>CM024760.1:84768517-84818431 GCA_014218235.1 Colocasia esculenta
GGAGGTAGAGAAGCCAAACCTGATTGCGTACCTTAAGATGAGGCCCTCCGGGGAATGCAAGACGACTCTAGCCTGCTGCCCTAAGAGTTGGAAGCCCCATCCACATAGACCAGCCAATACCCGATGATCTCCTCTGGTTCGAACAGCCTCGCCTAGAGGTGTCAATGGGCTGGGTTAGTTTGAAGCCCAATGGGTAGTCCACTCCAGACTCAATTTGGGTTGGACTCGGGTTAGCCCATGGATCTCTTTGAAGCCCATTTGTCAAACCCATCACTTGATGGGTTGGACTCAGGTTAGCCCATTGGGCTAAGAGACATCAATAACCACTGTACCTATCAATAACCACCATACCTACACATGCATTAAAAACATGCTTAAATAAAAAAATATGTTTCCACCACACCAATAGTTCTCTCTAAATTAAAACATGTTTAAATTAAAATAGTGAATCTATTTACATATTAGCTTGATGGGCTGAAACGGGTCCCAATGGGCTAGCATGGGTTTGTTTTACTTTGATCCATTAAATTTGGGTTGGGCTTGGGTGGGTTATTTAGTGTTGGGTTGAACTGGGTTTGAATTGGGCCAGCCCAAGCCCACCCATTGACACCCCTAGCCTCGCCGTTCCTTCAGAGATGAAATAATGATCAGTTTATCCCCATGTAACTTAAAGTATTACACATTTATTTTGGTGATTAACAAAACTATATAAAGTTTAATCTAACATATTTTCTATGAGATCTAAGCACAGGAAATGAAACAAGGAATAACAAGCTAAATGGGTAAGTAGTATTTACTCTATAGTAAAGTAAGTTCAAAGCATGAAATTTTCTAAGTACACATCGACTCTCTAGTTGTTATAATGATTTCCTTAGAATCATACTCATTCACATCGATTTTGGTTCTATAACGATTTCATAAGTCATTGCTATTCCATTGCAGTCTATCTCATAACGATTCGCTAAGAGATCGCAACGATTTGTCTCTCATAACGATTCGCTAAGAGATCGCAACGATTTGCCTCTCATAACGATTCGCTAAGAGATCGCAACGATTTGCCTCTCATAATGATTCGCTTAGAGATCACATCGACTTGATTCACAACGATTTGGTCTTCGCATCGATTTCTTAAGTGAGAACAACGATTTGCTCTCACAACGATTTGGTCTTCGCATCGATTTCTTAAGTGAGAACAACGATTTGCTCTCACAATGATTTCTTAAGTGAGAACAACGATTTGCTCTCACAACGATTTGGTTATCGTATTGATTTCTTAAGTGAGAACAATGATTTTCTCTCACAACGATTTCTTAAGTGAGAACAACGATTTGCTCTCACAACGATTTGGTTATCGTATCGATTTCTTAAGTGAGAACAATGATTTGCTCTCACAATGATTTCTTAAGTGAGAACAACGATTTGCACCCACAACGATTTCGGTTTCACAACAACTCGTTAAGTCTCATAACGATTTGATCCTTCTAACGATTCGATAAGTTACACAACGACTCTGTCATTATAACGATTCATTCAGTTACATAATGACTTGGTCGCCGTAATGATTCGATACAGCAAACAACGATTTGCTCACATCGTTTTCTCTCTGACAACATTCTCATAACGATTTCATAAGTCATGCATGTAATGATTTCATGGAATATAACGATTTGATATTTGAACTCATTTCTGAGTTCGTTGAAAAGTCAAAGTCTTCACGTAGATATTTCTGACAACCATGCATTTATTATGACTGAACGTATCACTGCAGTGCATGCAAACGATATCTTCTATTTTCGTACTTATTCTGTAAACATCTTTTTAGAAGAATAGAATGGAACTTCTATTTCTATATAAAATCAATCTAACGTTGACTGACAATAAGAGACAACCTACTATTGTTTTAGCATTTAATGCATGCAGGTCTCTGACAGCGCATCTCAATACAACGTTGGACAATATGGAAGATAACAGATATCAGAAAAGATCCTCTCTCTCTCTCTTGTTGCGTGTATGGAAGGGTAAAGACTGCTCTACAGTGGCATGCAGTCTAACGTAAACAAAAGTTTAGAGACAATGGGCACTTCAACGTTCAAATTTCAAATAGAAGATATATATAGAAGACTGACGCTCCAGAAGAATATACTCCTGATAGAGAATACCAACGACAATCTTTTACAATCTTTTCTGCGAGCATCTAGAAGAGCCAAGCCTCACTCCTTTGATTGTTTAGCTCTTAGCTCTCTGCATTCATTGTGTTAGTCTTAAGAGCTTATGTAAACTGAGAGTGTTCCTCACTGTAAAACTTTCCCTCTCAGTCTTAGCTTCAGATCTAGCATTATATAAGCTTGATCTAGGGGCTTGATCTCATTTCCACATTCTTGTGTTCTTGTGTTCCCTTCGTGTTGAAGGAAGACCTGGGGGTTCCAGGGTGTGTGTTCCCATCGAGTAGAAGGAAGACCTGGTGGTATTCACGATGTTGTAATTTCTCTTCAGGTTGTGAAGAGAAGACCAGTTGCAGCTGGGTGTGTAAGGGTCCATAAGGGGGACTGTACCCTTGGGTAGTGAAAGCCTGAGTTGTTGCTCAGGGACTGGATGTAGGACTCCTAAGGAGAGGGGATCCGAACTAGGATAAATCCTTGTGTAGTGTGATTGCCTTTGTGTGTTTGTTGTTTATCTTTACTAACACTAACATCTATCGAAGTGTGTTTTGTGTGACTGTTTTGTGAACAGATTTTAAGTTCTCAATATTTTTAAGAATCCCATTCACCCCCCCTCTGGGCTTGCTAGCTAGGCAACAAGTGGTATCAGAGCTAGTCTCTTCGATAAAGAAGAAGATCCACGATCTGAAGAGAAAAGATCAAATAGCAGCCCAAGGTCACTCCGAAGGTTAGTCAGTCAACAGGCCACCACTGTTCGATGGAGAAGATTACACCTATTGGAAGACAAGAATGGAGTATTTCTTACAAGGTCTTGAATATCAGATCTGGTCGATAGTTGAAGAAGAAGATCTCCTAGTTACAAATGAAAAAGATAAGTGGACTGAAGACGACAAGAAAAAGATTTCTCTCAACTACAAAGCTAAAAGCATATTGTGCTGTGCACTTAGCAAGAAAGAATTCAATAGAGTTTCAGCCTGCAAATCAGCAATGGAGATGTGGGAGAAGCTAAGAATCACATACGAAGGTACTGAAAAAGTAAAGGAAACCAGAATAGACATTCTGGTGACACAGTACGAGAGATTTCAGATGCAGTCAGGAGAAACCATTATGCAGATGTTCAACAGATTTACAGACATCACCAACGGGTTAGCAGGACTAGGAAAAAGCTATGAGATGGGAGACATGGTAAGGAAAATCCTTAGATCTCTACCATCCTCTTGGACTCCCAAGGTAACAGCTATAGAAGAAGTCAATGACTTGAAAAGGATGTCATTGGAGAAGCTCATTGGGTCCCTCATGGCCCATGAGATAAACATGGAAAGATTGAGAGAATCATCAAGTAGAAAGAAGCACACGAATGCCCTCAAAGCCACAGAAGATAGCTCTGGGGAAGAATCGGAGAACGAAGATGGTAGTGAAAACAGTGAAGATGAAGAAGCATTGTTATCAAGAAGACTACAACGCATCTTAGCCAAGAAGAAAAAGTATCAATCTGGAAGACGTTACTTCAAAAAGGGCAAAGATTTCAAGAAAACTGAAGTAAAGGACATCAAGAAAGGTGACCCAATTTTCTATGAGTGTAAGAAGCTCGGACATATGAGAGAAGAATGTCCGAAGCTAAAGAAAAGTGAATTTAGAAAGAAAGAAAGTTCAAGAAAACCAAGAAGATTCAAGAAGAAAGCTATGGCAGTGGCTTGGGACAACAGTAGTGACTCAGACAGCGAGTCAAGCTCAAGCAATGAAGAAGAAGAAGAAGCCAACTTGGCACTCATGGCCAACACTGAAGAAAAGGTAACATCAGACTCATCTTTCTCTTCCTGTAATGATTCAGATTCAGATGATTTGGAAGAAGCTTTTAATGAACTTTATAGTAAATATAGAGAAGTATATAAATTACTAAAAGCTAGTAAGAAAAATATTGCTTGCCTAGAAAATACCAATTCAGATTTAAAATCAGAAAACGAGCAAATGGAGAAACAAATCATTGAACTTAAAAGAAGAAATGATTTGTAATACGAAGATCTAAAAGATAAAAATAAACAAATAATAAAATTAGAAAAACAAGAAACTTTAGACGAATTGAAAAAGGAAATTAAAACACTCACAGAAGAAAATGCAAAACTATCTAGTACACTAGAAAAATTCACCAACGGGAAAAATTCCTTAATATTAAAAGGTGCTAGACGATTAGGAAAAAGAAAACAAGGATTAGGCTATACACCCCCAGATAATGAAGACACAACAGTATACCCTAAAATGTATCCAACTCCTAAATTTGTAACTGAACAAGATACTTCATATAAATCAAACTTTAAGTATGTTCCGTATGAAAAGGTAACTAAAACAACATGCTGTAGCCATTGCAACAGGCTAGGTCACAGTAAAATAACTTGTCCAACCAAACACAAAAAATTGATAATTAAAAGAAAAATTGATGACACTAACCAACCAGGACCCAAAAGAACTTGGGTACCTATAGCTTGATGTTTTCATTTCAGGGAAACCTTCGAGCATCCAAATGGTATTTGGATAGTGGATGCTCAAGGCATATGTCAGGTAATAGAAAGTTGTTCTCTCACCTCGAAGCTGAAGAAGGCACAGTGACATATGGAGACAATGGAAAAGGAACAGTGATAGGATGCGGATCTGTTGGCAATAAAGAGAAAATGTTTATTGAAGATGTACTATGCGTAAAAGGTCTGAAGCACAACCTAATCAGCATAAGTCAGCTATGTGATAGAGGACATCAAATTAGATTCCAAGAGTCTAAGTGCAGCATCATAAAGGACGGAGCAGTGATTTTCGAAGCTAACAGAGAAAAGAATATGTATGTGCTTTACCTAGAAGAATTAAAGGATCAGGATATCTGTTTAGCAGCAAATAAGGAGCAGTCAACTGAGCTGTGGCACAGAAGATTGGGCCACTGCAGTTTGGATGGCATGAGAAAGCTGATGAAGAGAAGCATGGTGGAAGGTCTACCAAATGTCAGCACAAGAATGGACGGTGTCTGTGGACCATGTGCAAAAGGAAAGCACACCATGTCATCTTTTAAGTCAAAGACTGTGGTACAACCTCTAAACCCTTAGAACTCCTTCATATGGATTTATTTGGGCCAATGAAGACCACAAGTCTTGGAGGAAGAAATTTTGGATTCGTTATAGTAGATGATTATTCAAGATTCACATGGGTGTCCTTTCTAGAACACAAAGATGATCCATTTGAAAGTTTCGTAAGTTTCAGTAAAAAGGTACAAAAAGACAAGAAGTACAGTATTATTGGAATCCGATCAGATCATGGAGGAGAGTTCCAGAATGAAAAATTTACCAAATTCTGTGATGACAAAGGAATATAGCATAATTTCTCAGCACCAAGGACACCACAGCAAAATGGAGTTGTTGAGAGGAAGAATAGAACCCTACTGGATATGGCAAGAACAATGTTGTCAGAATATGATCTGCCAAGGTACTTTTGGGCTGAAGCAGTTAACATAGCTTGTTACATAGTCAACCGGGTGATGATCAGGTTGATTCTGAAGAAGACAACATATGAACTGTACAAGGGAAAGAAGCCAAAGATTAGTCACTTCAGGACATTTGGATGTCCATGCTTCATCCACAACAATGGAAAAAGAGACATTGGTAAGTTAGATGCAAAATCAGATGAAGGTATCTTCATGGGGTATGCTTCTAAACCTATAGGTTATAGAGTATTTAATAAGCGTACTTTGTTAATTGAACAATCAGTATATGTTATTTTTTATGAAACTAACCCTTCCTTGAGAAAGGAAGAAGATAGTGATATTGATGATAAAGATGAATTGTCCAAGAAATTAAAGAACACATCCATCGAGGACAAGGAAGATCCATCTTTGGAAGATCTGCAACAAAAGGATAAAACCCACAATAATCTTCCAAAAGAATGGAGACATAAGAAAGATCATCCACCAGAAAACATCATTGGTGATCCATCTATAGGGGTAAGGACAAGAGGTAATGTAATTCCATGTGATTATCTAGCCTTTGTCTAGCAAATACAGCCTAGGACAGTCAATGAAGCTCTCACTAATGAATCTTGGATTTTGGCCATGCTAGATAAACTGAATCAGTTCAAGAGAAACCATGTATGGTCACTTGTCCCTAGACCATCAGATCATCCAGTGATTGGCACCAAATGGGTGTTCAAAAATAAATTGGATGAAGCTAGTGTGATCATAAGAAACAAGGCAAGATTGGTTGCTCAAGGCTACTCCCAAGAGGAAGGCATAGATTTCGATGAAACCTATGCACCTGTAGCTAGACTTGAGGCTATTAGGATTCTACTTACATATGCATCCACATTAGACTTGAAATTATTTCAAATGGATGTTAAATCTACTTTTCTAAATGGTTTTATTAAGGAGGAAGTTTATGTAGAACAACCTCCAGGTTTTGATGACATTGATTTTCCAAATCATGTATTTAAATTGCACAAAACATTATATGGTTTGAAACAAGCACCAAGAGTATGGTATGAACGTTTAAGTGCATTTCTATTAAATCATAGTTTCATTAGAGGTCAAGTAGATAGTACATTATTTGTTAAGTCTAAAGTCAAACATATTCTACTTATTCAAATATATGTTGATGATATATATTTGGTTCTACTGATGAATCCCTTTGCAAGTATTTTGAAAAGCTCATGCAGGGAGAATTCGAGATGAGCATGATGGGGGAGCTCAACTACTTCCTTGGATGGCAAATCAAACAAGGAAAGGAAGGAACTCACATCTGTCAAGCCAAGTACACCAAGGAGTTGCTAAAGGAATTTGGATTCGAAAATAGCAAGTCACTCTCAACGCCTATGAGCACATCAACAAGAATGGATAATGATAAGGATGGTAAGAAAGTAGACCAAAAGATCTACAGAGGTATGATAGGCTCATTACTATACTTAACAGCAAGTAGACCCGATATTTTATTCAGTGTATGCATGTGTGCTAGGTATCAGGTAGACCCTAAAGAATCTCATTTAATTAGTGTCAAAAGAATTTTTAGATATTTAGCTAAAACCCATGATTTAGGTTTATGGTATTCAAAATCATGTGAAATTAATTTAGTAGGATACTCTGATGCTGACTACGCTGGATGCAAAATAGATAGAAAAAGCACCAGTGGCTGTTGTCAATTTCTGCAGGATGTCTGATCTCGTGGTCCTCAAAGAAACAAAATTCAGTGGCATTATCTATAGTAGAAGCTGAGTACGTAGCTGCTGGAAGTTGCTGTACACAACTCCTATGGATTAAGCAACAACTTGAGGATTATAGACTTCAGATCAAGAAAATTCCCCTATTATGCGACAACACTAGTGCAATAAATCTAACCAAGAATCCAGTACAGTATTCAAGGACTAAGCACATTGAGGTTAGATATCATTTTATTCGTGATCATGTAGCTAAAGGTAACATAGATATTTCTTTCATTGATACTAATAATCAGTTAGCAGATATCTTCACAAAGGCCTTACCTGAAGAGAGATTTACTTCTCTTAGAAGGGAACTAGGTATGTGTAAACTGTGAAAGAATTATCTGTATAAAATTGAAATATAAATTTTCAGAATATTAATTATTTTTCCCTCCTTGAATTTAAGTAAAATTCCAAATGTTGCCTGCTTGTTTAAATATCCTTGACGGTTCGTAGTTTTTTTTAAAAAGAATTTATTTCCATCGAACTGGTCATTTTCTCCTTTTCTGCCATCATACCGCCTCCGTTTTCGAAAAGTCTCCTTATCTTTAATTCATATATCCCGAAATCTGTGTGGCAACGATTCACATCCCGCCTTCATCTCCTTCTACCTGCCTGAAGTGATACCCTATCGACTCCGGCATCGACTACCTGAGATTTGAAGCTTTCAACTGGTTCCCTCCAGAAATTTCTTGAGGGTTTCTATTCCAATCCTCTTTCCAACCCTCCAGAAACCTTTCCTGTTCGATTTCATGGCCTCTTCTGGTGTTTCTGGGAGCGTCGGGGGCTACGGATCTGAGTTCCTGACAGCAGAGCAGCAGGAAAGATTTACCTCCGTGAAGATGAAGCTCTGTGGAAATAAAGCAGTGGATGTGGCAGATTTATGAAAAATGGAATGGGCAGCATCGTCGCAGCTATGGACAGATTGGGGTGGACGAAGATGGCTACCTTCTCAGAAGTAAGTTATCCTGACCTAGTAAAGGCGTTTTTTGTATGTCTGAAGACAGAAGAAGATGGGACCTTGACTTCCATGGTCAAGGGAACTCAGATTAGGGTCACACGAGAGTTACTGGCATCAATCTTCGGTGTGAGTACTTCCGGTCACAGTGGAGTTCACACTGTGGATATCCAGGCAAAAGGATTAGGGATTGTTGGTCCTGAATACAAATTGAAGGACGGGAAGCTAGATATCAACCAGTTGAATGCATTTAATCATCTTTTGCACTTTATAGTCTGTCAAATTTTGGTTCCCAGAAGCGCTACTTTTTCAACATGCACCAAAGCAGACTCAGATTTAATGTTTTGGGCCATCCAGAATCAGGAAATCAATTTGGCCGAAATCATTATGGAAAGGATGAAATTTGCAAGTGCATAGGTATGGGATAAGAAGAGTAAGCTGAATGTGTCTCTACCCTATGCCCATCTCTTAACTAAGGTATTTCAGCATTATGGCATCAGTGTGGTAGGAGATGTTTCTGAGAAGATGGGGCAGGCTATCCGCAGCAGGAACTTAAGGAAAAGCGGATTTTCAGTTGTAAATGGTGTATGGTCAAAGACCTCTATGGCTGAGGGTGCGGCCATTATTGGCGAAGCCCAAGAAGTCCAGGAAGAGGTAGGAGAAGTGTAACGACCCTCCTCATACCAGTACGATTATACCAATCCCCATCAGTACAAAGAGCATCGTCACAGTGGGATAGTAACCCAACACTAAACGATAAGGTTGATATGTCCATAAATAATAAAAGAGTACAGCGGAATTAAAGAAATGTTATACTTCATTCCATCATCACCACACATTCCACAGTCTATATAGTAAAAGAAAATACTAGAGTCCACATTATTACAACTTGAAAAGAACTACATTGTCCATACATTGTCCATATGAATAAAATTATTCAAACTGTAAATTAAAACAACTGCCAAGAATAAAATCTCCTCAAGTGCTATTCCTTATATGCGGTATCAATCTTCATTATTCTCTCCTCAGCTACTGGATAATCTGTCACACCTGTACGCCGAAGCAAGTATGAGTCTTACAAGACTCAGCAAGTAATCTAAAATATCAAACTTACACATCACATACATAATAAGCCATAATAATGAGGAAAACCACATGCTATCATTCTGATCACAACATTACACATGATACATGTTTCTTATGATCAACTGTACATAAGTCATCCAAATACCTTCCTATTTAGCACATGCTCATGTTATATCATGAAAGATACATACACCTACACATGTTTTCTACACATGATATATCCTATGATGCATGATTCAAATCTTCATCATATCATTACGTAATTCTACCATTTTAAAACATAAGACTATATACAAGATAATAAACATTCCTATCATGGTATCTAGTTAATTTCTCATACATTTATATCTTTTATCACACATTTAACTTGCTGTTTTAATGTATAATTTATCATACTCTCTTAACACTTGTGCATGCTTTCTAGTGGTCTACGTAACACGATACTAGACATTTTAACATAATTTAGCATAATCATGTTGATACATACATGGTATGAATATATGCACTCTTAAACACCTAACATATAACATGATTTATTAATCTAAACATTTTCCTTATTGAGGAATAACTCTACCAATTAGAACATGCAACTATACATAAAGTAGATAGCAATCTAACATCTCTATTTATATTTCACATACACTTTTCCTTATTTATTTACACATTTCATTTATTATTTTAATATGAATAATTTACCATGATATCACATTTATTAAACATTAATTGAAGATTTAAAATACATTCAAATCGGATGGCAATCATCTACAATTTAAACATAGAACTACATACTAAATGATTAGCAATTCTATCATGGACTTAGGCATTATTGTATGTGTTTTTCAACATCATAATCTCATTTAGCTTGCTGTTTTGACATGAATCAAACTTAATTACATGAATTTACACTTATTCCCATGCCATTTCATTCATTTGTCAATTCTACATACTCAATTTTCTACATTGCGTTTCTTTACATATTTACATGCACATATTTATACACACTACCATATGGATATTATTAAACTATATCACATGATATTAGACATGATATTAGCAAAATTCTACAATTATGATTTTAATGCATGAACAACAAAATAAATATGCACGTATTAATACATTGGTTTTCACATGTGATTACACTCTCATTATCTTTTACTATTCCTTACCTATAAATTTACACTTCTTTCATTTCATTTACTCATGCATTCACGTTTATCACTTATCACAACTATTGCACTTATCACGTGCCACATTCACTTATCACTTTGAACTTCTATTCACATTTAATCACTTAAATTGCCGTGACACATAGTCCTAACTACTAAGTAGAGGAAAACACTCACTTGAGCACTTAATGCTTATCACTTAGCACTTAGCACTCACTTTCACATATTTGTCACCTAGGCAATGCGGTGGCAAATCTAGGTAACTGCGCAGAATCGGGAGAAGCCCTCTCCACCCTAACCAGCAGTACTTGTCCACCTCCAAGATTTTATCCTAATGCCCTTAGGATTTATCTCATAACGTTGAGTCTTCCATATGGACTTTTCTATGGTACAGCTCTCAGACCCCTATGGTAGCAGTGTCACACATGGCTAAATATTACATTAATCACTTTATCATTCTCATCACATTTTACTCATGCTCATACACATATTTTCATCCCATTTCACACCCACTTTATATAATATTCACATTTCTATTTACAGAAATTCACCTTACTGTTAAACAATGATAAATAACTTAAAATAAGATTTTAACATGTTGCTAACTCTTGATTTACATATAATTAACTCTATCATGCTTACATGGTCATTTTTCTTATTTCAAAACATAATAGTACTTACTGTCATCAGATCTTCATGAAATTTTTATCACAAGTTAAATACAGCAAACATAACACATTCTAAATTTTCTAGAATTTTTTGAATAGGAAATGTATTTATAACAATTAAATCAATTTACAGGCACATGTCTCACTAATTTCTCTAAAGTAGAAATTCAAGTAAAATGGTCTAATATAATAGTGTCAATGCGTATATACAACCAAGACATCACCACAAAAAATTTACCAAACCCTAACTCACATCTGATCTATTTACACAAATTAAACATGGTTATTCTATGCTCATAATTCAATTTCCAGAATTTTAATAATTAACACAAATCATGAAAATTCATGAAATCCTCATGACATGACCTACTGATCACCCTTGACCCCACATAAAAGTTACAGCATGAACACATACCCAGAAATCATTTAAATATATTAAAGAAGATCAAATAGCATTTTTCAGAACACTGAAGAACTTAACTGCACAGTCCTGGCCGCCAACTGAGTTAACTGCGGCATCCCTTGCCGTCAACTCAAGAACTTGACGGCAGGGGATGTTTCCGTCAACTTCCAAACAGTAATCAGCACAGATAACACTCACATGCACGGAGAAAAATGGAGGGTCCAGGACTCGAGAAAAAATCCGGAAAAATTCCAGGACCTAGGGGACATGTCTAAGATTGATATACATAGGTTACTTGCCTCTAATAAAATCCTAGAAGATCAAATCTTGTCATTGAAGCCCTCCTTGGCCAAAGCAAGAGGGTGTTCAGAAACTCCTTTGATCTGGTTCTCTAGTCGTTGTAGGTCGTTCCTCGGGGTTGGGGATACCTCCTTGATGGTTGGACTATGCTTCAGTCATTTTAGATCTCCCAGAAAACCCTCCAGTCGCTGGATCAGAGCTTTGGAACTTAAGCTTTTCTCACAAAAAGTGCTAGGGTTTCACAATGACCAAAAAGGCTTGGTACGGCCAGAAGATGGGTCTTTATAAGGTTGGATGGGTTGGGTACGCTTCTGGGTAGGTTTCCCATGGTTTAGGATGGGTTTCCTAAATTAGAACCGACCATAATGCGAGCATTAACAAATCTGGAACCGTTACGCAGGAGGATATAGACGTCAACATCAGTTGTAGTCAACTGATCAGTTGACGTTAAGGGGATGGCCGCCAACATGGGTTTGGCGTCCAGGGGGTGGCCGCCCACTGCATATTGGCGTCCAGGGATGTGGACGCCAATCAAGTCCTGCAAGTTGGCGGCATAGTGTTGGCCGCCAACTGTGCCAGACAATCCAAACACCTATTTTCATCAAATTTAAACATACATTTAGGCTCCAACAATATAGTATGAGCATAATTAAATATTTTTACACTTATTGCATAATTACATACATTACACATTATTTATAATTATAACTTGCACTAATCTCAATTAAAGACAATATGTACGAAGTGACATACATATGCACCATAGTTGCATGTATTATGCATGAATATATATATATATATATATATATGTGTGTGTGTGTGTGTGTGTGTGTGTAATACACACTCTATTATTTAGATATCATACATGTCATAATCAAGTTAATGATTATTGCAATAAGTAAATATCATAGGTACAATATTAGATTTATACATCTATACGCGTACAAAGTATAATTAAGTACAACATGCATGAATTTACATAAATATAGCTTTCTTATAATATTTTGATATATTTTACATGCACTGTATTATTTAAGTACCATATACACTATAAACAATTTAGCATGCTAATAATAAACAAATATCATTTGCATAGGATGGACGTATAGATATATGTATACATGCGTATACTCATGAGTAATTATACTTATAACATACATAAGGTTAAACATATATGTATATACATGCCTACATCGTTTAGATACATACACGATTCACATTATTGTTCACACATCATAACAATTTATCATACTTAGAAATAGATATATAATTCGAACAAGATTAATATATACGTGCACATATATACACATCATAGCTACATATAATATGCATGGAATAATTAAACACAATATGCATCTCAACCATTAGATAATATATATACACGGTTAAATATAGTACATGTACAGAAGTAAACTTATATATGCTTACAAGATGCATGATAGTACTTCACATTATATACGTAGCATTACTTTAATATATCATGCATAATATTTAAATAACTACCTTATATATAAAATTGTCAAATTACTTATATTCACGAAAATAATATACATATACGCATATGCACGTGAACAATTTGATAGTTATAATATGCAAAAGTTTTAATACGTACATTATATTTTTGACGTGTAAATATCGCATGCTCAATATAAAATGACGAAAAAAAAATCGGGGTCTCACAAGAAGCAGCTGTAGCAGCAACAGTCCAAATGGTTCAAGAGGAATCAACAGCAGCAGCACCAGCAGTAGCACCAGTAGCAGCACCAGCAATAGCACCAGTAGCAGCACCAGCAGCAGTACCAGCAGAAGAAGCTAGAGCAGCAGTTCCAAGTATTCCAGAATAGTAGGAACAGATTCCATTAGTTCAGGAGGAACCAGAAGCAGCAGCAGCAGATGTTCAGGTCAATGCAGTAGCCAGCAGAATTGAGGATCTCTTGCCTGAGCAGATTGAGCCCGTTGGGCAATGTTCAGAAGTTGTTCCTCCTTCTTCCCGAGTAGCCTCAGTACTCAAGGATGTACTGAACTCCATCCATAGCACTCTAGAGGAGCCCGTAATTAGTAATGTTCAAGTAGCAGAAGCTGTGGCATCAGGCCACACTGCAGAAATAGTGATGGAGGAAGCTCCCAGTCAGGGGGAGCAAGTAGTTGCTCATGAAAGTGTAACAGTGGAAGATGCTCCTATTGAGGGGGAGCAATCTATTGATGAGGAGGCAGCTCCTCAGAAGGAGCACACCGAAAGTGTCCCTATGAATAATGAAGAGCATGTTGAAATCAAGGAGCCCATTGCAAGGGCACATAGCAAAAGGAAAAGGGTAGCCCACAGGAAGCCCAAGAAGAAGCAGCTGAAGATTCAGTTGAAGCCCATTGTTAAAAGGTTGAATGAGCAAAGCAAGACTTTCACATCTCTGTAGTATGATATTCAGTCTATCCTTATCAGCCAGACCTCAGCAGCAAGCGAGATTGGAGCCTTGTCCACTGAGGTGTTGGGCGGCATGCTGCGAGGAAGGTGCGCGTGCCAGCGTCTCACCCTGGGGCGACCTGAGAATGAGGGTGTGGTGGAGGCCGGGTTGGCCAAGTCATGCCTAGGTCCGGGTATGGACCTGCCTGCGGGTGTTGCTGAGTTGTCCAGCAGGAGGACTGTACCTTGTGGTGGGTTATAAGGAAGGATGGTATCCTTACACAACAACTCGAGTTTTGGCGTAACGGCAATGCCTGAGATCCTATATACGTGGTATCAGAGCGAGGTTCTCTGATCAATCAATAAGATACAACGATCTTAGAGAAGATCCATGGCAGCTCAAGGATATACTGAAGGTCAATTAGTCACAAGACCTCCATTCTTCGATGGAGAGGATTACCAATATTGGAAGATGAGGATGGAATGCTTCATTCGGGGCACAGACTTTGATTTGTGGCAAGGTAATAGAGGCAGGTGATTATGTTGTTACTCCTATTGTTGGCACTACTGCCATTACTATAGCTGATTAAAATAATTATCATTAAATTTTAAAGCTAAGAACTATTTATGTTGCGCTTTATCCAAAAAAGAATTTAGTAGAGTATCTGCATGTAAATCTACTAAAGAAATGTGGGATAAACTGCAAATAACTTATGAAGGAACATATAAAGTAAAACAAATTAGGATAGATATTCTTGTTTCACAATACGAACAATTTAAAATGCTTCCTAACGAAAACATTACTACTATGTATAATATATTTTCAAACATAGTAGTAGGTTTAAATTATCTTGGTAAAATTCTCTCAAATGAAGAAACTGTTAGAAAGATACTTAGGTCTTTAACTCTTTCATGGACACCTAAAGTAACTGCTATTGAAGAAGCCCATGATTTAACCAAACTTTCTATTGATAACTTAATGGGTTCTCTCATGGCACATGAAATTAATATGGAGCGACTATCTGAAAGCTCATCTAAGAAAAAATTTACTAATGCTCTTAAAGTTGCAGCTACTCCTTCCACCTCTTCTTCTTCTTCTAGTTCCAAAAATGCAAATTCTGAAGACAGTGACGTAGATGATGTACTGTCCAAGCTTCAAAAAATTCTCAAGAAGAAGAAAAATGGATCAAGAAGGATTCAAAAGAAAGAGAAAATGGAGAAAGAACCAATCTGCTATGAATGCAGAAAACCTGGACATCTGAGACCAGATTGTCCTAGACTGAAGAAGACTGTGTTGGGTTGAGTGTGTTTTGGAATTTCCTAAAGTTGTATTTTAATGATGACCAATGAACATCACTCATACTTTGATTTTGATGATGACATATTGTGATTTTGATGATGATATGTTGAACATGTTATACATTCTATACATATCACAATAATACTTAAAAAATATGTTTTTGATGTTTAATATCTCATATTTTAATGATAATATCATGTACTAATGATTTATGTGTTAAATTTGCAGGTGTATACAGATTTTGTCATGTTAGTGTCGACACACCCATTGATGGTGTCGACACTGGGCATCAATCCTTGAAGCAAATTCATGAAGACAGGGTTCAGTGTGTCGACACAGTCCCAGGCAGTGTTGACACTAATCCCAGTCTCCAGAAGACCCAGTTGCCTGACTGGGACAGTGTGTCGACACAGTCAGTGGCAGTGTCGACACTAGTCTCAGCTCCCAGAAGACCAGTTTGCGCAAATGGGACAGTGTGTCGACACACTCCCTGGTGGTGTCGACACACTCGGCTGAAACTCAAAATCGTGAATTCATCTGGACATGTGGCCGCTTGGGGTTCAAGGGAATCTGCCTAGGTTTTTGTGCCCACATACCCTAAGGCTCCTTATGGACATATGGGGCTATAAATACCCATACTTTTGGTACTCCAAAGGATGCCACTCAAGACATGAGCCAAGAGCTTTCTAGAAGAAGGGAAGAAGAGCGGGAAAAAGGCATCTGCATCTAGAGGAGCAGAGCAGCGCCGCCAAGGGAAGAAGAAGGAGAAGAAGAGAAGAAGCTCGTGATTGCAGCAGTGCTGGTCCAACAGGAGATCCAGCCGATTTTGTATTTTGTCAGAGTGTCAATTTCTCTGGGGAATCTGTGTATTTGTTCTACACAGATCTCCTAATTCTATTTGTCTCTACCATTTCTATTGTACTGAGATAGATCGTGCTAGAGGATCTATACTCTAAGTGTGCTTGTTCTAGCAGAACTTGGATCTATTGTGGTCCAGAGGTTTGAGTACTTTGTACTCTGTTTTGGAGCCCTAGTGCTCTGGGTTGTAGCCGTTGTGCTTTGGTGCTTGAGCCGTGGTGCTCAAGGGCTTGTGAATTTGTTGAATTCACAAGTGGTCTTTGGAGTAGGTCGTTGTGCCTATCTCCTGGGTTTCTTTGAGTTGTTGAACTCAAAGAGGTTAGAGTCGTCGTGCTCTAGTTTGTACTGCACTTGTGCTAGTGGTTCCTCCGTTGTGAGGAGGTGGACGTAGGAGACACAAGTTGTGTTCTCCGAACCACCTTAAAATCTTCAGTGCACTGTGGTTTAATGTGTGGTTTGTTGTTCTTATTCACTATACTCACACACCACACTTGGATCTGATCGAATTGTGTGTTTTACTTATTTTAATTCCGCTGCCATACACACAATTTCTTAGTTCATTTATCAAAGTCACCTATTCGATCCCCAAAAACTGGTATCAGAGCAGGTCAGAGTCAATTCTATACTCTGAAGTGCTTTGGTGAATTTTCTGTATTTCAGATTTTGATTACTTGCTCAAATTGCTGTGTGTTTTGGTTTGATTGTCTTTATCATGGACTCTAGAGGTTTTGTTGCTGAAGGTCATTCAATCAATAGGCCTCCATTTTTTGATGGTACTGACTATCCTTACTGGAAGAATAGGATGATGATTTTTCTTAGAGCACAGAACTATGAAGTATGGAGAATTGTTGAAAATAGACCAATTGAAGTCATTGGAGATGAAGATCAATGGACCAGGGAGCATATCAGAAGGGTCACCCTGAATTACAGTGCCATGAATATGCTGTAATGTGCCATCCATCCAAGGAATATTCCAGAATCTCATGTGTAAGTCTGCCAAGGAGATGTGGGATAAATTAGAATTGCTTTATGAGGGCACATCTCAGGTCAGGGAGACTAAGGCTAACATGTTAGTTTCTGATTATGAGTTGTTTATCATGAAATCTAATGAAACTATATCTGAGATGTTTGCTAGATTCATGGTTATTATAAATGGACTTCGAGCCTTGGGTAAGGAATATTCAAATGAAGACTTGTAAGAAAAATCTTGCGCTCATTATCTCCTGTATGGCACACTAAAGCAACTATCATTGAAGATTCAAAGGATTTATCCAAATCACATGGATGAACTCATTGGATCATTAATGACATATGAATTAAACCTTAAGAGATCAGAAGAACACATGCTAAAAACAAAAACCAATGCTCTTAAAGCTTCATCAAGTAATAAAGGAAAATCTAAAGAAAATTCTGAGTCTGAGAAATCTGAATCTGATCATGATAATCTTGCTTTCATCACCAGACAATTCAAGGCATTTTTGAAATCAAACAAGAAGAATTTTGATAATAAGCAAAATGCCATGTCTAGTAAAAAGAAACATTTCTCTCATGTTGATCATAAGAAAACTGATAAAATTCCTGTGTGTTACAGGTGCAATAATCTGGACATATGAAGGCTGATTGTCCAGAAGGTAAGAAGGAAAGCACAAAACCCACAAGAAGGAGTTTCATAAAAAGAAGAACAAGGCCATGATTGCTACATGGTCAAATGATGAAAGCTCAGACTGCAATGAAGAATCCTCAACCTCAGATAAAAATGAAGTTTGCTTCATGGCTAGAAGCAGTGAAGAACATGTAGATATATCCTTTGAACTATTTACCATTGAAGATTGGCAAGAAGCATATGGTAATTTAGTTGAAAATCTTTCTGATGTTAGAAAAGAAAATAAATATTTGAAAAGAAAAATTGAAAGCATTCTTCATGATACTTCATCATCTGAAAAGATATCTGAATTGGAAGCTCAAATTTCAGATCAAGTCAAAGAAAATGATGAACTGTTGATTTTTGTTGATAATCTCAAATTGAAAATTCAAAAATTGAATAAAGAACTCATCAATTCTATCAAGAAATTTGAAGAAAAAGAAAAGCAAAATCATGAAAATTTGAATCAAATTGAAAAACTCAATCTTTGTATTAAAGGAAAAGAAGATATCATCAAGAACTTCACTCAAGGGAAAGACAATTTGAATGCTCTACTTGGAGTTAAGATGAATTCAAATAAGCATGGCTTAGGTTTTGAACCACAAAATTCAAAGAAAACTGAATCATCTCCAAAGAAAACAAAATCATCAAAAACTCCTTTAATAAAATTTGTCAAGGCAAGCTCATCTGAAAACAAAGGAAAAATACAAAAACAAAAAGAACCTGAGAGGTCGACACATACCCTACCTAGGTCGACACATACTATGCACAGGTCGACCTATCCCAGTCAGAGGTCGACCTACCCCTCTTATAAAAATCACAAAAACTTCAAACAATCAATAATCATTTTCTCATGGAAATTGGAATGTTTTCTCCTCTTACAATTCAAGATGGAATAAGTCTTGAACCAAAGGTACAGTGGTAACCAATGGTTCAATCCTTGTTTCTATCATTCAGCTTTTCCTGCATTTCAACAACAATACATGCCAAGTTTTTCACAGTGGAACAAATCAACTACGAGGTTTAATGTTCAGAAAATTGAAAAACAAAAGGTTGAATCTTCTGTTTGAAAAAACACTGTGAAGAAAAATACACAAATTTGGGTGTTAGAAAGGATTTGTTATCTCTTCTCACTCAGGATGTTGGTACCAATCTCATGTGGGTACCAAAAACTTTTCTTGTCTAATTTGTTATGTGCAGGAAAGCCGTGCATCCAATTCCAACAACATCTGGATTCTTGACAGTGGATGCTCACGGCACATGACAGGAGACATAAATAAATTTTCATGCTTGATTGAAAAGGAAGGTGGATCAGTCATCTTTGGAGGTAAGAATAAAGGAAAAATAATTGGCAAAGGAAAATTGGTAAGTCTTGCATTACCTTAAGTGATGATGTTTGTTTAGTTGAGGGTTTGAATTACAACTGCTTAGCATTAGTCAATTGTGTGACAATGGTCACAAGATTCTTTTTGAACATGATTCATGCAAAATAATTGACTCCTCTTCTGAGAAAATTAAATTGATTGGAAAAAGAGAAAATAATGTCTACATGATTGATTTGTGTGATACTTCCTCTTCAAATGTTTGCTTGATTGTAAATAAAAATGACACTGCTTGGTTGTGGCACAAAAGGTTGGGTCATGCAAGTTTCACAACCATTAGTAAACTCATAAGAATGAATCTTGTAAAAGGTCTTCCTGAATCTTTCCCAGTCATTGACAATCTTGTTTGTGGGATATGCGCTCAAGGAAAACAAACAAGAAAATCTTTTAAAGTGTTCAATGAAGTACTTACATCTAAACCACTTGAGTTGCTTCATATGGATCTTTTTGGTCCAACCAGAACTCAATGTCTCAATGGTAATAGATATGGCTTTGTGATCATTGATGACTTTACAAGATATACTTGGGTCTTATTCCTATCCCATAAAAGTGATGCATGTTCAGAATTCAGGAGATTTTACAATTCTGCCTTAAGAGTTTATCTTTTAAACTGAATTCCATTTTGACAGATCATGGGGGTGAATTGAAAACAAATCATTTTCTGATCTCTGTACTGAACTGAAAATTCTCCATAAATTTTCTTCTCCTAGAACTCCAGAACAAAATGGAGTTGTAGAAAGGAAAAATAGAACTCTTGTGGAAATGGCCAGAACTATGCTTATTGAAAGTAAACTGTCTAAATCTTTTTGGGCAGAAGCTGTAAATACAACTAATTTTATTTTGAATAGAGCATTAGTAAGACCAAAGATCAGAAAGACCCCTTATGAGTTGTTCAAAAATAAAAAGCCAAGTGTGTCATATTTCAAAAATTTTGGTTGCAAATGTTTTGTTCACAATAACAACAAATAAAATCTTGATAAATTGATGCAAAAAGTTTTGAATCAATTTCTTAGGTTATTCTGAAACTTCAAGAGCTTACAGAGTTTATATCTTGAAAAATAAGACTGTGGATGAATCTCCACATGTCATTTTTGATGAAAATTTGCAAAAGATTGACATTTCTGATTTGTACATAACTCAAATATGTGATGATGAAGATGAGTTTCTTGAACATCCATCTACAAATCTTGAAGATCAAGAAGTACCAAATGTACATGAGGTTCTTGAAATGCCAACTTCAAGTAATTCAGGTAATCATGTTCCTGAAAATCATGCAAACCCTGAGGTAATTTCTGAACCTAGATTTTTAAGAGATCATCCTCTTGAAAGCATTGTTGGTAATTTGCAAGATGGAATAAGAACCAGATCATCTTTTCATTCTGTCATAGTTGAAGATTCTTTGGCACTATTTTCCCAAATTGAACCCAAAAATGTTGATAAAGTTTTATCTTGTGAAAACTGGATAAATGCTATGCATGAAGAGCTTCATCAATTTGAAAGAAATCAAGTTTGGGATTTAGTACCAAAACCTTCATATTTAACTTCTGTCATTGGAACTAGATGGATTTTTAGAAATAAATTGAATGAATCTGGTCAAATTGTTAGAAATAAAGCTAGACTTGTTGCTCAAGGGTATAACCAAGAACTTGGTATTGATTTTGAAGAATCTTATGTCTCTGTAGCAAGACTTGAAGCTGTTCGAATATTCCTTGCATTTGCTACTTTTTGAAATTCAAATTTTCAAATGGATGTCAAGAGTGCTTTCTTAAATGGTTACATAAAAGAAAATGTCTTTGTCAAACAACCCTTGGTTTTGAAAATGAAAAATTTCTCAATCATGTTCTTAAACTCAATAAGGCTCTATATGGTCTTAAGCAAGCTCCAAGAGCTTGGTATGACCAGTTGAACTCCTTTCTTGTAAATAAAGGTTACATAAGAGGAAAAACTGATCAAACTTTATTTAAAAAACTATAAAAAAATTATTTTATTGATGTTCAGTTTATGTTGATGATATCATTTTTGGCTCCACAGATAATAATTTGTGCAATGAGTTTACCCATCTTATGCAATCTGAATTTGAAATGAGTCTCTTGGGTGAACTTACATTTTTTTTAGGTCTGCAAGTACATCAAACTGCTGAAGGAATTTTTCTGAGTCAAACAAAATATGTCAAGGAGTTGCTCAAGAGGTTTGACTTCCAAAACATCAAGCCATCCAACACACCAATGGCCACAAGTGTAAGACTTGAGAGTGATGCTTCTGGTAAGCCTGTTAATGCTAAACATTACAGAGGTATGATTGGATCTCTTCTTTATCAAACTACCTCTAGGCCAGATATTCAATTCAGTGTCTACATGTGCACCAGATTTCAAGCAAATCCTAAAGATAGTCACATGTCTGTTGTTAAATTTTTTTCAAATATCTTCTTTCTTCATGTGATTTGGGTCTTTGGTATCCTACTAGATGTAAATTGAACTTGATTGCATATAGTGATGCTGATTATGCTAGGTGTAAACTTGATAGAAAAAGTACTAGTGGGTTGTGTTATATCTAAGAGGGTGTCTTATTTCTTGGCCTTCCAAAAAGCAACATTTTGTAGCTCTTTCAACTGCAGAAGCTGAGTATGTTGCCGCTGGTAGCTGTGGTACCCAAGTCCTTTGGGTCAAACATCAACTTCTAGATTATAATCACACATTAGGTTGCATTCCTATTCTTTGTGACAACACAAGTGCTATAAATCTGTCCAAAAATCATATTCAACATTCCCGCACAAAACACATTGACATTCGACATCATTTCCTTCGAGATGAAGTCTCAAAGAATTCTTTTGAACTCCACTTCATTGACATAGAAAAATAAATTGCAGACATTTTCACTAAGCCTCTTGTAGAACCTAGATTCTCTTCTCTTAGAAGGGGACTTGGTTTATGCAAGTTTTCACATGTCTGATATCTTCATCTCATCTCTTTGTGCAAATAAAAGCCATTCTCTCTTGCAAATAAATTCCTACTTCTCAGTTGCATTGAAATTCTTGGTATATCAAATAGTGATTTGAAGAAAGACAAGTTAGGCTTGTCTGGACACTTTCACTATGCGTGAGTATATGTCTCCGCCAAGTATCAAGATTCATTTATGCAATTGTTGAGGGGGAGTATTTGTTGAGGGGAAGTTATTGTCTATTCTTCACTCATTTCTCTTGACATTTTTGTCTATATTGAGCCCCAATTATCAGAATTTTTGAGTCATTGTGCTATTTTCTTATGAGAGAATTAAGACATTGAACCTAACCTCATTGTGCACTTAGTTTAATTTCAAATTCATTATCATTTCAAGGTTAAGCAATCTTAATACTGAATGTTTTTAAAATGATTTGCAAAACACTTGTAGGCACATGAGTGGCTTTACTATTTAACATGTGCATGTTTAAGCTCATTTTTACCACATGTTAAGAATAATTTCTCTAATTCGTAGTCATGACTTTTCTGGTCAAAGCAATCATATTCCTGCAAAACATCAAAAAAAATGATCAACAATCTGGAAAGATGCAAACAGAGCAATGCAAATTCTTAAACCACTGAGTAACCGGGCCATTTCACCTAAAAAGTGATTTGTTTCGCGTCAAAAAGTGGAAATCAAAGTTGTCAACTCTGTATAAGATAATGAAAGTTAAACCACTAAGTAATCAGGAGATCTTGCATCTAATCAATGTGATCTCTTGCACTGAAAAGTGAGATTTAACTAATTTATTCTTGTATTCTTTCCCAGTTAGAAATGAAAGAAAATCAAATTGACAGGATGAAAAGCTTAAGACCTTCATAAAGTTCATGTATACTGAGTTTAGACCTATTATTTTACATTGTGTTAAACTTAAAGCTCCTAACATCCTTGTTGCATATTTCTGCTCACTCATATTGGTCACTTTATTTCACATTTGCATCATTATTTTAACCACATTCAGATCATTATACTTTGCTATACTTTGTGTTGAGTGTGTCTTTGTGATTAAACTTTATTGCACAATACAAAGAACACAATAACTTCTCTCATATGTCAATATCACTTTGCCTCATTTATTTTGATCATTTCTGACCTTTCATTTCTTACATTTCATTTCTTGATCTCTTACAATCTTTGTTTCTCTCTTATCTATCTTTTTGATGCTGTCAAAAAGGGGGAGAAAGTTCCTTAAAGGAGGAGAAAGTCTTTATGGGGAGAAAGTTCAAAGGGTGTATCTGGTCAAGGGGAGTTGTTGCAGTTAAGGAGGTCAAGTTATTGGGAGATTGTGCATATTTTTGTCATCATTAAAAAGGGGGAGATTGTTGGGTTGAGTGTGTTTTGGAATTTCCTAAATTTGTATTTTAATGATGACCAATGAACATCACTCATACTTTGATTTTGATGATGACATATTGTGATTTTGATGATGATATGTTGAACATGTTATACATTCTATACATATCACAATAATGCTTAAACAACATTTTTTGATGTTTAATATCTCATATTTAATGATAATATCTTGTACTAAAGATTTATGTGTTAAATTTACAGGTGTATACAGATTTTATCATGGTAGTGTCGACACACCCATTGATGGTGTCGACACTGGGCATCAATCCCTGAAGCAAATTCATGAAGACAGGGTTCACTGTGTCGACACAGTCCCAGGCAGTGTCGACACTAGTCCTAGTCTCCAGAAGACCTAGTTGCCTGACTCAGACAGTGTGTCAACACAGCCAGTGGTAGTGTCGACACTAGTCTCGTCTCCCAGAAGACCAGTTTGCGCAAATGGGACAGTGTGTCGACACACTCCCTGGTGGTGTCGACACACTCCGGCTGAAACTCAAAATCGTGAATTCATCTGGACACGTGGCCGCTTGGGGTTCAAGGGAATCTGCCTAGGTTTTTGTGCCCACGTACCCTAAGGCTCCTTATGGACATATGGGGCTATAAATACCCATACTTTTGGTACTCCAAAGGATCCCACGCAAGACAAGAGCCAAGAGCTTTCTGGAAGAAGGGAAGAAGAGCGGGAAAAAGGCATCTGCATCTAGAGGAGCAGAGCAGCGCCGCCAAGGGAAGAGGAGAAGAAGAGAAGGAGCTCGTGATTGCAGCAGTGCTGGTCCAGAAGGAGTTCCATCCGAGTTTGTATTTTGTTAGAGTGTTAATTTCTGTGGGGAATCTGTGTATGTGTTCTATACAGATCTCCCAATTCTATTTATCTCTACCATTTCTATTGTACTGAGATAGATCGTGCTGGAGGATCTATACTCTAAGTGTGCTTGTTCTAGCAGAACTTTGATCTATTGTGGTCCACATGTTTGAGTACTTTGTATTCTGTTTTGGAGCCCCAGTGCTCTGGGTTAAGCCGTTGTGCTCTAGTGCTTGAGCCGTGGTGCTCAAGGGCTTGTGAATTTGCTGAATTCACAAGTGGTCTTTGGAGTAGGTCGTTGTGCCTATCTCCTGGGTTTCTTTGAGTTGTTGAACTCAAAGAGGTTAAAGTCGTCGTGCTCTAGTTTATACTGCACTTGTGCTAGTGGTTCCTCCGTTGTGAGGAGGTGGACATAGGAGACACAAGTTGTGTTCTCCGAACCACCTTAAAATCTTCAGTGCACTGTGGTTTGATGTGTGGTTTGCTGTTCTTATTCACTATACTCACACACCACACTTGGATCTGATCGAATTGTGTGTTTTACTTATTTTAATTCCGCTGCCATACACACAATTTCTTAGTTCATTTATCAAAGTCACCTATCCGATCCCCAACAGACTGGTCAACCAGAAAAATCCAAGAAGCAACACAAGAAATTTAAAAGAAAAGTCATGGCGGCTGCTTGGGAAAATGAAGAAACCACAAGCTCAGAATCATCATGCCCAGAATCGAAAAAAGATCAGGTAAGTCTAGCCCTCATGGTAGGACTAGATGAGGTAAATTCTGACCCATTTTTTGATTCATGCACTGATTCAGGGTCAGAGTCTGAAGACTTAGAAGTAGTCTGAAGACATAGAAGTAGTGTTGTAAAAGAATTAAAAAATCTGAAAAACAACACTACTTGCTTGGAAAACACCAATTCTGATCTTAAATCCGAATTGGAGCAACTAGAAAAACAATTAAAGGACAGTAAAGATAATAATTATCTTTTAAATGAAGATTTAAAATCAAGAATAATGAGAAGTTAGAATTAGAATAAAAATTAAAAACTCTAACTGAAGAAAATCTCTATTTAAAAGAATCAATTAGTAAATTAACTAGAGGAAAACATCTTTAGCCCTATGCTTAAAAGGGTCAAAATCTGGAAATATAAACAAGGGCTTGGATACATACCTCTGAAAAAAGGAAAACAAGCCATAATTCCTGAAAAATATCTATTACCAAAATTTGTAAAAGAAACCAAGTTGCCTCAGAAAAAGGCTCCTGTAAAAGAAAAGGTATCCAAAAATTATGTCCTAAGCAGACATCATAAAAACAATAAGAACTACAAAATAGATTATATTCATTGTTGTTCTCATTGTAATAAATTAGGACACAGTAAACACCTGCACAACAAGGCACTTAGTTTGGATCCTGAAAGTATATTTCATGCATCTAACTATCAAGGACCCAAAAAGATCTGGGTACCTATTTTTGAATAAGTTATTTGCAAGGTAGCCTTGGAGCATCAGGATCAAGGATGCTCAAGGCAATAGTGACTGCCAACTCTTCATCCAACTCTCATCTGAAGAGGGAGTAGTCACAAATGTTGTTTTTATTATATTGCTACTAACAATGTTTGCAAGTTTTTTTTTAAAGATAAATGCAGGCAATGATTCTGAAGACTTGACAAACAACATGTCAAAGGTCAAGAGCAACAAGATTTGACGTGCCTCACATTAAGGGGGGGTCTCATGCTCAGGGGGAGCACAGACTAATGGGGAGTTATTCATTCATGTCAATTATTGTTGAACCCCTCAATGGTAAGAAATTCTCTCAAAGGGGGAGAATATGCATGGTAAGATCCTTCCTTTTTGGTTAGTGACAAAAAGGGGGAGGGTATGTATATTCTATGAATTTTCTGTATTTGCTATGCTTAAGTATTTTTGCCAGAAAATTCTTATAAATTTTAACATTACCAAAAAGGGGGAGATTGTTAAACCACTCACTATTTGACCTTGTATTTTGGTGATAACAAAACTTATGATGATATCAAAGTATATCTTTGTGATAACAAAATTTATGAGTAATTAAATTGAATATCATGTTTCATCCGTGTCGTATCAATCTCATAACAAATTAAGAAGTCTCACATCGATTCGATAAATGAGTAGAACGATTCATACATCAATTTCACTAACAAACGATTTGATAAGCTACACAACGATTTGATTGTGTATCGATTTCATAAGTGAGAACAACGATTTGCTCTCATATCGATTTGGTTCTCATAACGATTTGATAAGTGAGAACAATGATTCGCTCTCATATCGATTTTGTTCTCATAACGATTTCATAAGTGAGAATAACGATTTGTTCTCATAACGATTTGCGTCTCACATCGATTTCTCTCTTACATCGATTTCATAAGTCAAATAACGATTTGGACCCCATAACAATTTGATAAGCTTCATAACGATTTGAATGCCACATCGATTTGATAAGTGAAACAACGACTTGATCATCGTATCGATTTGCTTTTAATTAATGACGATGTATTCATCATAACGATTTGATAAATAACTTAAACAACGATTCACTTCAATTTAAACATCGATTGTTTAAAGTGCTTTTTGGATTCAAATGAAAAGTCAAATATCTTCTGACAGAAAAAGCTGCATGCATATTTCAGAGTCTTGTCAGAAAAAGATATGACCTACTATTTTCAGCATGATAGCAGAAACACAGTAGTATGCACCGTTTATCATAAACACTCTTTTGTGCTAACACTCTCTTCTATGCTTACAGACCTCGAAGACCACCAGAGGTTGATTAAGACAAATGAAGAGCAACGGCTAGAACTTTAAGGGATCTCTTCAATGGATCCATTCAAAAGCTGCTCATATAAAAGAAGAAGCATGGTTGAAGAAAAGTAGAGAGCTTTCCTGAAGATCATTCAAGGAGTGTACATCCAGTGAAGAACCAAAACTCCACATACACTCAGAGAAAGAGAGAAAGAGCCTAAGCCAAAGAAGAAGCGATTAAAAGTGTCTCAAGCATTCAAGCCTCCTTCAAGCTTTCTTCTCTCTCTGCGCTCATTGTAAATTTGGGGGAGAGTCCTTGACTGTGAGCTAGTTCTTAGTGTTCATCTTGTAATAGCTCTCGGTCTGATCTTTCTTTTCTAAGAAAGATTTATGTCCAGCTGTAGGACTGTATATAGTGTAGAACCTAGCTAGGGGTTTGTATCTAGCAGAACCGCACTGGGGTTTGTACCAGGAGGTTGGCTTCTTGACCTGTAAAAGAAGTGGGCTACCTTCTTGCCCGGGAAAGAGAAGAAGACCAGCTGGGGTGCTGGGTGTTGTATTGTCCTTGAGGGGGACTGTACCCTTGGTTAGGGAAATCCCAAGAGTTTCTTGGGGACTGGACGTAGGACTTCCATGTGGAAAGGGCCGAACCAGGATAAATTCCTTGTGTCCTTTGTGTCATTGTTTATTTGCTTCCGCACTGCTACTCTTTATCACACTAAACTAACCAAACTTTCAAGTGATATTTTTCTGTGTTTAAGTTTCTATTTTAGATTTTAGAAAAACCTATTCACCCCCCCCCCTCTAGGTTAGCTTGCTGCCGTACCAAAAGGCCAACATAAGGTACATAACTTGAGAGATGATTTTAAAATGTTCAAGTAATTATGCAGATGGATGAAAGGTGAGTTTGACAGTGTCAAGAAGCTTATCTCTTCGAGGGAGCAATCCACCTCTGCCCCTCCAGCTCACTTACCTGTTGAACCGGTTAGCAATGCAGGGCCATCAGGGCCAAGGCCAGCAGAAGAAAATGCAGGGCCATTAGGGCCAATTGTAGTTGAACCAGCAGGGCCATCCAAGCCATCTGAAGATGTAGCAAGGCCATCAGGGCCATCTGAGGTTGTGGCAGGGCCACCAGGGCCAATGATCTCCGAGGGTGTGTCTCCAAGAGTAGAAGAGCCTGCAGCTGCTCCCGAAGCCCATGAGTCTTCATCTCTTGCAACACCAGCCCCTCCTTCACCACCCTCTTCATCCACAGCACCTCCAGCACCCATCACCTTCAAACAACCTATGCCTCGAACCATCTCTTCCCCAACTCCTTTTCCATCTCAATCCATTTCATCTTCTACTATCTCTCAAATCATTTCTCCACCTTCACCTGTCTGTGAAGATCCTCCAGTTTCCTCATCAGCTGGAGCATCATCCTCTTCTGGCCTCTCTTCAGCCAGATCATCCACCAATTTTTCTCCAAGTTCTCTCCTTCACCCTCCTACTCCACCTTCTTCTATCACATTCATTCCTGAAAATCCACAACTTGCCAGTGCTTTTCTAAACAACTATGAAGATGAGTTGGAGCGCACCACACTCATCTCAATTCTGGCAGTTGCCACCCATGTCCACAGGACTGATTCCTCTAGTCATGTTCCCAAAAAGAGAAAGCTCTCCTCCACCCTAGCTCTTCCTTCCGAACCTAAGTTTCCTCCTCTTTGGTACTCCCTCACTGTTGAAAATCGAAGGAGACCAATTTATTGTGAATATCTCCAAAAGTGCATTCTTTCCACCACTTTTGGTATTCCTTTTCTCAACCTAACTGATCACCTCAACATTGTCCTTCCTTATTGCCATCTTTCCAAAGTCGATCAATCCAAAAGCTTCCAAATGGCTGAATGCAAGACTAAGGATCAGTGGGCTAAAGGGCACAAGGCTCTCTACAGCAAATATCTTCTTGCCCAGTCAGATAGCACTCCTCCCTGGGATCACCCACTCACCCTCTCTGAGTGGTTTGTGTTTCACCATCAAGCTCTCTGGGCCCCTTTCATTCTCAAAGAAATAAGAATCGCAAGGTACTTCGAGCTGTACAATGATTTTCAATATCTCAACAAGCTACCTGAAGTACAGTTTGGCCAATTCCATGGAGCTATTGCCACTCTGCGAGCTGAAAATCCGGTCAATTGCTCCTTCACAATGGACTTCACAACCCTGAAATTGCCTGAAAAAGTGTTTCTTCCCAAGCTACACTCCTTGGTGTTAGATTCCTCTGCTGGCTCTCATGCTTTTGAGTGATTTGCTCGAGTAATGGGATGAATATCAGCTCAGCAGGGTCGCCTCCCCTCCTTTCAAAGGTTTATTTTCCGAGAATTTCATCTGGGCCACATCTCTTCTGAAGTTCTTGCTCCACTCATTTCTGAATGTGAAAGGCTTTCTCCCACAGATTGGGAAAAGTATTACAATCAATTTTCTCTTCAGTTGGAATCGTTAAATTCTTCATTGGTCAAGTCAGGCAAGCCACCTCTCACTACTGAAGCCTTCCTGGATTTGAATTCCATCAATCCCGTTCAGGAATTGTTTGTGCAATGGGTCGAACGGTACAAGCTGTTTTTGGCCTTGAAGAAAGATCTTCTGCAGCATCAGATTCACTACCCTGTCAACATCAACCAATTTCTTCGATTTGTCAGCTTTGGATCCTTCCTCTTCTTCAAACAATCTCTTGGCAGAGAAGAATATGCTGATTTTCTAGAAGATCAGTGCCAACTTCACATCAAGAGGATGCTTCCAGACATGGGGCCATCTTACTCTATTGCTTCTGTGGTTTTCCAGATCTAGTTTGAGGAGCAGGAAAGCAAGGCCTTACGCATTATTCAGCGGCATGCCTCCCTTCTATCTCCTGCCTTCTACCTTTCTGTAACCTCCCAAGATACATAGAAAAGCTCTTTGCTCTTCTCTCTATTTTATCTCTCTTCTTTGTCTCACTCTTATATCCTTTTGCTTAATGACAAAAAGGAGGAGAAATCTGAAATATATTTCTTATATTTTCGCAATTTCGTTTAGATTCATTTCAGATCATCTATGCTTATTGTTAAGTTTTGTCATCACCAAAAAGGGGGAGATTGATGATCAGTTTATCCCCATGTAATTTAAAGTAATTACATATTTATTTTGGTGATTAACAAAACTATATAAAATTTAATCTAACATATTTTCTATGAGATCTAAGCATAGGAAATGAAACAAGGAATAACAAGCTAAATGGGTAAGTAGTATTTACTCTATAGCAATGTAAGTTCAAAGCATGAAATTTTCTAAGTACACATCGACTCTCTAGTTATTATAACGATTTCCTTAGAATCATACTCATTAACATCGATTTTGGTTCTATAACGATTTCATAAGTCATTGCTATTCTATTGCAGTCTATCTCATAACGATTCGATAAGAGATCGCAACGATTTGTCTCTCATAACGATTTGCTAAGAGATCGCAACGCTTTGCCTCTCATAACGATTCGCTAAGAGATCGCAACGATTTGCCTCTCATAACGATTCGCTAAGAGATTGCAACGATTTGCCTCTCAAACGATTCGCTTAGAGATCACATCGACTTGATTCACAACGATTTGGTCTTCGCATCGATTTCTTAAGTGAGAACAACGATTTGCTCTCACAACGATTTCTTAAGTGAGAACAACTATTTGCTCTCACAACGATTTGGTCTTCGCATCGATTTCTTAAGTGAGAACAACGATTTACTCTCACAACGATTTCTTAAGTGAGAACAACGATTTGCTCTCACAACGATTTGGTTATCGTATCGATTTCTTAAGTGAGAACAACGATTTGCTCTCACAACGATTGGTTATCGTATCGATTTCTTAAGTGAGAACAACGATTTACTCTCACAACGATTTCTTAAGTGAGAACAACGATTTGCACCCACAACGATTTCGGTTTCACAACAACTCGTTAAGTCTCATAACGATTTGATCCTTGTAACGATTCGATAAGTTACACAACGACTCTGTCATTGTAACGATTCATTCAGTTACATAACGACTTGGTCGCCGTAACGATTCGATAAAGCAAACAACGATTTGCTCACATCGTTTTGTCTCTGACAACTTACTCATAACGATTTCATAAGTCATGCATGTAACGATTTTATGGAATATAACGATTTGATATTTGAACTCATTTCTGAGTTCGTTGAAAAGTCAAAGTCTTCAAGTAGATATTTCTGACAACCATGCATTCTATAAATATCTTTTTAGAAGAACAGAATGGAACTTCTATTTCTATATAAAATCAATCTAACGTTGACTGACAACAAGAGACAGCCTAGCTGTCTATTGTTTTAGCATTTAACGCATGCAGGTCTCTGACAGTGCATCTCAATACAACGTTGGACAATATGGAAGATAACGAATATCTGAAAATATCCTCTCTCTCTCTCTTGTTGCGTGCATGGAAGGCTAAAGACTGCTCTACAGTGGCATACAGTCTAACGTAAACAAAAGCTTAGAGACAACGAGCACTTCAACGTTCAAATTTCAAATAGAAGATATATATAGAAGACTGAAGCTCCAGAAGAATATACTTCGAATAGAGAATACCAACGACAATCTTTTACAATCTTTTCTGCGATCATCTAGAAGAGCCAAGCCTCACTCCTTTGATTGTTTAGCTCTTAGCTCTCTGCATTCATTGTGTTAGTCTTGAGAGCTTTTGTAAACTGAGAGTGTTCCTCACTGTAGAACTTTCCCTCTCAGTCTTAGCTTCAGATCTAGCATTGTATAAGCTTGATCTAGGGGCTTCATCTCATTTCCACATTCTTGTGTTCTTGTGTTCCTTCGTGTTGAAGGAAGACCTGGGGTTCCAGGGTGTGTGTTCCCTTCGAGTAAAAGGAAGACCTGGCGGTATCCAGGGTGTTGTAATTCCTCTTCAGGTTGTGAAGAGAAGACCAGCTGCGGCTGGGTGTGTAAGGGTCCATAAGGGGGACTGTACCATTGGGTAGTGAAAGCCTGAGTTGTTGTTCAGGGACTGGACGTAGGACTCCTAATGAGAGGGGATCCGAACCAGGATAAATCCTTGTGTAGTGTGATTGCCTTTGTATGTTTGCTGTTTATCTTTACTAACACTAACATCTATCGAAGTGTGTTTTGTGTGACTGTTTTGTGAACAGATTTTAGGTTCTCAATATTTTTAAGAATCTCATTCACCCCCCCTCTGGGCTTGCTAGCTGGGCAACAGAAATCGTCCAGGGCTTGAGCTTTGATGGCGACCCGAGGTCTGAAAGATATGTCAAATTCTCCAAGCTCGACAGCCTACTTGGCCATCCTCCCCGAGGCCTCGGGTCAGCTGAACACTTGCTTGATGGGAGCGTCAATGAGGACCACGATCCTGTGTGCTTGGAAATAGGGTCGGAGCCGCCGAGCCGCTATCACCAGCGCGTACCCTGCCTTCTTAAGGTCGGAGTAGCGTTGTTCGGCTCCTCGCAAGGATTTGCTAGTATAATATACTGGGAGTTGCTTCCGCTCATCCTCTCGCACGAGAACCGAGTTGATTGAGGAAAGCCTGAGACGATGTGTCACTATCGAGGACTAAGGCGGGACTCGGCCCGTTTGGGAGCTCGGTTCGTCAAGGGACTTGGCCTGTCATCGTCATTGGATAGCCCAGGGGTACCTCGGCGGATGGCGCTCTCCGAGCCGAACTCCTAAGAGCCGACTTACACGGCCGACCTCCCTTCCCCCACTCGGGATGGCTCATTCACCTAGCTTCTCACCTCGGCGGATGACGTCCTGACGACATGTCGATTTGCTGAGTATCGATCCGTGTCATATATAATATATAAATATTTAAAAAAATAATTTGACTGAACAAAATTTCTGAATCTATCTTTGATGCAGATGTTGGATGGATCGAAGTTTAAGCACACTGGTCTAATAAAAAGAACATTGATGATAAAGCAATTGGAGGGCCAAAATATAGGCTGTAACCAAGGTTTCGTGCCGCATTACACTGATCATATCAGAGAGTTTTCGACCTTTGATACGGCTGGCACAACTTAGATTTTTAAAAAAAATTTTAAAGAAAGACTGACCGACTTAGAGACTATCCAAATTGATATAATATGATATATCTGATATCATATTATACGAAATAATATGTCCATGGATTGATATAATGGGTTAGCGCAACCTTAGTTATAATAATACTAATCAGGTACAAATATCCTATTCAACTTCTACAATGTGTGCAGACATTCATTTCTTCCGTTTTTTATTGTTTTCGGTGGGGGATGTGTGTCCGCCCCTGACAACAGAGTGATTCAATCATTCATCAGAGACGGTGCTTAAGCCCATCGGAGGACCTGACAAAGTCCGGCAGGTGAGACAATCCTTCACCCACAATCCGTAGTAGTTTATTCTCTCTATTCCGACTATTTTTGTCCGCCCCCGACAACAGAGTGATTCAGAGACGATACTGAGACCTGACGCCTACGGTGATCTCATTCATCTGGTATGACGTATGCAATTGCGCGTAAGACTTAATTAAAAAAAGTCCCTGGCTTTACTGGCAGTATGTAGATTGACACCACGATCGCATGTGTGCTCTCCCCCATTGGCCATCCATGATCCGTCTGTTTTTTTTTTCTTTTTTTCTTTTGGACAAGACCATCCGTCTGTTCACGCGACGTCGTTGGTGTTGGATTCATAAATGGCAGTTGCTGCCGCGGCGTATGGAACGCAAAGCATACAACTTATCCTTCGTCAGTACAAGATAGAAAAAATATCTCTTAAAATTTTTCCTACGCAACACAATGCACTTCCAAAACAAATTTCTTAAAATCTTCCTTCGCACCGTAAAGCAGTCTCGAACATCTCTCGTCTGGTGTGCATAGAAGAGGCTCAACCACTGGACCACTCCCCACACATGTTTGAGTCACTTGCATTGTGTCTTCCTTTCTTTGGCTCCGATATGTGAACTAGTATTGGCACTTTTTTTTATCAACACAAATCTGTTAAGGTACGTTCAACTAAAGATAGTACAAAAAAATAGATATTCAAAGATAGGTCGTACAATCACCATACATATAAGTCAGCACTCATACTTCGAGGGATACATAAAATTGACCTTAATTTACAATAATAAGAAACATTGATTAGAGAAATCAGATAGAAAAATTACGTAAAAAATGAAGTTGCTCTAAAAACGTTTCTTTCACAAGAGAAACACTCACTCTCTCGCTAAAGGTCCGACACGTGCCCTCAACACGTGATTGGCCCCATATCCATAAGGAAACTTATTTCTTAACACGCTTCCTTGACACCAAATTAACTTAACTGCATCCAATAAATTAGTATACCACTTCATGGATAAGTTTGTCGGGAGGAACATATTAAATACTTGATAAATTAAAGCACATAGTTGTAATGTGTTAAAAGTCATGTCAAAAAATGTGTTATTCTTATCCGTAACTCGACTCAGACGTCGCTGTCGGAAGATTTGTCCTTAAACTTGATTAGGAGGCCGGTTGACTAGGGTTTACTTTTTTCTTCTTTTTCCTGTTGTCGGTCCTCAAAGCTCAAGGGACTGCATTGGCCCAACCTCATGAACCTGCACGGACTTGAGCCGTTCCCCATCCCACACAAATCATGTCAATCACGAACTCCATTTTTCGAGTGAACATCTACCATGCACGCATTTGAACCCAATCATGTCATGGGAGCAGAAGAGTCGGTATTAGACTAGGCAACATTTTTGGCAGAGAATCGCTAAATTTTTCCATACGAGAAGCCATTTAATTATACATAAGACCCACACGATATAGATGGGTAGGTTCTTTTCAGACCGACCGGGTGATCCAATCGAACTGGTGAAAGGACAGGCTTAACCAAACCAAATCTTTCGGGATGGCCCGTTCGGAGCAAGGTTGGTCTGTCCAAAACATGCCCATCTATTATATACATGTCACTTCGTTTCCTTCCGTTTTGTCCATGTGGAAGGAAACTACGTTATTGGAACGAAACCAGTCTCTAGGCTCTACAATTCACTAAAGACACTCTCTTAACATGGATTTGGCAGACGGATCGCATGGATGCTGTGATAGCCTTTTTAGAGTAGACATGATCATGCGCGAGTCTCTACATGGTGCAACAGGAGGGATCCTCCGTGTAGCCGTCTCGCGGCGGGTTCACATAGTAGTACTGCACCGGCGTCGGGTACGCTGCTCCTCCCCCTCCGTACGCAGACCACCCGACCGCCGGCGTGCTCCCTGACCGCCGCTCTTCTTCCTCATCCTTTCTCAAGGTTGCGACGCTGATGAGCTCGGCGAAGCCCATGTTCTTCCTCAGTAACCTTGTCAGGGCGACCGAGTCCAACCCCTCCCCCACGACCACCATCCTGTCCTTCTGGGGGCCTTCGATTGACGCCGATGACAGCCCTGTCCGCAGCGTGAGAGACGGCAGAAATATTAATGACCCGTGAGACAGACAAGTTTCCTGTCTAGATATCATCGACAAGCACCGGAACAGTGCACTAGGACGGTGCGCATCAAACTAGAAGAGGAACGGCGAGAAGGGCAAAACCAGCAGAATAGCGGGGAGTCTGATGGGGAGAAGAGGGGAACAAAAACCATAAAACAGAACAAGTCGGCCGATGCAAAGCTAGAAGACCACATGAACTATGCAAGGGTAGGGGCCTCCTGGTTGCCAAACCTTTACCTGCTAATCTGGCAACTAGTTTCATGGCTTTGCGGCGCTTCTTCTCGTCGTCCATTTGGAGTCTGATAGCCACCTTTTGCTGCATAGGAGAAAGGAGAACAGAGAAATCTTTGCCATCAGCTTGAAAGATCCCTTTTTTTTCTTCTTTTAACTATGTCCTGCAATTCTTTCGTGGGTCTCTGCCATAGTTCACAGAGACAACCATCCTGCTGGATGAAGCCTTTTGCGTATGCTTATGTGACAAAAAATGGACTCAGACAAATCTAAGTGAGTGGATTAGTAGCATGGACCATACCTTCATTCTTCCAGTAGTAGAACTGATCAAGTAGCCCTCGGTGGATAATTAAGCAGAGAAGTACACTAGCTACTTCGCTGTGATTGAAATGTTAGATAGAGCGAGGTAGGATGTGAAAGACATGGAGCTCGCCGGTTTCCCTATTTATAGACCCAGGAGAAATGCCAACCCTCGGAAGGTCGGATCTTAACGGGTAGAAAGATGGATTTGTTTGCTGGCTGAAAACTGCAAAGAACTTTCTTCAACAGTTCTTAAGGACCTTTGCAAATGCACTCCTGAATTCTGTAATTATGTGCATACTTCTGAGTTCTAACCTTCACGGATTGTTAAAACTACTAGTCTACTACTACTACTAGACCCTTTCGTAGGCTATTTTAAAATTTCTCATTTAACGTCATTCTTTATGTCATTCGTTGAGTTTATTGACAGTATGGAAATCGGAAATGTACGACCACAATAGTTTAAAGGGAAAATTATTTGGGGGTCTTTGTGAGAGGGTTTTATTTTTTTCATAGTCCCCTGTCAGAATATTGGAAGTCATAGAGTCCTTAATTTAATTTGGAGTCTCTACTTTTGATACGTCAATATTTATGACCCTCGATTCATGAGTTCTGTCTCTTTTGCATCCGTCACTTTTTCTCATTTCCGTCTTACCCTTCCGTCATTTCAAAGATCTTTTTCTCTTTTTCGTCTTACCCTTCCGTTCTTTCGAAGGCCCGTGAACTGACATCGATAGATATTGTAATTACATAACGTGTGTAGCACACTTACATAACGTGTGTAGCGCACTTACATCAACCATTGACATCACTTACATATTATGACATGGTGTACATTCATTTAACCCTTATCTTCTTCCCCGTGAACCGTTCTTCACAACTATAAGAGGAACTCAGGCCCTCATACTTATCCTTCCCAAGCTTCTCTGAGTCTTCTTCTTCCTATCTTTCTTGTCAGTCTTCTTCCTCTTATTTGTAAATATCTTCATCTGACGGTGCTCCCAATAGGGATGGGAAGGAACAGGCGCCACCGACGCCTGTTGCTGAAGAAGGCTTCAACCCTGACTTCTGGAGGGAGTTTTACAGTGGTTGGAAGATGGCTTTATAGAAAGCCTTTCGACTATACGGCAACAAGGGCCTCACCGACATTGGCCCTGAGGCGGAACCCATCTGCACTCTTCGTTCTCCCTCCCCTCTCTATTCCTCCTCCCCTCCCTCCTCCCCCTAGTCATCGGCTTAGGGAGTATAGGGACTTATTGCTGTGAGGCTTGTTTTTGTAATATATTTTCGTTTTATGTAGTTTTCTGTGGCCGCTATATAATCCATTGTATGTACTCTTTATCATGCAAACTCAACATGTTAGCAATAAGTACATACTATAACATGTTATTATGTATACTATAATCAAAATAAGTAAATACTGTAACAGGTTATTACGTATACTGTAATAGTGTAGTGCTTGTACTGCAAGTAGAACTGGAAGAGTGTAATGATCGTACTGCATGTAGACTTGTAAGAGTGTAGTGCTCATACTGCAAGTTCTAATGTAATAGGTTATTATGTATACTGTATTAGATTTGTATGTGTACTGTAATAGAAAATGTTAGTAGGACAATGTCCTCACTGTAATAAATTAACAAGTGTTTCCTCAAGTAAATGTACAATATAATGACATGTGAAGTAGGAAATTGTATGTGCGACAACTATGGTTCTTCGCCTCGAATTATATACGCTCTGAACGTTCTTGTGCATTGAAGTACGCTTTGATAAGGTGGACGACGAACCTAGCTCGCACGCTTGGCATGTCATCTTGAAAGAAGGGTTTGCCGTTTAGAGAAGATGGTTGATTGTTGTGTGTGAGCTTGATTGATGGCATGGAGTATCTAAGTGAAGGGAAAACCTTGAGTGTCCCTACATGCCAGACACTCCATGTATTTGCAAGTAAATATGGCGCAGTCATCTCTCGATCCTTGTTGTGGGCATAGGTTAGGGTAGCGTAGCAACCAATTTGTTGTATCGTGGTCCCTGCCTTTCATGTATCTTCTCAGTATGTCCACCTGTATGAAAAAAGTAACAAAGAGTTCCAATTAGTTGATGTACATTTACTGTAACAGATGTAACATATGTGTGCATGCTCTGTAACAAATGTAAGCCATGTATGTAACACATGTTTCTCCTACCGTAACTGGCACGCCCCGACACGGAATATCGGAACGCAAGGCAGTTGCAAGTAAACAGGTACATAGAAAGTACTAGACATCAAACCATTGCACAATGAATAATACTAAAGAAAATCTTTCTCATTCATAACTTTCCAATGTCTAGTTACAACCACTAATATCAGAGCCAATCTATAGGGCCCAATTACATTGAAATAAAGCAAACGACTAAACTAAGACTCTATCATAGTACTAGGATGCTAGGGCACTCTTGACATCACTCCTGGTCATTCCCGTCCTCTTGAGTGTATGTATCATCATCGGTTTCACCTGAGAACACAACGACAAATAACGTAGGGTGAGCGATAACGCCCAGTAGGACTTAAATATCAATTGTCAAGCAGGCTTTAAATGATTAATGTATTAAAGACAGAGTAACTATTGATAGAGCGAGAGAGTCATGTAAAAGATAGCAGGATAACACGTGAACAAAATAGCACAGGTTTCCAAGTATAGCACAAACGTCAAGTATAGCACGAATCGCAAGATGGCCATAGCACAATAGCACAAAGTATAGCAATAGCACAACGAGTATAGCATGACACTTTGTTGTCAATAGACAACGAGAGAATATAACACTTTTTTATTGTCATTTAGATAGTCGAGATAGATAACACTCGAGTGTAATGCCAAACACTCTAATCATTTAAACTCTCATGGGCAAATGGCACTTTCGGGCTTCTCCCCAGGACCAGATCGGCCCCCATTGTGCTGGCATTGGTTATATTGTTTAACTTTAGACAATCAGTCAATGGCCAATAGAGAGTACCAAGGAAAGATGAGAGTACTAGATGAATAGACGAGATAGTAGAGTGAACGTAAAAGGATGAGCGAGTAGAGTATAAATGAGAGCTAGTGGACATTGCAAGTAACACGTCGAGTAAACATGCGATAGTAACAGTTGCACAACATGCGCACTTGGTGTTGGCAGTCAGGTGGAATTCATGACCCTACCACTGGCCTTGTTATGCACAGGTCCAGCATGATTCAAGACGAGAGTGAACTTCTAATAGCCGTTTGGATCTTATTGATCCCTAAAGGGGTAATAGGTGTTAGGGTACAATCGGCTCGTCGACCATGTGAGAATCCATGGACAGAGGAGACTTACAGAGACCTTGAACAAAGACTCACAAGTCCGGCAGAAGGAGTATCCGACGGAGAGTTCGTCCAAGTCAAGAGAGTGTGCATATATAGAAACAAGTGCTCGACGTTCTAGAGGAATTCTAGAACAGTGGAGCGTCGGTATCGGTGTTCCAAAACAACACGAGGATCGAAAACAAGTTCATTTATAAATAAGGCAATCTAATTGCATAAATTACCAGATATATTATGTAACATGTTCACGCCAATTAAGCTATATTTGGATGGTTCAAAGTGTGTGCACATGTGACAAGAAATCATAGTCATGAAAAGGTCATGTGATTAACTTTTATTAATTTAGAATACCTTCAATATGTACAGCTTCGTTTTTCTAAAATTAAGACCGTTAACAAGACCTGGGATTACTGCAAAACAGAAGACTTGCAAAAATGTGAGTTTTGTGCAAAAATCTTGAGATCGCGACGGACCCTTGTACGGGTCGGGACAAGGTGCAGTACAGATCGCGACAGGTCGGGCAGAACAGGCGCTCGGATCGCGGCAGGGTCATGAAGGGAACTCGACGGGTTCTGGCAGACCGGGCAGCAGATCGCGACGACAGGTCTGTCGTGATCAGATCACGATAGAGGTACTGTCGTGATGGCCTTGTGAACGCGGCCTATCGGGCCGTCGTGTTCACAGGGTCCGTGCCAGAGTCCGACAGGGAAAGGACAGAGCATTGGATTGCGGACCAGACCTTCCCTGTTATGACACAGGGTTGTGCTAAAACTAAGAACAAACTGTATAGTGCATGAAAAATCGTGAAACCAATTTTAAACAGATCCAGACATGCATGGGTACTTCCAGTAAAACAGAATCGGAAAGCAACGAAGGTTTCAACATGGTTTAATAAAGAGCATTCATGATGAACATAGAACTGTGTACAGTTGGGATCAACGAATTAATTCGCATAATAGGATGGATGGAAATTAGGGCTTTCAGGGGCAAAAGAAACCTAACATCCATCAGAATCTTCAATAAAAATCTCATGGCATGAGGACGAGTACATGAAGATATGAATTTAATAAGAGGGTTCGGGGTCATGAAGTTCACAGAACTTCGAAAATTGAGAACTAAAGATTTACTCGATGGAAAAATATGAAATCAAAGGGCTTTTGCTCCTGCTAGACGAGACATCCTACAGAAAAATTTTCATGGTTTGTGCTCGTGAGAATGCCTACCTTTAATCGTTTTCCTCTTCTAGGGTTAAGACTTGAAGAACTCGGGTTGAGGGCTTGAGAACTCCTTTCTCCCACGAGATCTCCTCCTCTTGGCCTCTCCTCCTGGTCTAGAAACATCTTGGCACGAGCTAGGGCCGGCCATGAGAGTTTAAGAGAAGTATTTAAGCTTCTCCTCATTCTCTTTCCTAGTTTAAGTCTAATTCCTATTAATTCCAAGTTTTCCTATTTCCTACCTTCCTTCTAAGCATTCCACTTCCTGTTTGGGTTGGGAAGAGAGCCAAATTTGTGGCCAATCAATTAGGGTAGGTTTAGGATTCCAAATCCAACTCTATTTACTTATTTAATGTATTAAATTTCCCTTTTCTAATTAGGTAATAATTAGGTTGCGAATTTAGTGTATTTTCCCATTATTCTCTTTTTATAAATCCCATTTTTGGCCCACTAATTTCTATTGGGTCCCTTTAATAAAGCCCATTACTTATTTTCATTTGATGGGTTTTATTTAATTCTCTTTTCTTTGATTTTCTAATTAATTTAATTAGTTTTCTTTTATTTGATTTTCCAATTCTCAAAATTTTAATATTATTTAGATTTTAAATTTTCGGAAAAATCCAGATTGCTACAACCTCCCCCTTTTCAAAGAATTTGGTCCTCAAATTCATATGATCATATAGGAGAAAATGGTTTACCGAAAAGATCGGGGTAGTTCCGTCTGATGATTCCTTCCGGTTCCCATGTAGCTTCATCCATTCCGCCGTTATTCTATAAGACTTTAACCACGTGGATGGGACGGTTCCTGAGCTATTGTACCTTCTATTCCAGTATCTTGAGTGGCTTCTCTTCGTATGACACATCTTGTTTAACACCAACTTCTCGTGGCGAATGATGTGTGTAGGGTCATAGACATACTTCCTGAGCATGGAGACATGGAACACATTGTGTACACATGCTAGATCCGGTGGCAAAGCCAGTCGGTATGCAACCTCACCAATCCTTTCAAGTACTTCAAAAGGACTAATGAATCTAGGACTGAGCTTTCCTTTCACTCCAAATCTTTGGATGCCACGAGTAGGTGACACTTTTAGGAATACATGATCACCCACTTGAAATTCTAGATCTCGCCTCCTTTTTTCGGCGTAGCTCTTCTGCCTGGATTGAGCAATCTTGAGCCGATCTCTGATTACCTGAATGTCCTTTGTGGTATGTTGCACCATGTCCGGGCCTAGCCATTGCTGTTCTCCAACCTCATTCCAGCATGCAGGAGATCTACAATTCCTTCCGTAGAGTGCTTCGAACGGTGCCATCTTGATGCTCGCTTGGTAACTGTTGTTATAGGCGAACTCAATAAGGGATAGATGCTCGTTCCAATAACCTTGGAAGTCTATGGTGCAAGCTCTCAACATGTCTTCCACTATTTGGTTGGTTCTTTCAGTTTGTCCATCAGTTTGTGGATGGAACGCGGTGCTAAAGTTGAGTTTAGTACCCAGTGCACCTTATAGTCCTTTCCAAAAATGAGATGTATATCTCAGATCTTGATCCGAAACAATAGATGATGGAATGCCATGTAGTCTTACAATCTCCATGACATATAAGGCAGCTAGTGCCTCCACTGACCACTTACTCTTTATGGATAGGAAGTGGGCAGATTTTGTTAGTCAGTCTACAATAACCCATATGGCGTCGAGTCCACAACGAGTCTTGGGTAAACCCATGATGAAATCCATGTCAATGCTTTCCCATTTCCATTCAGGAATATCTAGCGGTCTGAGTACACCAGCAGGGCGCATGTGTTCCGCTTTTACTTGTTGGCAAGTAAGGCAGTGAGCGGCATGTTTCGCTACCTCTCTCTTCATGTTCGACCACCAAAATGTTCTTTTCATGTCTTGATACATTTTGGTACCTCCTGGATGAATAGTGTACTTTGTCTTGTGAGCTTCATCCATTAATCTTCTCTTCAGTTCTTCATTATCGGGAACGCATGTCCTTCCTTGAAAGACAAGCATTTCGTCTTCAGTCATTGCAAAGTCCGGTCTTTCGGCTAAAGTTTCCTTGACGCGAACTAAGAATGGATCATCATCTTGTTGAGCTTTGATCTCTTCTAACAAGTCGGATTGAATCTTGATATTTGCAACCAAGACTCGATCATCCCTATGTTCAATATTTAACTCTAACCTTGCGAATTGTTCTAGTAGTTGCATCTCGCCAAGGACTAGACTTGAAACAGATGCCATCGGCTTTCTACTAAGAGCACCAGCCACGTCATTTCCAGCCATCTTCTTTGTCTCATGTTGAGTTCTTTCTGGGAGAATAAATACTTTAGACTTTTATGGTCTGAGTAGACAGTGAACTTTTCTCCGTAGAGGTAATGTCTCTAGATTTTCAAGGCGAAGACCACGGCAGCCAACTCAAGATCATGCACGGGGTTTGACTTCATGAGTCTTCAGTTGTCGAGAAGAGTAGGAGATGACTTTTTCCTTTTGCATCAGTACACACCCTAGCCCAATCCCCGAGGCATCGGTGTAGATAGAGAAACCTTCTCCCTCTATTGGCAGAGCGAGAACAGGTGCAGAGGTAAGACAATCTTTAAGAGTTTGGAAACTTTTCTCACACTCTTTACTCCAGGAGTAGAGATTCTCCTTTCGTGTTAGTCGCGTGAGAGGAACGGCGATCTTTGAGAAGTCCTTGATGAACCGCCTATAATAGCCAGCCAGCCCCAAGAAACTTATGATTTCTGTGACATTGGTTGGTCTCTCCTAGTTGAGTACAACTTCGACTTTGGAGGGATCAACGGAGATGCCGTCCTTTGAGATGACATGGCCTAAGAAGGATAGTTCTTCGAGCCAGAATTCACACTTGCTAAGCTTGGCGTACAATTTGTTGTCTTGCAAGACTTGCAGTGCTATCTTCAGATGTTCTTCATGCTCTTCTTTGGTCTTTGAATATATGAGGATATCGTCGATGAAGACGACCACGAACTTGTCAAGGTATGGCCGATATATGCTATTCATGAGTTGCATAAAGGCTGCAGGAGCATTTGTTAGACCAAAATGCATAACGACGAATTCATAATGTCCATACCTGCTCCTGAAAGCCGTTTTGAAGATATCGTCATCCTTGATCCTCATTTGATGATAGCCAGATCGAAGTATGATCTTGGAGAAATATTGAGCTCCAGATATTTGGTCGAATAGTTCATCGACCCTGGGCAATGGGTATTTGTTCTTGATGGTGAGCTGATTGGGTTGACGATAGTCGATGCATAGCCTCATCGATCCATCTTTCTTCTTGACGAATAGTACAGGTGCTCCCCATGGGGAGGTACTTGGTCTAATGAACCCCTTTTCTAATAGCTCCATTAGCTTCGTCTTCAGTTCTTTGAGCTCGGCAGGTGACATCTGGTACGGTTGACGTGATACCGGGGCAGCTGTTGGGATCAACTCTATGGCGAAGTTGACATCTCGTTCCGAAGGAATCCCTAGCAGATCTTCAGGAAACACATCGGGGTAATCTTGGACTATGTGGATGTCTTCTATCTTAGCACCCTTCTTTTCAACAACTACGGCTGCTAGGAAAGCAATGCATCCTTTCCTTATCATGTTGTGGGCTTTTATGGCAGAGATTAGAGACATCCGTCTCTTATGTCTAATCCCGGAGAATGCCAATTAGGAAAGTCACTAAAGGTCACCCTTCCTTTCTTACAATCGACACTTGCCCCATAAGTGGACAACCAGTCGGCTCCCAAAATTACATCATAGCCTTCCATGAGTATACACACCAGGTCAAATTTTAGGTTATGGTCTCCGATCATTACATCGGCAGATGGAAAGTATTTGTTCAATTTCTCCTTTTTCCCTAGTGGCGTTGTGACAGAGAACTCACAACCCAGGGATATAGGTTTTGCAGTTAGGGTATCAGCAAAGTTTTGAGATATAAAGGAATGAGTTGCTCCAGTATCAAATAAGACAAATGCTGATAAGGAGAAAACTTGTAGAGTACCTTCTACCACGCCACCATCCATAGCGGGTTCCTCATCCTGCAGGGCTTGCAATCGGCCCTGTTTCTTAGGCGCATTAGGGCACCTCTCATGTTCTTTCAGTAGCGGGCACTCGGGAATGCGGTGCTTGCGACTTCCACAGCGCAGGCATGCGCCGACTTTCTTCCAGCACTCGTCCGCGGTGTGACCGGGCTTGTCACAGTGCTTGCAGTTGCTCTTGGCTGGAGTGTTGAGTACGAAGACCTTCGGTTTCCTTTCTTGGCTGGATCCCTCCGTGATGTTGAAGGGACGCTTCTTGCCGTTGTTCGGCTTAGCAGATGACTGACCCGAGGTCATTTCCTTTTTCACGAACTTCCCTTTTATATAGTCAGTGAAGTTCGTAGCATCTTCCAGTAGCTGTGCTTTCTTCACCATCTTGGCGTAGGTCTGGATGTCGAGAGGTGCGAGTTGAGTAATGTATTGAGCCTTGAGGCCGTTGAGAAAACGCTTAGCCTTCATCCTCTCAGTGTTCACTAGGTGTTCAACATATCGTGCCAGTCTTGAAAACTGGGCTTCATACTCGGCCACAGTCGAGCTCCGCTGTTTAAGAGCAGCGAATTCCATAGCCTTTCTTTCTTGGACACGCTCCGAGAAGTATTTGGAATTGAAGGCTTCTTTGAAATCGGTCCAGGTGAACTGACCATTAGCTCTGGTTGCTTCAACAGACTCCCACCAAGCGCGGGCGTCCTTTTCCAACTGGAATGTGGCTAGCAGCAGCTTATCCCCCGCTGCACATTGCATGACGCGGAAAATTCATTCCGTCTCTTTGAGCCAGTGCTCAGCTTCATCCGGATCCGTGGATCCACTAAACCTAGGTGGGTTCAGACTCCTGAAGTTGCGATGCAGGTCGCCTGCACCACGATTGCCACCTCCTTGGGTAGCTTGCACAATCGCGCGCGTCAATTTTTGGATGGTTTGTTGCATGCCCCTCATTTGAGTACGTTCAGCAGTCATCTTTGTTGCTTAGTTCCTACAAAAATAGCTTATTGTCATGATATTGATGTGAAATTTAATTCGTGCGTGTGAGTTCATTTTAGCTATTTACCCATGGCTCTAACCACAACTCTCATAGGTAGGATAATTGACTCTAGTCGATGCTAGCCAACCTAGATCATCCTATACAACCTAGGCTCTAATACCACAAAATTGTCACGCCCCAACACGGAATATCGGAACGCGAGGCAGTTGTAAGTAACAGGTACAAAGCAAGTACTAGACATCAAACCATTGCACAATGAATAATACTAAAGAAAATCTTTCTCATTCATAACTTTCCAATGTCTAGTTACAATCACTAATATCATAGCCAATCTATAGGGCCCAATTACATTGAAATAAAGCAAAAGACTAAACTAAGAGTCTATCATAGTACTAGGACGCTAGGGCACTCTTGACATCACTCCTGGTCGTTCCCATCCTCTTGAGTGTATGTATCATCCTCGGTTTCACCTGAGAACACAATGAAAAATACGCAGGGTGAGCGATAACGCCCAGTAGGACTTAAATCTCAATAGTCAAGCAGACTTTAAATGATTAATGTAATAAAGGCAGAGTAACTATTAGTAGAGTGAGAGAGTCATGTAAAAGATAGCAGGATAGCATGTGAACGAAATAGCACAGGTTTCCAAGTATAGCACAAACATCAAGTATAGCACGAATCGCAAGATGGCCATAGCACAATAGCACAAAGTATAACAATAGCACAACGAGTATAGCATGGCACTTTGTTGTCAACAGACAACGAGATAATATAGCACTTTTTGATTGTCATTAAGATAGTCGAGATAGATAGCACTCGAGTGTGATGCCAAACACTATGATCATTTAACTCCCATGGGCAAATGGCACTTTCGGGCGCTCTCCCCAGGACCAGATCGGGCCCCGTTGCGCTGGCATTGGTTATATTGTTTATCTTTAGACAATCAGTCAATGGCCAATAGAGAGTACCAAGAAAAAATGAGAGTACTAGATGAACATACGAGATAGTAGAGTGAACGTGAAAAGATGAGCGAGTAGAATATAGATGAGAGCTAGTGGACATTGCATGTAACACGTCGAGTAAACAATATAACCAATGTGAGAATCCATGGACAGAGCTCGTCGACCATGTGAGAATCCATGGACAGAGGAGAGCTCGTCGACCATGTGAGAATCCATGGACAGAGGAGACTTACAGTGGCCTTGAACAAAGACTCACTAGTCCGGCAGAAGGAGTATCCGATGGAGAGTTTGTCCAAGTCAAGAGAGTGTGTATATATAGAAACAAGTGCTCGACATTCTAGAGGAATTCTAGAACAGTGGAGCGTCGGTATCGGTGTTCCAAAACAACGCGAGGATCGAAAACAAGTTCATTTATAAATAAGGCAATCTAATTGCATAAATTACCAGATATATTATGTAACATGTTCACGCCAATTAAGCCATATTTGGATGGTTCAAAGTGTGTGCACATATGGCAAGAAATCATAGACATGAAAAGGTCATGTGATTAACTTTTATTAATTTAGAATACCTTCAATATGTACAGCTTCATTTTTATGAAATTAAGACCGTTAACAAGACCTGGGATTACTGCAGAACAACAAGACTTGCAAAAATGTGAGTTTTCATGCAAAAATCTTGAGATCGCGACGGACCCTTGTACAGGTCGGGACAGGGACAGAACAGATCGCGACAGGGTGCAGTACAGATCGTGACAGGTCAGGCAGGACAGGCGCTCAGATCGTGACAGGGGCATGAAGGGAACGCGACGGGTTCTGGCAGACCGGGCAGCAGATCGCGACGACAGGTCTGTCGCGATTAGATCGCGACAAAGGTACTATCGCAATGGCCTTGTGAACGCGGCCTATCGGGCCATTGCGTTCACAGGGTCTGTGCCAAAGTCTGACAGGGAAAGGACAGAGCATTGGATTACGGACCAGACCTTCCCTGTTTTGACACAGGGTTGTTCTAAAACTAAGAACAAATTGTATAGTGCATGAAAAATTATGAAACCAGTTTTAAACAGATCCAGACATGCATGGGTAATTCCAGTAAATCAGAATCGGAACGCAACGAAGGTTTCAACATGGTTTAATAAAGAGTGTTCATGATGAACATAGAACTGTGTAATTGGGATGATAATTAGGGTGGATGGAAATTAGGACTTTCAGGGGAAAAAGAAACCTAACATCCATCTGAATCTTCAATAAAAATCGCATGGCATGAGGACGAGTATACATGAAGATATGAATTTAATAAGAGGGTTCGGGGTCATGAAGTTCACAGAACTAAGAAAATTGAGAACTAAAGATTTACTTGATGGAAAAATATGAAATCAAAGGGCTTTTGTTCCTGCTAGACGAGACATCCTACAGAAAAATTTTCATGGTTTGTGCTCGAGAGAATGCCTATCTTTGATCGTTTTCCTCTTCTAGGGTTAAGACTTGAAGAACTCAGGTTGAGGGCTTGAGAACTCCTTTCTCCCACGAGATCTCCTCCTCTTGGCCTCTCCTCCTAGTCCAGCAACCTCTTGGCACGAGCTAGGGCCGGCCATGAGAGTATAAGAGAAGTATTTAAGCTTCTCCTCACTCCCTTTCCTAGTTTAAGTCTAAGTCCTATTAATTCCGAGTTTTCCTATTTCCTACCTTCCTTCTAAGCATTCCACTTCCTGTTTGAGTTGGGAAGAATGCCAAATTTGTGGCCAATCAGTTAGGGTAGGTTTAGGATTCCAAATCTAACTCTATTTACTTATTTAATGTATTAAATTCTCCTTTTCTAATTAGGTAATAATTAGGTTGCGAATTTAGGATATTTTCCCATTATTCTCTTTTTATAAATCCCATTTTTGGCCCACTAATTTCTATTGGGTCCCATTAATAAAGCCCATTACTTATTTTCATTTGATGTGTTTTATTTAATTCTCTTTTCTTTGATTTTCTAATTAATTTAATTAGTTTTCTTTTATTTGAATTTCCAATTATCAAAATTTTAATATTATTTAGATTTTAAATTTTCAGAAAAATCCAGGTTGCTGCAGTAACATTGTAATTGAGTATGCAATTTGGTTGACACTTACGTATTTTAGAATGTCCGGACGATTTTTGTTTCTTAATGAATCGTACACGTGGAACTCTTTTTCTTTAATATTGATGACTAAAAGAGCCCAATGATTCGTCCCAACATGCATGGGGGTGAAGAGGAGGTCTAATTCAGTTGGGGCACAGTCTAGTCTTTGGAAAGCGTATCGAGATGTTGTTGTTTGCTCTTATCGTCTCTGCACAATTGAACGTAACTTTTAAAGTGCTCCTTTATATTCAAAAGTATTAAAAATGCTTGGGTACTCTTGTCGGAGGAGAAGCAAGTAAGTGCTGATGTAGCAGTCAATTATGGTCGATTCGCTCTGCCCCCCGAACAATAGGTCCCGAATGTCCGTAAATATGAGGAAATTATCGTATCCTTGGAGAGTGTCGCCGAACATCCAAGCATTACATGTAAGCTAGGTGTACATCTTCTGTAAGAATGGAGATGCCATACAGTGATAGACAAACAAGTATAATGTAACAGAAAATTCTAAAACGTAAAAAGGAAATACATGTACTGTAACATCTACTGAGTAATGATGCACTCATTCAGAAGTCTTTCAATCCAAGACTTTTCATCCTCTCCTAATACTTCCTGGGCGATGTAATCTTGTCTCCCCTCTTTCTAGCCCATTGGAATTGTGTATGTACTCTCCTGGGAGCCAACAAAGATCGGTTCAGAAGTAGACCATTCACTTTCGAAGCTTTGTAGTACTGATAATCCTCTGGCTGCGATGGAATAAGAAAGAAAAGAATATTCTATAACGAGACTTTAATGTTACTGTGACGGGGTCTTAATGT
>CM024760.1:84818531-84893330 GCA_014218235.1 Colocasia esculenta
TTGGGTATTTCAGGGTTTTTGGCTCCAAAGTCTTCATTTATAATAATGATAAAGTTGACTTAGATAAATTGAAGCCAAAGTGATCCAGGTATTTTCCTAGGATACTCAGAACACTCTAGAGCATATAGAGTGTTTAACAAGAAAAATAACTATGGAAGAAACTCCACATGTTGTTTTTGATGAGTATTATGCAAAGACTAATGATGCAAATTCTCGCAGGTATGATGATGAAGATGAAGAACAATACTTGGGAACAACATGAGACAACAAAAAGAAACCTCAAGTAGAAACAAAGACTAACAATGCATACTTTCGCTTGTACGATGATGATGATGAAGGAATACTCTTCAGAAAATGAGATGCTGAAAGTGAAGAAGATCCTCAAGAGGACAAGACTCAAGATGAAAATCTTCCAGATCCACTTCCTCCAGTCCAAGATCAATTTCCTCAAGTCCAAGAACAACTTCCTCAAGTCCAAGATTAACCGGGTCCTTCAACAATCACAAATGTCAGGTACTCAAAAGATCACCCGCTTGATAATGTAATTGGAAATATAAATGATAAAGTTCAAATTAGGTCTCCGCTTAGACAAATAGTTGAACAAGATCATTTAGCTTTTGTCACTCAAGTGGAACCTAAAATGTTGAAGAGGCTAAAAGAAATTCTTGGATAGATGCCATGCATGAGGAACTTGGTCATTTCAAAGAAATAATGTCTGGAGTTTAGTTCCTAGAACCCCTGAAATTTATGTCATTGGTACAAGATAGGTGTTTAGAATATGCTAAATGAAGAGGGTAAAGTGGTGATAAAAAAGCTAGACTGGTAGCAAAAGGGTACAACCAAGATTTGTGATAGATTTTGAAGAATCCTTTGCACCTGTAGCTAGGCTTGAAGCAGTTAGGATCTTGTTAGCATATGCATGTCTAACAAGTTCAAACTTTTTCAAATGGATGTTAAAACTGCTTTCTTGAATGGCTACATCAAAGAGAAGTCTATGTTTCTCAACCACCTAGATTTGAGGATAATGAAAAGCCTAACCATGTTTATAATTACACAAAGCTCTTTATGGTTTGAAATAGGCACCTCGAGCTTGGTATGACAGACTAAGCAATTTTCTGGTGAGTAAAAACTACTCAAGAGGTAAAGTGGATCAAACCTTTTTACTAAGAAGGTTCACAATCATATAATTTGTTCAAGTTTATGTGGACGACATCATCCTTGGTTCCACTAACCCATCACTGTGTGAAGAGTTCTCTAAACACATGCACAGTGAATTTGAGATGAGTTTAATAATGGGGGAGCTTCAATTTTTTCTTGGCTTGCAATAAAACAACATGAAGATGGCTTCTTCATTAATGAAGAAAAATATGTCAAGGAGCTACTGAAATGTTTTCAGTTTGAACAAGCTAAGCCTGCCTCAACACCAATGAGCACAAGCATAAAATTGGAAAATGATGAGAAAGGTAAAATAGTAGATGCAAAACAATTCTGAGGTATGATTGGCTCACTCCTGTACCTTACTGCAAGTAGACCAGACATACAATTCAGTGTTTGCCTTTGTGCTAGATACCAATCTAGTCCAAAGGAAAGCCATTTGGTTGCAGTTAAAAGGATTTTCAGATATCTCTCAGGTACATATGATTTGGGTCTTTGGTATCCAGAAAGAAGTAGCTTTAACTTAATCTCATATTCTGATGCTGACTATGTTGGATGTAAATTTGCCAGAAAAAGCATTAGTGGTTATTACCAATTTCTTGGTAGTTGCATGGTTTCGTGGGCATCCAAGAAGCACACTCGGTTGCACTCTTCACTGCAGAGGCAGAATATGTTGCTGCAGGGAGTTGTGCTGCTCAAGTGTTGTGGATTAAAAGTCAACTATGCGACTATAACATTGATATTGGATGCACACCTATCCTATGTGACAACACTAGTGCCATCAATCTTTCAAAGAACCCGATCCAATCAAGGACCAAACACATTGAAATACGGCACCATTTTCTGAGGGATGAAGTAGCCAACAAGAACCTTGAACTTAGCTTCATACCCACTGAAAAGCAACTAGACGATATCTTCATAAAACCACTGTCTGAGGATAGGTTCACAACACTTAGAAGAGAATTGGGATTGTGCAAAATTCAGTGAATCCAATACCAAATTGAGGAGTAAATGGTCCTTATGTGTAGTGACTATGAGGTTATTAAATGGTGACATATGGAAGAATAAGTTCGGCTTGTTTGGAAACTCTCATTATACGTGAGTAAATATACTCTGCCCAGTATTCATAGTCTTCTTATACATAAAGGTCATTAACTTCATGATAAGGTATTTGGATCCTCTTAATTTTGTCACATGCATCTCCTTCAAAGAATGAATTTTTAGTGCTCACATGTTTATGTATGACTCTGTTGTGTGCAAATGCTTTGTATGTTGTGCATTTTTTTGACTGTCTTGCTTGAATGATGAATCATCACATGCACACACCATGGGGGAGCAAGGTAAGGATAAGTGAGTGAAATTGGTAGGGATACCCTTCATATTTCATGTGTCTTTGTCCTTCATTCACATGATTCAAATGTCTCACAATCAAAGTCTTCAAACTATTTTTCAAAGTGCCCGTCGACAGCCAAAACCCTGTTGTCGACAGCCAGGTCTTCCCAGAACAAAGATTCTGAAAGAATTCAATATCTGTCGACAGCCCACATCTACCTGTCGACAGATAGCCTCTCCCAGAACCAACATCTTACTGGAATTCAGTACCTGTCGACAGGAAACTCCTTGCTGTCGACAGATACACTACTAATGCCACTTTTTCATCTTTTCTCATCCCTTCTTAATGAGTATGTTCACAATCTCTATGTAAGGGGAGAATTTGGACTTAATGATCATTACAACCTATCATACTCACATAGTATCCATGACATTGATTTAATCGCAATGATTTTGAAATAATATTTTGTGCTTGAGTCTAGGTTGTGTCATCTAGCAAACATTGAACAAATCTAATGAACTTAACTTAACTCATTTGAATAACTCCCTTGTGGATTATCATGCTTCCAAAATGGTTTGATAAGTAAGACGTTATTGAACTTAATGTTTTACATTGGCTTTTGACCTTAAATAACTATTAACCTTTATTGATAAAAGTAAAAAGAGGAGAAAGCTACCTATTTCTAAACTTTAAAATAAATAACAAAAAAATAATGGATAAAGGGCAGAGCAATGATGATCATTACTCAGTAGCCGGGGACATGGGCATCACAAATGTCTGTCTTAGCGTCAAAAAGTCATTTCATTAACTCTGCATAATAGTATATGGTCACTCACACTGAGTAACTGGGGGTACGGGCATCCCTCATGTCTACCTTCACGTCAAAAAGTGAAAGTGTTCCTAATTACCACTTTTTCCATTACTCAATCATAAAAATATTTTGCAATGCTAGAAATAGAGTGAAGCCTCCATGATCTTGACTCAAGGCATTGGGTTGTCTATTGTCAATTATTTATGTGGATATTACCTTCATTTACCAACTGAAAATCACCACTAAGATATATGATTTTCTCAATGGTTTTATTCAAAGGGGTTATCTTATATCCATATGTTCTTGAACGGTGTTTTTACATGCCATAACTTAAGATTCCGGAGTATTATCTCTTAACCATTGTAAAAAATTTGTGTCTTCATACTGGTGGTTATGACACTTTGTAATGAATATAAACCCTTCTCTCAACCCTACACTCATAAGTGCATGCTCATTTCCATTAAAAATCCTCAAAATACAGTTTTGGCACAAAACTGCTTAGTAGTTGTCGACAGCTGCCTTTCTGGCTGTCGACAGCTGGTGGCCAGGGTGGTTCAAAAGCCCAACTGGCGCGACCTTTGGCCGGATTTTGTGGGTCCCTTTCCATTTCAAATCCTTTCCCAACTTCTTTAAAAGGGAACCCACGACCCCTCAACCTTTTCCACCTCTTCCAAGAAGGCCTCTCCTCCCTCTTTCAGCCCTAGCCTCCTCCTTCCAGGGCGCCAGAACCCTGATTCCAGTTCCCTCTGTCTCTCTTTTTCCCGGTTCTCCTCCTCTCCATAGGGATCCTCCACTCTCCGACGTCACCTTTTCCATGGCTCCCAAGGGCAAGCGTGCAGTCCCTCGGCGGCGTCCTATCTCGCCCGAGTGGGCGAAGGTTCCAGGGCTACTGCAGAGCGCTGAACCAAGCACTGGGACAATCGTCTGCTGGATCTCATTGTTCCTCCCAACCACCACACTTCTAGGGTCTGGGGCACATTCACCAAGTTTGTCCAACCTCGTTAAATGCATTTCGAGTCCCTGGAAGACATGTTCCCTAGCCTTCAGCTTCTATTCGACACTTAGGGTTGGACCATCTTTTTGTACTCCCCACACAGGTTTTCTCCCACTGCTGTGACAGAGTTCTACAACAATCTGGAGATGTCAGTGGTAGATGAGGCGCTGTACACCATGGTAAAGGGTACTACTGTCACATCCGAGAACTTTGCAGCGGATATTAATAATTAATTCGAGTCGATATTTCGAGATGTGGACAGTCGGCAAATAAGCCTCTAGCTAGCACATACTAATTGTGTATCAACACAACTCATAATAGGGCCCATATGTTGAACTCAATATAAATTGTATTCAAATCTCAACTCATTGTATTCAAATGGAACCATTATAGGACTAAGACTCAATAAAAGCAAAAGTACATAATACCTCACTTCCTACTACATTGTTCTAACCTCAAAACAAACTAACTATAGATAGACTCATGATGGAACACTCATCACTCGGACGCATTCCCATCCTCGACTTGCTCTTCCTCTTGAACGTCATAGTCACCTAGATTGGGTAAAGTAGGGGATGAGCAAACTAGCTCAGTAGGATTTATATCTCAATGTGCGGCAATGATGTAAGTGATTACAATTTAAAACTAGTAAGCACGATGAATGTCTGATATGCATGTACGAATAAAACTCATTAAAACAAGATACATGAAAACAAGCTAGATGGAGTGAACAAGATAGACAAGATTTGGGAACAAGATAACAAGATAGAACTAGCATAGATCACTTTGTACAAGCACGCAAGATTTCACTGATGTCAATAGCTTTCAAGAACGCAAGATATCACTAATTGCAATAAATGCAGGATGGTCATATCACCGCAAGCAGCAAGCAAGAATGTACGAGCACGATCAAGTAACACTAATCAGGCACGTAGACAATAATGTACACCGAGAAAAGATCCTCAAGAATATACACCAGGACACGTGTTTGTGGTATTGTATCTATCATTCAACAAGCAAGCAGGACTCCCAGCGCAGATGCAACGCCAGTAATCATTATACCCCATGGTTAACAGTATATCTATGACTCGCCGTCTTGGGGCTAGATTGGAGCCCTTGGACACACGCCGTGCCCGGTCAGCATCTCATGTAAATTTTTAAATGTAGATACCCATAGTCATTAATAATGGCCAATGGAGTTTTCAATAAGTAAGCATGTGTATGTCATGTTCATGATGATGATAACAAGTATAAGTAATTGAACATAATTTCATGATAACAATGGTCAAGAGATAAATTCGGCAGCATAACGGTACGATTTGTACTTTGGTTAATCTTTACATTATGGCTTTAGTCTAGATTGTCCATCACACTCACGAGAACAAGAAGAGAAAGGAAGTGCACGCTATCTTCAGGGAACTTCAATGGTACAACCAACTCATCGGCCATGTGGGAATCCATGTCGAGGAGATTTACGAAGGCCTTGGTGAAAGGGTCGCTAGTCTACCGATTCGGAATGACCAGTAGAAAGTTTCCAATTTCCCAAGAAAGGGGCTACCTAACAGTGCTAGTGTGTAGTGCGGTACGCGTGTCTCAATTCACAAACCATCGTTCTCAAACTCGCAAGAAGCACTTGACAATATAACATGGAATAAAACTATGCACTTTACTAATCATGGTTTGCAAGATTTTATGATACCCTTATCATTTAAACATGGTAGAACAGTAGGAAGATTAATCATAAGTAGCACGAATGGATCTAACATTTAAGGAGCACTTAGATAGCATTCATGTAATTAAAACATTTAAATGGGTTAATCACTTTTAAGCCATTAGATAACAATCATGTAATGATCAGACCCAAGACATGCAACTTACACAGTAATATCCCGTTTAAACAGACCTCAGGTATATGCGGTAAAAATTGCAAGAAAACATGTGGTTTCAGGTAAAAATCTTGAGATCGCGACATGGGTATATAAGGATAGCGACAGGGGCTGTCAGGCCCGGGGTCAGGTCGCGACAGGCTCTATAAGAAGCGACATGGCTTGCAAGGCCCGGGGTCAGATCGCGATAGGTCCATATAAGGGTAGCGACAGGGGCTGTCAGGCCCGGGGTCAGGTCGCGACAGGCCACAGTAAGGATCGCGATGGTCGGGACCAGAGGCGACACAGGATGTGAACACGCGACGGGGATGTCAGATCAGGCAGCCTGATAGCGACGGAGCGCACGTCGCATTGAGAAAGAGACTAGAGGGATGTCGCAACCAGACCTCTGAACGCAGCCTATCGGGCCGTCGCGTTCACAGGGTCCATGCCTGACTCTGACAGAGCAAGGATAGTGCTTGGATTGCGGACCATCTTTCCTTCTTTTGACACAGGGTTGTTCTAAAATAGAGAACAAATTGTATAGTGTATGAAAAATAACGAAACCAGTTTTAAAACAAGCTAGACATGCAAGGGTACTTCCAGTAATCGGAATTAGAAAATAATGATGGTTTCGATAGGCTTTGATCAAGACGAACACAACATCAGACCAAGTGTAACCTGCAACCGTATTTTGTGCAGCAACTCTATTACCATGCTTATAACTCTCTAACTGATAACATTTAGACAAAACGTTCAACATAAAACCTGAAGAGTACAACTAGTAGATAACTTTCATGTTATGAGTTTACTCTAATTCGGTCTTGAATCCACATGAAACATATGAAGAACAGGAAAAGCCCTAACAGTGCACGACTTTGAGAAACGCTTATAATTCAATCTACTCCATGAAATTCGATGAACCCAGGGGGCAATGAAAGCTAACTTGATGCTCTACACATTTGGTATAGGAGATGTTAAGATTTGGCCCGAGAAAACCTACCTTTGGGTTGATGAAGTCTCGTTCTTCAGAAATCCCGTGTTCAGACCACTGTTTGTAGAATGCCTAATACTCCGTGTATACTGTATGGAATTTGGGCATTCCACTTGGGTTAGTAAGTAGACTCGACCCTCTTTCCAGGGGTATAAGTCTTGCACAGTGGGATTTAGGTTTGGCCTACCTTTGGTCGACTCCAAGTGGACGGTTGTGCAGGTCGTAGCAGACGAACGGGGAAGAAAGATGAGCTTCTTGTGGTCGGTCCATAGCTCCCCAGCCACCAAGACTCCTCCACACGACCCCAGCAAGTTCTAAAACTCGTACCTAGGGTTTGGTGAAGAGTATTTAAGTAACCATGGTGTTTAGGAGTCCTATTGTAACTAGGAAAGAAGGGTTTCGGGATTGACATGTTTGTTTCCTATTTTTGATGATTTCTTCCTCCATTAGAGAGTCTTGGCCATCAAGCACTTCCATGGATGGGTAGGCACGAATTTGGGTGCTAAAAGTACATGATTGCATCCCAATAACCCTAATTACCCCTTTTTAATTCAGCTTATTTATGGTTACGATTTCTATGCATTTTCTTGCTTCATTTGATTTTTGGGCCATATGTGATCCATTGGCCAATTAAGATATTGGGTCATTAATATATAATGTTGGATGTCTCTCCAACACCTTTATTTAATTTTTGGTTGCGTCGTATTTCCGTGTTAACGGTTTTTTCGACTTGTTTCCTAATTCGGATAATTGGTCACCATGTGATGTTCACTTGGTTAATCGGATTTTTCATCACACGAATTCCTTCATGTAACCCTTAAGAATATTGTGTGGGGTTGATTTCCCATTTTTATGGATTTTTCCTATGTGATTTAGCACATACGATAATGACACGTATGTTTTAAATACCTTGCTATTATGGAAATTATTTATTTCTATTTATTTGAATTATTTTATAATTAAATTTCCGGAGTGCTACAACTACATTCAGATCACCCCCATCTCTTTAGCCGTGCGCTTCAGCTTCCTAACTCTGGGGCCAATATTCTTCTTAATCCTCTATCTGCCTATATGATCACTTGAAGCTTATTGCCAACACTTTTCCTCCCCTGAACCGTCTAATTCATCACGTCTTCACCACACTTTGGTTCCCCAAGATGGAAGCAGGGAACTTGTCACTACAGTCATAATCCCTCTTCTATTATTTCCTGAAGTGTGAGCAATTAACCTTCCTTTACTTATGGTTGACCTCATAAAACAATATTTTTCAAATCCAAGAGGTCAATGCCATATGCCCTGCCCCATTACATCCCTCCTCTCCTTTATTGGCATTCCCATCACTAACTCTGAATGCACCACTCTCAACGCGTAGCTCTTTTGATCTCACTGCAGTGCATCGTATGGGATACAAGTTTGTGGATGGGAGCATCACACACGACTCTCAAAGGTCATGTTCCAGATATTGAGGAAGTGTCTGTTGCAGATGATGATGCTGATGATGATGATGAAGACTCCCAAGCCGAGCCAATGGATGCTCAGGGAGATGATAGCGAAGCTGTTGACAACCAAGCTCCACCACAATCACTTCGAGATTTTATCACTGGTCAGATGGCCCAGCTGCAAAACCAAATCAAATCACTACGGGCTTTGAACATCTCAATGCTCATCTTGATCATGTTGATACCCGATGGATGCACTAGCCGTTACACATGTGGCAATTCAGCATCGGCTTACCAGGCTCTCTACAGAGCTTCATGAGTTCCGTCATACCCCCGCTCTTGGGCATGACGATGTTTAGAGAGTTTGGGTTCTCTAGTCCTTTTCTTTGTCACTAGGTTTGGGTCATCGGTCACTTTGTCATTTGCATCAGTCATGTATCTTCCCTTCTTTTGCCTTCTTTATGTCATGTCATGCACTTTTTGTAACTGTGTGTCCTGATGAAATTCACAGTTATTTGACTAATTCCTCTTCATGAGTGCATGATTTGTCTTTTTGGATGTTGCCAAAAGGGGGAGAAACATCAATGTGCATAAGTTGAAAATTTTGTCATCATCAAAAAGGGGGAGAATGTTGGGTTCTTATGTGTGATGATTGTGATTAAATTTTTTTATGATGAGAATATTAATTGATGTTGTGTGTATGATAGAAATATGATGACAATGACAAAGACATGCAAGAAATAATCACATATGAGAACATGCTTTTATTGATCATCTATACATTCATTGTATCTTACTTATAATGTTTCTCAATGTAGGTGTGAGTGTATACAAGTCAAGCAACAAGAACCAAGTGAAAGAGATCAAGAAAAAGACTTCAACTAAACTCCTGTCGACAGCCATGAAGGCCCCTGTCGACAGATGGACCATCCAGAACAAAACAAGCTATTGGAAGCTCATTTGGGACAGTAGCTGTCGACAGCTGAAGCTCACCTGTCGACAGATACAGATGTCCTGTCGACAGATGAGAATCGCCTATCAATAGCCCAGTGTTCCAGGAACTCTCAAAGGTTATGGAAACCAGAAATATGCAGTAGCTATCGACAGCAGCAAATCGCCTGTCGACAAACGAAGGTTTAGAAAGATCTGATGGTCAGGATATGATCTATATTTGGGTGATCCCTTTAAGCACGACTCTCCATATTTGGACACCCATATATAAAGGTCATATGAAGCTATTTTCACAGCAAGAAGCCACCATACCAAAACCCTAAGCAAAACCCAAGAGAGAAAGCTTCTCCCTACTGCTCTGCTTCAACCCTCCGTCCAGAGCGAAGAAGATCCATCTTCCAAGTGGAGTTGAAGACGGTTTGGCCACGGTCAAGCTTCTACGTCGTCTGAGGATCATCAAAGAGAAGCTTGGAGTTCTTCTGGACGACCAGCGACAATAGTTCTTCATTGGGTTTTGTTCTTTCACCTCAGAACTCCTATCTTTTCATATCTCTCATACATCTATGTGTTGGTTGTGATTCAAGCGTCCCTTGTGCTTGATTCACGTGTGCTAGTTGTTCTGAATGCGTGTTTGCTTAAGATAACTTGAGTGTGTGTGTTGTAAGAGTTGAACTCGCTTATAAGCAGTCTTTCTGCATGTGCGTATGGACAGTAGACGTAGGATACCCAAGTTGTGTACTCCGAACCACCTAAATCATCGTGTCTGTGGTTTGAACGTTTTACGGTAGATGTTTGGTAGGCACGTCGGTTTCTCACACGTTAGATAAGTTGTTTATTGTTCTACTCTTACTCAACACATACATCTTGGTTCGAATTCAATCAATTCTATTTGAGATTTTGATAAGTCTGTGTTTCCATCGAAAAGTAGGTCATAGTGGTTTAATTGGAAGTAATCTATTCAACCCCCCCCCCCTTCTAGATTACCATAATAGATAATTCCGCACATCTTTCATAAACGAGATGAAATCCCCTTTGTCCAAGCTTCCTTCCCTTGCTCCTTCGTTCTTCAGCCTCCCCTTTGTCTCCCAGAGCTTCAACAACGAACAATGGGGTAGGGCCGAATTAGGGTGTTTAGGCTTGCTACAAGAGTCCTCCCTTCTAAAAACTCATCATTCTTTTAAATTTCAAATTCCCATAATTATCACCTTCCCTCCTAGCATTTATCTCCTGTTTAGGGTGGAGGAGAGGCCAATTTCGTGGGAAGATGGATTAGGGTGAGGTTAGGACTCTTTTAGGATACATATGAGTTTTTATTTTTAAATTATCTTAACCCTTCATTATTTATTATTTAATTAGGTATGAAATTCACTTAATTAATTTCCATCCCATGATGGGCTCTTCACATTTGGGCACATTCTTCCATGCTTGGGCCATTAGTACAACCCACTCCTAATTTTTAGTTAATGGGTATTAATTTAATACCCTTTTATTTCAATTTTTCTCTCTTTATTCTAATTAGCTCTATTTATCACATTTATTAATTAAAATTTTTACTTTATTTGGAATTTTAAAAATGAAGGTTGCTACATTCTCCCCCTCTCAAAAAGAATTTGGTCCCCAAATTCATATGATCGTGAGAGGAAGAGGGACTTACTGAATAACTCCGGATAATTCCGTCGCATGGTTGCTTCGGGTTCCCATGTGGCTTCCTCGACTTCGTGATTTCTCCATAGTATTTTGACCACGGGTATAGATCGATTCCGAAGTTGTTGCATCTTCTTGTCTAATATTCTTACCGACGTCTCTTCATAGGTCATATCTTTGTTCAAAATGATATCATCAAAGCTGATTATGTGTGATGGATCATACACGTACTTCCTCAGCATTGACACATGGAAGACATTGTGTACTGTTGAGAACTTGGGAGGTAGTGCCATATGATACGCCACCTCGCCAATTCTTTCCATTACCTCAAATGGACCTATGAATCTTGGTCTTAACATGCCTTTCATCCCAAACCTTTGGAATTCTCAGGTGATCTCCGATTTGAAATTCTAAGTCTCGTCTCCTCTTGTCTGCATAGCTCTTCTGTCTGGACTGAGCAATCTTAATTCTGTCTCTGATGATCTGTATATCCCTGCTAGTGTTCTGCACCATGTCTGGTCCCAGCCATTGCTGCTCACCTACCTCATTCCAACACACTGGCGACCTGCAACTTCTGTCGTACAATGCTTCAAATGGTGCCATCTTAATGCTGGCCTGATAACTATTGTTGTAGGCGAATTCTATTAGTGACAATTATTCATTCCAATACTCCTCAAAGTCTATGTGTAGGCACGTAGCATATCCCCTACGATCTGATTAGTTCTTTCTGTCTACCCGTAAGTCTGTGGGTGAATGCTGTGCTAAAGTTGAGTTTAGTGCCTAGAGCAGTCTGAAGTCCCTTCCAGAATCTAGAAGTGAATCTAGGGTCACGATCTGAAACAATGGACACGGGGACTCCATGTAGTCTTACTATCTCCTTTACATATAATTCTGCAAGTACATCTACACTCCAGGTACTCTTAATTGCAAGGAAATGTGCGGACTTAGTCAAACGGTCCACAATAACCCAAATATCATCAAGTCCACCACGAGTTCGAGGTAAACCCATGATGAAATCCATGCCGATACTCTCCCACTTCCATTTAGGTATGTCCAGGGGTCTGAGTACACCCGCAGGACGACGATGTTCAGCTTTTACCTGTTGACATGTGAGGCAGTGCGCGGCATGCTCAGCCACCTCACGCTTTATGTTTGGCCACAAAAATGACCTTTTCATGTCTTGGTACATCTTGTTTGCTGCTGGGTGTATGGTGTATTTAGTCTTGTGGGCTTCATCCATCAACTTTCTCTTCAGCTCTTCATTGTCAGGCACACATGTCCTCGCTTGGAATAATATTCTTCCATCCTCAGTCATAGACAATCAGATTTGTCTGCTATGGTTTCCCTGACTGGGATCAAGAATGGGTCGTTATCCTACTGCTCCCTGATCTTGGCAAAGATGTTAGGTTGAGCTTTAAGATTGGCAACTAACATCTTATCACTTCTCTTCTCAATGTTCAGATCCATACTTGTAAATTTCTCTAATAGCTACATTTTACCCATGACTAAACAAGATAAGGATGCCATAGGCCTCCTTCTAAGTGCATCAGCTACTGCATTACCTTTACCAGGGTGATATTGGATATTGAAATCAAAATCCTTCAAGTAATCCAGCCATCTCCTTTGTCTCATATTCAGCTCCTTCTAGAAAAATAGATACTTCAGACTCTTATGGTCGGAGTAGACAAAGAACTGCTACCCATACAGATAATGCCTCCAGATCTTGAGCGCAAATACCACTGCATCTTGCTCTAAGTCATGGACATGATAATTAACTTCATGAGGCTTTAACTGTCTTGATGAATAAGCTATCACTTTCTCATTCTGCATTAACACGTAGCCTAGACCGATTCCAGATGCATCAGTGTAGACTGAGAATCCTTCGCCCTTGACTGGTAATGCAGAACAGTGTGCAGAGGTCAAACATTGCTTCAAGCTCTTCTCACATTTCTTGCTCCAGACATAGGGGTTCTCTTTTTACGTAAGGCGAGTAAGAGGTACAGCTATCTTGGAGAAGTCTTTTATGAACCGTCTGTAATAACCAGCCAGCCCAAGAAAGCTTCTGATCTCGATAACATTAGTCGGTCTCTCCCAATTTAGCACAGCTTCAACCTTGGAAGGATCGACAGCGATACCATCCTTGGATATAACGTGGCCCTGAAACGACACCTCCTCGAGCTAGAATTCACACTTGCTCAATTTGGCGTAGAGCTTGTTGTCCCTCAAGATCTGCAGAGTGATCCTCAGATGCTCCTCATGTTCTTCCTTGGTCTTGGAATATATGAGAATATCATCAATAAACACCACGACGAACTTGTCGAGGTATGGCCGATAGATGCTGTTCATTAGTCCGCATGAAAGCTCCAGGAGCATTGGTTAGTCTAAAAGGCATGACTACAAATTAATAATGACCATACTGTAGACACGCGAATTCAGCTCCGTCAAGGGTAAATTTCATATTGCGCCATAATGCCACAAATGGTCTTCATTTTGCCTTGAAAGAGAATTTTCCCCATCATTCTGGATCACCCCCATTCCTCCCCGATGCTTCCCCCTCCAAACCCCTCGGGTATTATAAGCTTGAATTCCTTATCGCGACGGGTATGGCAACCACTCTCTATAAACGCATCTAGTACCCTGGACGCGATTCAGGATCCTTATTGCGACAGCCTTCAGGGGCGCAACCTTATCGCAGCCTGTATGTCGGCCGCGACTCAGTTTGTAGTCACGTCCTTCCAACCGGACGTGATTCAGTGTGGCCCAGAAAGGCGTCGCGCTCAGGCCCGTAATCATGAGAAAAGCCTGAATCTCATCCTTGTCAGAAGACGCGATTTAGAAGGTCAAATCCTAAAAGCTTCCAGCAGAGAAGCGCATTTATAAGTTGATTGCCTCGGAAATTGCCTCTAAGGTAATCGGGTTGGCCATGGCCGCCGCGTTTCAAGTCGCGACAGCCGCCCTGGCGGACGCGATTCCATTCCTTATTACGGCGTCCTGACAGGACGCAATTCAGAGACATTGACGGCAATCAGGCGCATGTCTCATCGAATTGACCATCTGAAATGCGGTCTGCCGCCCAGATGCGTTTAATTCCTTGTCGCGGCGCCCATGCCCGACGCGATTCAAGTCGCGGCCTGCCGCACATACGCGATTCAAATCGTTATTGCGGCTTCCTGTTTGGATGCGATTCAAGAATCTGTTGCCTATAAATGGACCCAAGGTCATTTGTAAGGGGGGGGGTTCAACGAAGCGGCAAAACCCTGCCGGATCATCGCCTCGACTCCGAGCCTTCTTCGCCGAACCATCTTCTTCCTCGGAGTACGACGCCGTTGTCACCTTCTTCCACGTGTATCGGAGCGGAACGAGGCGGGTGCATCCTCCTTCTCTTCTTCCTCCATTCATCTAACTGGCAACGGCCCATCACGCCGCACCGACATTTGGGGAAGCACCCCCTCCCCTCTCTACCTTTATTTGCACTTTCATCTCCTCTGGGGCCCACGTGGCCCTCTTTTGATCTTTTTTTACACACATGCATGCACACACACACACCTACATTTAGGGGTTAAAAAGCCACACACTCGGTAAGTACGCTTCCATGTTCTTTCATTCTTTCATTTCATTATTTAGGACTGCATACTACACGTGGCTAATCCCCTCTTTCTTTACTTTTCTTTATCTTTTTTGTAAGGGTAATCAAACGAGGAAAACACCCTCTACTGCGGCCGGCCGCGTTCGTAGAGGAAGATAGAACCCACATCATCCCCCACCAAAAGGGTACGCTCGTGATCACTCTTTTATCCCGCACCCCTCGCCGTGCATTCTCCATTCGGTGCCCACATGCACCTGGCGATCACGATCCTCTTCCCACCTAACGCCTCCCTCTGTACGCGTCGTCAAACATTCACCCCTCAGCGGTGTCTACAAATTTGGCGATCACGGTGGACTTCTTTTTTCGCGTTTCCCTTTTGATTACCCTCCTCCCTCTTGTGCCCCACGTGGCACTCCTCTTTTATACTTATTTTATGCTCCGCAAAAGCATGCAGTGTGTTTTTTTCATTTTCTATTTTTTCCTGTACATTTCCTGCTCATTTCCTCCGCCTGTTTTTGCTGTCCTCGGGTGGCTATCGGAATCGCGTCCAACATAGAGGACGCGTTCATAACGCGTCCACTGACAGGACGCCTTTCGTTTTGATTGTCGCGGCGGCCAAAGCCGACGCGTTCAGCTTCCTGGTCGCGGCGGCCTTTACCGACGCGTTCTTGTTGTCGCGGCGGCTAAGCCTGACGCATTTCTTTACTATTTTTTTCCTGCTTTCCATTTTCTTCTCAGATGCCTGTTTGGAATCGCGTCCCACACAGAGGACGCGATTCACTGCTTGATAACGCGACTGGTAATCCGGACGCGTTTCTGTTTCTTATCGCGGCGGCCATAGCCGATGCGTTTCTTCCTGACACTGACCGTCCACAGGGACCTATTCACGGCTCTGACAGCCTTTGGTGGCTTGCAGATCCGCGTCTAGGTGACTGGACGTGATTCATCCAAATCGCAATCTCTGTCGGACGTGATTTGACTGACTGACAGAAACGTGCCTGCTTGGTTGCCATTTTTGCTATAAATTGTTGCATGCAGGGCATATTTTTTGGTCGGGGGACCTCATTCCCTCATATCCTAGGCTCCACACACCTCTCTTGGTAAGGGCAACCTCTCCTTTGGGCATTCTGTCTCATTGGACTAGGAAACCTTTGCCAGAGCCCCGTAAGACTCCGTACCCCGTGGATTCCCTCACGGCGGACCGAGCTGGCGGTACCCTTCCGTTGACCCGGTTTAGCTTTCCTATTGCGTGGTGAGGGTGAGCTTAGTTGTACCCCAAAGTATCCATCTTCTACCCAACTAGGATCTCACCTGGAGTGACACATTATTTTCAATCCATTAATTAATTGTGAAACTCCAAAAACAAGCGTAAGTATTACAACTTGTTTGAACCACGTATTAATTGATTAATCTTTGTTCAACCTTGTTTGCTTATTGCTTTGTTAAAAATGGACCCATATTATCATGCCGATTATTATTATGAGGAATATGATGATAATTTAGATCTCCTTCTTTCCAATCCCATGTCCGTCCATCTTACTACCATGAGGGACAACCTTCCACTCTTATGGTTATGTGCGCACACCGCGCACTAACAATTTGATGTCCCCTCACGTTTACCACCAATCAGAACTCGGCAAGAGCCTGTCCCCCACCATGATTCCACTGTCCAGCATGTCCTACATGCCATTGATCAGCTCACACCTCAACACTCAATCTGATTAAGTCTTTAGTTGAGCGTGTGACTCCTTCTCCCTCTCCTTCCCCAGGCACCTGCCTTTGTATATCCGCAACTTCGCCACATACCCCTGCACATTCTCCATCACCTCGGCCCCCTGGCCATTTGCACTCCCATGCTTCGGTCCGTACAGACCAACCCTTGGGAAGGCCCATTAATTCAAGGTCACCCCCATGTGCTTCCTCAGTTGCCCAACAGCAACCCACTCCACTCCAGAATGCTCTTCTCCAAAAATTGAACAATCTGGAGAATCAAATCAATAAGCTTTCAAATCCTGTGGGTGACCCCGTCGCCGCCAGGCCGGCTCTCTCCTCAAATTTATATTCATCGTTCGGAGATGCCAACGTACCGACTGTACAATGGCACGGGGAACCCCTACCTTCACATTAAAGAATTCCTTTATGAGTCTTCCCATTGGCAACGTGATCCCATCACATTGGCATATTTATTTAGAAAATCTCTTGACGCCCTGCGCTCGAATGGTTCTACTCCTTAGAACCGAGTGTGGCAGGAGACTTCCGCTCTCTGCACAAGAAATTCCTTCAAAGATACAAAGATCGTGTCAGCCCTTATCTCTCTGTCACGGATCTAACATTCGAGAAGATGGGGCCAATGAGGTCTTTGTACAATTTGCTGACCGTTGGAGGTCAATGGCCACGCGCTTGCAGTATGAGCTCTCGGAGTCAGAGCAAGTTAAAATAATCATTTCAAACTCTACTCCGAAGTTCAGACACATCCTGGCCATGAATCAAATCACCTCCATGGAGGAGCTCTACGAGCGGGGACGTTACATTCAAGCCCATTTAATGGACTCCCCGATCGTGGAGCTTTTTCATCAAATTAAATCGAGAAAGAACGGATCAGTGGACGCCATCCACCATCCACCTCACCACCATACAACTCAACATCATATGCACCTCCGCAAACACCATTTACCACAACACTGCCTCCACCTAGGCATCCACTGATTCATCCTCCTCGGACTCAACAACCTCCAACGGGCCATACGACGCCCCTATTTTTTAAGAATAAGCTCATGTTCCTTACGTTGCCCTGCTCTGGCACCCATGCCAGCCCCATACCTCCTCCACAACACCACTACCTCCACAACAGCCTCCACTTCCCTCACAGCCTGTTGCTTGGGCTGAAGTTGCCAACGCCCAACCCATCTGCGAGACCACTTGGTGCTACAACGATGAACCTTCCGAGGTCATGTTTCGTTGCCATTTACCTACACCTCCGACACTGCCATCCACCATCATCAAACCCTCCATCATTAAACCACCATTACACCCCCCATTAGCCGATCATTACAGCTCCCACACTGCCAACACCATTGACAACCCAACCCGAGCAACCCCTTGCTATCATTCCAATTACGCCTCCCCGGCCATACAGCCTTCCGTTACACCAACCGTATCCACCCCCATCCAACGGAGCGGGTGCAAACAAGTAGGAGCCACGAGCGTTAGCAGAAGGAATCCCCGGACCCGGGCTTGCTCTTCAAAATTCGAGATTACATTCCTCGCATGCCGGTCATTGTTTCCATACCGGGCACATTCACTGAGCGGGAGTCCTCCTCTCCAATCATGGCCCTCAAGAGGCCTTTCAACAATATGCCATCATTCCAGTTGTCAGTCGGCGTTATTTAAAATACTCATAGGGAATCTCTCCCTCCAAGCTCTTATGCCCCTCACATCATTATTGTGAACCTTCCCACTCCAGTGAAGGGGTCAGCTTCTCAGATTATGCTCACGCACTCCAACACCGAATTATTGGCACAATCTATCATTCAAGGGGTCGTGCCCCCTTCCATATCACACATCATATAGTCTTTGGGCATGCCCCCCTCATTGTTGCTTCCAACTCCACCGGTGGAACTCCCCACCCTTTCGTTAAATTACCTTCCAGGGAGTTGCCACTTTCGCTTGAAACTCCAACGGAAGTCAACAATCCAATCATTGAGAGCTGCTCAATCCCTCAGAGAAGAGCAATACCTTCTGTCCACTAGCCAAAATTTATGAGGAAGTACCTGAGGGTCTGAACGCTGATTCCAAAGTGGAGGCCTAAACGCCGGGCAAGGTAAAAGACCAGGGGACCTTCTCCATCTTTTCATTTCCCTTCCAATCGTCGTTTGTGCTCCTCAGCACCTTCCCGTGGGTTCTCCACATTCCCTCTTCATGGAGGTATTTTATTTCATCTTTTGTACAATCCATTTTCTTGCGCTGGGCATCGCGCCCCATTTTGTACTTCTTACTCTCCACTCTGTGCCGCAATGGGCACAACTCCCTTCCGTGCCCCACGCGGCACAACTCCTTTTCGTGCCCCACGTGGCACAACTCCTTCCAGTGCCCCACGCGGCACGTCTCCATCCTGTGCCCCACGTGGCACATCTCCTTCCTGTACCCCACGTGGCACGCCTCCATCTCGCGCCCCATGTTGCGCACCTCCCTTTTTGGCCCCTCACAGCCCACTTCTTCCTTTTTCTCCTTCGGCTCATCCGGATTCTCTTCCTCTCTCAGGGCATCACGCCCTCCTTCTCCTCCAAACCCCTCCGGCCCCGCCCGAGTCTCCAAGGTCTTTCCTCCGCTTTCTCCTCTCCATTTCAATCGGGTCCTCGACCCTTCTAGCATTATTTTTAGGGTTTTTGTCCCCACTCGTCATTTTATTCCAAACAAAAATGTGAATTTTTGTAGACCTCTGAGTCTTGCCCCAACGCAGACATTCGTCCTCCTTTACCCCCCAAAATCTTACTATTTTTAGCAATGTCAAATTTTCAAAAATCCATAAAAAGATGAATATTTCAGCATTGGCATGCCATCGCAGCATTTTGCTATGAGAACTCCGCGCGAGGAATCCGAAATTCCCCCCCCCCCTCGGGTCATTAAGGTTTGCCCTTAGCATGGGCACCTGCACACACTTCACGGCGCCCTAAGCCGATTGCTCCCGATAGACACCATCACCGTCACAGCCACGCCCGAATGACACTAATGTCTATTTCTCCCCTCTTCAGCCAAAATATGGGTAGTATAGATAGTTTGGGCGAAGAAACCTACCTGAAGGCACTCCGTCATAAGAGAATGTCCTCCAAATGGGCAAAGTCAAATGACCAATAAAATCAAAGTCAAAATGTATGTCAAGAGTGGCAAAGTCCCCGCGGAGATCCAAATGGACCCGGTCGTATACATGCAAAAATCAAAATCAAATCAATGATATGGCAAAGAGTGGCAAAGTCCCCGCGGAGATCCAAATGGACCCGGTCGTACGCATGTCCCTACAATCAATGGTCATCACTCAAGATTCCAAATAATTAGAAAAGTCTCAGCACTTAATGAGACTGAACCTTCTGACGGCTGTGCCAAGGAAGGAAGTCAATCCCAACTCCTCAAACACCCATATCAAGCTTATCTCCATGTTTTCTTCCCTTCTCCCTACCAGACTTAAGTCGCCTTTTCAAGCATGGCTTTGATAGCAACACCATTAGCCAAGTGCAATCAGCCTGTAGGCACCACGTTAAACTGCACGCCCTACTCTGGGCATTCCTTAATGACACGGGAGGTAACAAAGACCCACCGCTAGCCAGTTTTCATAACCTTAATGCCGCCATGGCATGACAATGTCTCCAAAATCCCAAAAAAAGAGGGATATTTTCAAAATCACAAAAAATCAAATATTTCCAAAAATCCTAAAAATTCAAATATCCCAAAACCAAAAAAATTCAAATATTTTCAAAATTACAAAAAATTGAATATTTTCGAAATACCATAAAAAATCCAATATCTCCAAAAAAATCAACAAAATTTGGATATTCCAAATCCATAAATTTTGAATATTCTAAAAATCCTCAATGGTATTGCAGAAGGCAATCGCTCTGCCTACGTCAGATTCGCATCAAATCTTCCCCTTCATAGGTTCCTCCCATCTTGAACTCCAAACTCTCAGCCAAAAGATCACTCATCCTCATAGATAAAAAAACAACAAACCAAATGAGCTGTTTATTTAATGCTTTAATAATGCTCCAAGACATACTTGAATGAATGTTGTGTTTTCCATGACATTTGTTTTTATTGGCTAATGAGTTTTGAGCGCAAGATTCGAGTTACCTCATCTGGCGCTACACCAGGCTGCTGCTGTCTCCACCATCCATATCTGCATCTACTATATGTTATCCTTAGAGCACACCAAGGACCTTGTGGCTTTGAAGAATCTGGGATTTGAGTTCTTCATCAAAAACAGTGATTATCCAGTGGATCCTTAGCCGCACGGATAGGCCGTTACGCTTGGAATGAGAGGACGACGGACCCATGCATGAAACCCCAGTCCTGACTCACCGGCATGACAATATTATCCTTAGTTATTTTACTCCTCTTTTCATCTTTATTTTCCTTTTAGCCCAGCATACATGCATATTAAAATCTTAGTGGAAAACCACTCTTCCAATGCAATTTGAGGGCCATCCGCGCCCCAAACTCCAAAGAAATTTGAAATATTCCAATTCGGGTCGAATACCCAACCCTTTGTTGTCGCTTCCGGGCTGATTTCCTTCAGCCCTTTGTTTGGACTTATCCCTTTTATTTTTAGTTTTACTCCCAGAGATCCACCTGAGGCACTGACAGACGCCCCCGATGGTGCAACCTAACGGATTGTATCCTTAGGTACATTCCCGACGCTGGAAGTTGATCTCTTCTTCTCTCCCAAGATCCCCTGAGGCAGTGGCAGACGCCCCCGATGGTGAAACCTAACGGATTGTGTCCTTAGGTACTTCTCCGACGCTATAAGTTGATCTTTTCTTTCCTTTCGTGCCCCACGTGGCACATTTCCTTTCTTGTCATTTTCTTTTGTCCAAGCATTTGTTTCTTTAGGTTTCTTCCTTTTGGTGACTTTTAGGTGTTGGTGAAAGACTCTTATCAGGTGGCAGTCCCCAATGATTATGCTTGTCTATTTTTCACCTTAGCGTCTACTTTTCAGTCCGCTCCCGCTGCACTCCACTTCGCTCTTCTCCATTTCCTTTCATTTCATTTCACGTCATTTCACTCCATTGCACTCCACTTCGTGTCTCTTCGCTTCGCTCCCTGCAAAGCAGACGCCAAGGCGTGACAGCTGTAGACACGCGAATTCGGCTCCGCCGCGGGCAAATTTCATGTTGCGCCATAATGCCCCAAATGGCCTTCATTTTGCCTTGAAAAAAGAAATTTCCCCATCATTCTGGATCACCCCCATTCCCCCCGGTGCTTCCCCTCCAGAACCCCTCAGGTGTTATAAGATTGAATTTTTATCGCGACGGGTATGGCAGCCGCCTCTCTAAAAACGCATCCGGTACCCTAGACGCGATTCAGGATCCTTATTCCGACGGCCTTCTGGGGCGCAACCTTATCGCGGCCTGTATGTCGGCCGCGACTCAGTTTGTAGTCGCGTGCTGCCGCCCGGACGCGATTCAGTTTGGCCCAAAAAGTCGTCGCGCTCAGGCCCATAATCATGAGAAAAGCCTGAATCTCATCCTTGTCAGAAGACGCAATTTAGAAGGTCAAATCCTAAAAGCTTCCAGTAAACAAGTGCATTTATAAGTTGATTGCCTCGAAAATTGCCTCTAAGGTAATCGCGTAGGCCATGGCCGCCGCGTTTCAAGTTGCGGCAGCCCTGGCGGACGCGATTCCATTCCTTATTGCGGCGTCCTGACAGGACGCGATTCAGAGACATTGATGGCAATCAGGCGCCTGTCTCATCGAATTGACCTTCTGAAAACACGGCCTGCCGCCCAGACGCATTTAATTCCTTGTCGCGGCGCCCATGCCCGACGCGATTCAAGTCGCGGCCTGCCGCCCAGACGCGATTCAAATCCTTATCGCGGCTTCCTATTTTAACGCGATTCAAGAATCTGTTGCCTATAAATTGGACCCGAGGGTCATTTGTAAGGGGGGGGGGGGGTTCCACGAAGCGGCGAAGCCTGCCGGATCCTCGCCTCGACTCCGAGCCATTCTTTGCCGAACCATTCTTCTTCCTCGGAGTCCGACGCCATCGTCATCTTCTTCCACATGTACCGGAGCGGAACGAGGCGGGAGCATCCTCCTTCTCTTCTTCCTCCATTTGTCCAACCGGAAACGGCCCGTCACGCCGCACCGACATTTGGGGAAGCACCCCCTCCCCTCTCTACCTTTATTTCCACTTTCATCTCCTCCGGGCCCATGTGGCCCTCTTTTGATCTTTTTTTAAACATGCATGCACACACACACACATCTACATTAGGGTTTTTAAAAGCCACCACCCGGTAAGTACGCCTCCATGTTCTTTCATTCTTTCATTTCATTTATTTAGGACTGCATACCACACGTGGCTAATCCCCTCTTTCTTTACTTTTCTTTGTCTTTTTTGCAAGGGTAATCAAATGAGGAAAACGCCCTCTACCGCGGCCGGCCGTGTTCGTAGAGGAAGATAGAACCCACATCATCCCCCGCCAAAAGGTACGCTCGCGGTCACTCTTTCATCCCACACCCCTCGCCGTGCATTCTCCATTCGGTGCCCACGTGCACCTGGCTATCATGATCCTCTTCTCACCTAACGCCTCCCTCTTTGTACGCATCGTTGAACATTCACCCTCAGCTGTGTCTACACATACCTACTCCTGAAAGCTGTCTTGTAAATGTCTGCATCTTTAATCCTCATCTAATGATATCCTGATCTAAGGTCAATCTTAGAGAAATACTCAGCTCCTGAGATTTGATCAAATAACTCATCCACACGAGCGCAAGGGTATTTGTTCTTGATAGTGAGATTATTCAACTGCCGGTAGTCGATGCATAGCCTCAGAGATCCGTTCTTCTTCTGACGAACAACACTGGGGCTCCCCAAGGAGAAGTACTTGGTCTGATAAATCCCTTTTCCAGCAACTCCATCAATGTTCCTTCAACTCTTTTAATTCCGCGGGGGACATTTTGTAGGGTTAGCGTGATACTGGTGCAGCCCAAGTATTAAATCAATTGAGAAATTCACATCCCTCTCAGGTGGAATGCCTAGCAACTCATCGGGGAACACGTCTGGGTATTCTTGCACTATATGGATATCTGATATCTTAGATGATTTCTTCTCAACAACTATGGCGGCAAGAAATGTCACACAACCCTTTCTTATCATGTTCTGTGCCTTTTATAGCAGATACGAGAGACAAATGTCTCTTGTGTCTACGTCCTGTGAAGGTCAATTTAGGGAATCACTAAAGGAGATCTTCCCTCTTCTACAATCCACGATAGCCCCATACGTGGGAACCAATCGGCTCCCAGAATCACATCGTAGCCCTCCATGGGCATACAGATCAAGCCAGCTCTCAGATTGAGATCACCAATCTTAACATCAGCTAATGGAATGTATTTGTTTAATTAAGCTTTTTCTCCCAATGGTGTAGTGACAGGTAATTCAATTCCATGGATGTAGGTTTTTCATTTAATGTATCAGCAAATGCTTGTGATATAAATGAATGTGTTGTGCCAGTGTCAAACAAAACAAATGCTGATTGGAAAAAAGACTGGTAATGTACCTTCTACGCCTCCACCTTCCTCGTCTTCTCTACTTCCTATAAGGTCTGCAGTCTACCTAGTTTCTTCTGTCCCATAGGACGCTTCTCATTTTCCTTCAGCAATGGGCATTCAGGAATCCGATGATCTTGGCTCCCACAGCATAGGCATGCACTGCCTTTCTCCAGCATTCTTCTGTCGTGTGACCTAGCTTGTCACAATGCTTGCATCTTGGTTTGTTTATGGTAGAGGAGGCAAAGACTTTGGGCTTCCGCTCCTGGCTTGGCCCTTCAGTGATACTTAACGGCCTTTTCTTGCCGTTAGTGGGCTTGCTTGATGCTCCCGATGTTTGCTCCTTCCTTACCATTCTACCCTTGATGTGATCTGTAAGATCGGTCGCATCCTCTAGCAGTTGCACTTTCCTGACCATCTTGGATAAGTATGGATGTCCAGAGGTGCAAGTTGAGTGATATATGCAGGCCTAAGCCCATTCAGAAAGCGCTTCGCCTTCATTCTCTCGATGCTGACCAAATGATTGGCATATCGCACCAACCGGGAAAACTGAGCTTCATACTCAGCGTCTATGAGGTTCCTTTGATTCAATGCAGCAAACTCGGATGCCTTTCGTTCTGGGACTCTTTCGGAGAAGTACTTGGAGTTAAAGTGCTCCTTGAACTCCTCCCATGTGAATTGTGCATCGGCCCTGGTGGCCTCAACGAACTCCCACCACGCACGGGCTCCCTTTCGAGCTGGTAAGTGGCTAGCAGCAACTTGTCACCATCCGCGCATTGCATAACGTGGAAAACTCGTTCAATCTCTTTAAGCCAATTTTCTGCCTCGTCAGGATCAGTGGTTCCACTGGATCGAGGCGGATTCAGATTGCGGAAATTCTGGTGTAGCTCTCCAGCTCCTCGGTTATTATTATTATTAGCTCCAGCAGCCTGAAGCAACGCCCGTGTGAGCTGCTGAATGGTGTGTTGCATATCACGGAGTTGTGCACGCTCCGCTGCCATTGCTTAAGTTCCTTCAAAAGAGAGATTTAAATGTAAGATATTGAGTTACACTAAGTTTGTGCATGTGTGAGTTTATTTTATCTTATTACCCTTGGTTCTACCCATCTCACATAGGTATGAAATTTAGACTCTAAGTCAAGGCAGGTCAAACCTAGATCATCCTATACTTAAGAATGACCTAGGCTCTGATACCACAAAACTATAGAGCCCGACGTGGAATATCGGAGCGATATTACAGTTATTAAATAGTACAGAGCGAGAAATAAATGACAAACCATTTCACAATTGGAATAATGCAAATGAAATCCATTTCCATTAATAATCCATCAAATTTCTATTACATTCATCAAACAAAGCCATAACTAGGGCCCACAGCACTTATTCGATCAAAACTGATATATATCAACTGACTAATGTCTGACTCATAACTATACTAACTAACTACTAAACAGTGGATTGCCGAATAGTCACTCTTGGACGTCCTCCTCAGTCCCTTCCTCGTGAGTGCGGTCATCTCCTTCAGACTCACTGGACACATGAAATAATAACGCAGGATGAGCGAATAACGCCCAGTAGGACTTAATATCTCATGAGAACAAGCATGCTTTAAATAATTAGTGTCTTTAAGGGCAGGATATCTAGAGAGAACAGTCACGTATATCAAGTAACGATGGCAAGATAACGATAGCACTTGTACAGGGAAATAGCACAACAAGAACGATAAACGAAATGGCCATGTAACGATAATAGCACGTAACGATATCACTGGTATAGCACTTGAATAGATTGCACTTGTATAGATAGCACTTTGATTGTCATAGATTAATCTTGATAGTATAATAGCACTGAGTGTATGCCGTACACACCCTTGATCATTTTAACTCCCATGGGCACTGGCACATTTCGGGCGCTCTCCCAAGACCAGATCGGGCCTTATTGTATTGGCATAAGTCATTTTCTTATCTTAGACAATCAATTGTATGGCCAAATAGAGTACCAAGAAAATATGAGAGTATAGATGAAATAGATGAGAGTATAGAGTGAAAGTGAACAGATGAGAGTAATGAGATAATAGATGAGATAGCGGTATAATCGTAAAACAACATTAACCATCGATAGTAACAGTTGCACAGCACTAGGTCAGGTGCCGACAGTCTGGTAGAAGTCAACACCGCTCACTAGCCGCTGCTATGAACATAGGCCAGATGGTCTGGCGTGATCACAAGGTAAGAAGGATACCCACTAAGGCCATGGATCGTGCTGATCCCTAAGGGTGTAACGGGTGTTAAGGGTAAAACCATCTCGTCGGCTAAGGACGTGTGCCAAAGCCAAGAAGACTTACAGAGACCATCATAAGGAGTCTCTGTTCCTGTCAGGAGTAGTATTCCCAACGGAGAGGTGGTCCAAGCCAAGAAAGTGTGTAGAAACTAGGGTCCGTCGTGCCTCGAGTGCTCGAAAGCCGAGGGAAGCGATCACGGTATTCAAATCATGCGATAAAATGAATTACAAGTGTAAATAATTAAATAGGGAAATTTTAAGTTAATTAATTACACTTAATAATTACCAGATAAATTATTAGGTATTTTAATAAGGTCTCATTGCAATAAATAATGTTTAGTGGGTGCACGTGTAAAGAAATCACCAGAGTATGATAAATCGTGCATATAGATTTAATTAATGGAATTTATATAAATATTGCTCATTAATGGTTAATCGGGTTGAAATGTTAATAACAGTGTTCAATTAAGGCTAAACAATGGCTAAATAGCAATTAGAACAGGGGTATGGAAGCAATTTCACATTCCTGGCCGAAATCCTGAAACGCGACGGGGGTACCCGTCGCGATTCAAGTCGCGACGGGGCGGCCCGGGCACGTCAGGCGAACGGTCGGCTGGCCCAGTACAGGAGAAAGAAAGAATGCGACGGCTCGGCCGTCGCATTCATGTCGCGACGGACCAGCCGACGCGTCACCTTTGAGGTTGCGACGGGTCGGGCCGTCGCGACTTCAGAGGAGCGGCCCGACCCAGAAAAGGGGTTTTCCCTTTTTGAGTTCAGTCCATCCCTCCCATGCATGATACATAGCACTTCTAAAATCGATATAAAATCACAGGAACATCCAAAAATCATGAGATTAATTTAAACAAAATTAGACCTATAGATCTACCACTAGACATGAGTAATTAGAATATAAACCGATTAGGGCATGCTTTGATTAGGTTAGTTTTCAGTGACCTAATCATACACAGTCATGGATCAAAGAATTAATTGGCAGTGGATACATGATGAAAATTAGGGGAAACTAGGGGCGTTTGAAAGCCAACAAAATGTAGTATTTATGAGAATATTCGCATGGCATGAGTTGTGTACATGCATGAATTGAAGACAACAAAGTAGATTCGGGTATATGAGGATAACAGGGATTCACAGATTTAATTCTCCCTCAAGGATGAATGAAAAATAACGAAACTAGAGGGCTTTTGAAGAGGATCATGTGGGCTACCTGGAGTTAAATTTATACGATTTGTGCTTAAGAGATTGCCTACCTTTCACGCATTTAAGATCCTAGGGTTTGAAACGACGAAGAACGAGATGAAATCCTTTTGTCCAAGATTCCTTCCCTTGCTCCTTCGTTCTTCAGCCTTCCCCTCATCGCTCAGAGCTTCAACAATGAACAATGGGGTGATAGGGCCGAATTAGGGCGTTTTGGCTTGCTACAAGAGTCCTCCTTTCTAACTTCTTCATTTCTTTAAAATTTCGAATTTCCATAATTATCACTTCCCTCCTAGCATTTATCTCCTATTTAGGGTGGAGGATTGGCCAATTTCGTGGGAAGATGGGTTAGGGTGAGGTTATGACTCTTTTTAGGATAAATATGAGTATTTTATAATTATCTTAACCCTTCATTATTTATTATTAATTAGGTTGAAATTCACTTAATTAATTTCCATCCCATGATGGGCTCTTCACATTTGAGCCCATTCTTCCATGCTTGGGCCATTAGTACAACCCACTCCTAATTTTTAGTTATGGGTATTGATTTAATGCCCTTTTATTTCAATTTTTTCTCTTTATTCTAAATTAACTCTATTTATCACATTTATTAATTAAAATTTTTACTTTATTGGGATTTTAAAAATCAATGTTGCTACACGACACATCTTCAATTCATCAACCAACGGCCTTAAATATATGTCCAAATTTGGCTTGGTGACTTGGCCCTGGAATGAGTAAAGACAACAAAAGATGAGGACGCTTCATACACATACATGATGGAAGGTTGTATGGGGTTACAACACCGGCCAACAAGAGTAAGGCTTGTTCTGTTCCCAAAGGGTTGAATCCATCTGTACAAAGCCAAGTCACACATTTCTCACCTCCTTTGCAAAACTCGAGTGATTACGATCAAAATGGATCCAAGCTTCAGCATCTGCAGGATGTATGATTTTATCTTCATCACGGTGAACTCTATTTGCATGCCACCTCATATGTCTAGCAGTCTTAGATGACATATATAGCCGTTGCAGTCTTGGTGAAATGGGGAAAGTAGCGAAGTGACTTGTAAGGAACTTCTTTTGCCTTCGTACTAGCAGCCCCACCTCTCTTTGGCTTAAAACGAGGATGACCACAAATTGAACATGATCTGCTATTAATCTCATCCTTATAATATAACATGCAGTGATTTGGACATGCATCTATTCTTTCATAACCCAATCCCAGTTCTTTGACCATCCGCCTTGCATGATATAATTTTCCTGTAATTTCTCTATTTTTGGCAACATACCTTTCATGATTGAGCACATACTATCAAAACAAGATTCACTCATGTTATATTCAGACATTAGATTCAATAATTGTAGTACTACAGATAAAATGCATGGCTCTCACATCCATCCACAATGGATGATCACATCCCTGAGTAAGTTGTAAAATCTACTAGCTGATTCATTTGGTGCTTCCTCATTGGCAACTCCCGTAGCATCGAAGTTCATACCCATATTAACTCCCAGACCAGCAGCATAAAAAACCATATTAACATAAGGGTTGTCTTCAACCTCTCACCTATTGTTCTTGTACTTTCCCTGAACGGTTCACCATGCATAGTCCAGTTCATTAACCACTAATAAAGCCCCTTGTATATAGATGATGAGTCACTCATATGGATCATGAAGCGATATTCTGACATACTGCACAAGGGCAACGAATACGGCCTTCTGGGTCTACTGTGTTGACATTTTGAAGTGCAAATTCAATGAATCCATCAACGCCATCTCTAAATTCCCCGATATTTCTTTGTCGACTATCCTATGGTACATCCACTCACGATTTGCAGACATTCTTCCTGTAATCAATGAAAATACATAACATGCATCACATGAACGAGCATCTAAAACATAGGTAACTGGTTTACTAATACCAATTCATGACACAAAATTTGACACCAACAAACAAGAATATCCACATCATCATTTGGCAGCTAAAAACATAAAATGCTAATAAATAAAAACATACCACATCGTCATCTGATGGCAAAAATTGAAGAACACTAACAATAAAAACACATACTACATCTTATGACATCAAAAACTAAAAAAAAAAAAACTAATTGGGTAGTGAGCATACCACATTGTCATCTGATAGCAAAAACTGAAGAACACTAACAAAAAAAAAACATACTACATCTTCTGACGAAGGGAAGCGACTGAAAGCCACCTTCCTTTCTTACCAGCTGCACATGAACGGAAAAGCTAGCAAAGCGCGTTTTCCGAGTCTATGTAATAGCTAATTAGATGAGGATGTCGTCCCAAAACCTGTTCCAAGGGGATATTAATGTTGTCACTACCACTTGCCAGACAAACACACACACATACTCTCTCTCTCTCTCTCTCTCAGTCTATCTATGTCTAAGGCTTCTCCGGTAGGTGCAATCCACAACGAATCAGTATTTACATATTTCAAAGTCAATATATACACTTGAACCAAAATTCTCAGCAAGAATAGGCTGCGGAGGCGTCGTCGGGCACGGCCCTGGAGCAGGACATCGAGAACATCGGCCTCCGCAAGGAGGAAGCCGAGCAAGAAGTGTTGGTTCCGAAGGAGGGGAGAGAGATCATAGTGTACCTGAAGGCAGACGTGCCCGACGACGCCCCTCTCGACCTCACCGTGCGACGAAGTCCTTCGCGGCGTCCTCCGCGCAAGCGAAACCCCAACGTCCTCCCCGCAGGCGAAAGCTCCCGCACCTCCTTCGCGCAGGCAAAACCCCAGTGGTCCGCGCAGGCGAAAGCTCCCACGCCACCTCCGCACAGGCGAAAGCCCAGGACGGAACCTCCCGCGTCTCCTCCGCGCAGGCGAAACCGAAAAAACCCCAGAGAAAAGGAGAAGCACGAAACGGCACGAAAACCTCCCGCGCCTCCTGCGCAGACAAAACCCCAATGAAAAGGGGAATGGCAAAAGAGGAAGGGGGCGGAGTAGGCTTTTACATATATTATATGTTACTAAAATATATTTTTATTATATTATATATAATTATATTAAAATTTGAAAGTTTCATTAGTGAAAGAAAATTTTATGGCTAATATTATTTAACTAATATTAATTTATAAATATAAATAATAAAATTATAATATATAGAAGTATATACATGTTTAAATATACATAAAAATATATAAATTCTAAATATATCAGTATGTGTAACTATATAAGTATACATAAGTATGTATTTACATATATATACATATTTATCTACTTATAAATTTATACATATAATTATATATATATTATTGTTATATATCAAATACTAATATAAATATAGTACTTCATACTTGTATACTATTATACTTATACATATAGTACTAATAAGCATATACTTACTGCATGTACATTCAAATAAGCATATACTTCTATACATGTATATACTAATTAAACATTTTGTATACTTATAAGTAGATACTTATGTACTTACACAGACATGTATATAAGTATATACTTATACATATACTTACAATATTATATATATATATGTATAACGTTATACCTATACATATTATGAATATGTGTATAAGTATTATACTTGTTACTACTATATTTATATATTATATATCAACATATTAATATAAATATATAATACTTTATGCTTATATACTATTATACTTATACATAATACTAACAAGCTATACTTATGTACTTATATGTACATTTAATTAAGTATATACTTCTACACATGTGTTATATATATATATATGTATATTATAATATATACTTGTATGTACATTTATATAGATATATACATACATGAAATACTTATATACTATATATTATTGTAAGTATATAATTTATACATTGTATATATTTATGCACATATATACTTACACTACTACATATATACTTTAACGTATATACTTACATATACATAAATAAATGTATATATGTATGTATATTTATATAATTATATACATTATATACTTATATACTATATATATAAATTATACATAATAATATTATACATACATGTGTATAACTTATAAACTATATATATACTGTAAGTATACACTTATACATTGTATATACTAATGCACATATATACTTACACTACTACATATATACTTATACGTATAAATTTATGTATACACAAATAAATATTATTCTTAACATACTTATATACTAAGAATATTTATTTAGTATATACTTGTATGTACATTTATATAAATATATACATGTATATAGTTATATACTATATATATATATATTTGTATGTATATACTTTATACATTGTATATATTTGTACTTATACATTATTACTTATAAGTATATACTTATGTACTTATATACTTACACATATATGTATATGTATTTATTTTTTTTTTTGTAAAGTATTCAATGGGTCAGCGACAGGAGAGTGCACCCATCCCAGAGGGACGAGATGATCCCACTCCACCAGGTGATCAACCACTAAATAAAACTTGTATTCTAAATAAATCAATATAGAGTATAACACCCGACGCCAGTACATAACAACCTTCAGGGAGAAAGAAGTACATCCGATCTCCAAATAACAAAAGGAGAATAGCAACCCATACAGGATCACAACCTGAAGCTCAGTAAACCAGGCTTATCAATAAGCAATGCACCCCCAGCGGGAAGAGGAAGATCAGTAAGGGAAGAAAAGACCGAATCCTCTCATGGACAAGGCGTGGGAGGCAAGGGAGTCTGCCACCTGATTACCCTCCCGAAAAGAATGAACAATCTTGGGTTAAGAATCTGCAGCATGTAGCAAATGCCTCGCCACCAGGGAAAAACAGCCCAGTGAGGTAGCCGCCCCAACGTAATAGCTTGGACAATAATAGCCGAATCAGAGTACACAACAAACACTTCAGGTGGCATTCCATGGCCAATCTAAGGCCATCGTGGATAGCCCTAGTCTCAGCCATAAGATTGTTTCCAGTTCCATAAAAGTAGGTAAAACCGAACACAAAATCGCCGTGACATCCCGAAAGTAGCCACCACCACACAAGCACCCGGATTGCCTTTACAAGCTCCATCCACATTAATACTATAGTTGATCACTGGTGGGATCCATCTGACCAATATAGGCGCCTTGACAATAACTTCTACTTTAAGATTAAAATCGTTAAGGATCTGAGCTTGAATGAAAGAGATAGGGCGGTTAAACTTAAGAGAATCCAAGACCCTCCTAGCCGCCATGAGAATCTTATTTTTAATACTGTCCAAAGAAATAGCCTTCCCTTCCATATGAGCAGTGCACCTGAATTTCCACACCTCCAAAGCATAAACAATCATGTAGAACAGGCCAATAAATGGGGGCGCAGATTAAGATTGGTCTTAGAAATGACACTCCAACACCGGATAGTAACAAGATCAGAATGACAAATGTTGTTACTCAGAAACGGTGCAATCAAACCCCCCAGCTCAACAACGATATAACTAGAGAGGAAGAGATGATCCAAAGTTTCTTGCTTAGGAAGCTTGCAGCAGACACATTTAGACACCAAAGGAATCCCACAATCAACAATTCTGGAGTCAACCTGCACAGCTCGATGAATAAGCCTCCCAAACAAACATGGCCGCACGAGGAGGAATAGCATGGTGCCAAATTTTCAACCAAGAACTTCTACAGACGCCGGATTAGAAGCAAGAGAGTAGGCAGATTTAATAGTGAAGATACCATTAGCATTCCCAGACCAAATAAAAGAATCAGGGAAATCAGAAAGATTAGCCTGAGCATGCTGGCGAGAGATACCCAAACAATTCCAAACATTGTGATTCACATCCAACGTCATGTCTTTCACAGAAATGTTAGGCAAATTGTCATCAATATGAAACCGGAACCTGAACTCCTGCATCAAGGTTTTATTACCGATCCAAATATCTTTGATAATTTGACAGATGACCCATCACCCCCCATCCATCTGGTATTAGCAAGAACCAATTCTTTCGCATGGAGGAAGACATTCTTAGAGACCCCTATAGGAAAAGGAGTAGAGATTTCAGAAAGATGCTGCTGCTTGAGAAATCGCTGCTTGGCATAAATAGATCAAAGAGAGTTGCCATGTAAAATATATCCATATTGTTTAGCTTCCAAGGCAATGTGTAAAGTTTCAAGATTTCTAAAGTTAAGACCTCCTTCCAAAACAGGTTTCTGCATCTTGGCCCACGCCACCCAGTGTCTTCTCAAGTTGCCATCACCCTGCCAAAAAAAAAATTAGCACAAAGGCTATCGATCTGCTTACAAATCCTCTTAGGAATAAAGGTTGAACTGGCCAAGTATATAGGAAAACTTAACAGAACCGATCTGATAAGGACTGCCCGCCCAGCCTGGGACAGCATTTAGATCTCCAACCAGCGAGTTTGTGAGCAACACTATCAACCATGAATTTGAAATCAATCACCTTGAGTCTTCCTGGTTTAATAGGGACCCCCAGGTATCTCATACTACCCTGGTGATGTCTGTACCCAATTAATTGCTTCAACCGGGAAGTCAAAACCCCTGGGGCCTTGGCAGAAATTTGAAAGCAGCTCTTACTTGCATTAACCCGCTGACCAGAAAATCATTTCATATTGTTGAAGAAATTTGAGAAAGTTCTTAACATTCCTGATCCCGGCTTCATGAATACCAAAGTATCGTCTGCATATAGAAGATGGGAGACCTGAAGACCACCCACGAGGGCTACTGAAATGTTTGATGCTACCATCGAAAACAAACTTCACAGACCCCTACTAAGAACTTCAGAGGCAATGATGAAAAGGATAGGCGCAAGGGGATCTCCTTGACGAATACCCCTGGTAGATTTAAAAAAACCTATAACGACCCATTAAAGTTGATAGAGGACCAATAGTTGGATAACATCATTCCCACGTAAGAGGTAAACCTATTGCAAAAATTGAAATTCTTCATCACCTGCAAAATGAAGTCCCATTCCATCCTGTCATAGGCCTTGGCCATGTCTAATTTGAACATGACGTTGAAACCTCTAACTCTACGATAAATGTCTCTCAACATTTGGCGGGATAAGGAGACATTATCAAGAATATACCGCCCCTTCACAAAAGCATTTTGTTCATTGAGATAATATTGGGGAGAATCGAGGTGAGACGCACACAGAACAAAACGAGAAATGACTTTGAATATGAAGTTACAAACACTTATAGGTCTGAAATCACTAAAAGACGTGGGTTCAGCCACTTTAGGAATGAGAGAAATAAGGGATGAAGAAATCCCTCTAGGCAAACTATGGCCCGCAAAAACCCCCTGCACCGCAGCGACCACCTCATGACAAATGATATTCCGCAATGAGTATAGAAAACACCTGAGAAGCCATCCGAACCAGGAGCACTAGAACCGTCCATAGAGAAGACCACATCTTTAACTTCTTCTGCAACGGGAGATTATAAAGCATGTCATTCTGGTCAGAAGTAATCAGAGATGGAATATAGCATAGAAGACCAGGGTCAAGACCATGATCCTCTGAAGAAAGAAGGTTTTGGAAAAGCTAACGGCTTCCTTTCTGAGCACATCCTGATCAGAGCACATCCACCACTACCATTAATTTTCAATCTATGAAAAAAAGACCGCCTCCTATTACATTTCACAGTAGCATGATAAAGGCAGTATTCTATCCCCATTCATGAGCCAATCAACTCTGGATTTCTGTTTCCAAAACACTTCCTCCCTGTCCAGCGCAATTGAAGCTTGGCATTCGCAGCAAACATGGCTGCACAATTATCCTCAGAGGGAGAGACATCAAAAAACGCCCTGAAGACGCTCAGCCTCCTCAGACGCCAAAATAACGATCTGGGATACATGGCCAAAAACCTCCTTATTCCATAGTTTAAGCATCTTTTTAACATTCATCAGCTTCACCTGAAACCTAATCAGCGGGTTTAAAGAACTTCCACTGTGAGTGTTCCACACCTCAGATACAACCCCCATAAAATTTCATGCGAGGTCCACATCTCCTGGAACACAAAAACGACTAGGGCCGCTAACTGATGAAAGTAAGATAATGCAAGAAGGCAATGATTACTTTTATCCGCTGACATAAGTAACATATGTCAACGGCTAATAACGTCATTGACATAAGTGTAATATGTGTCAACGGCTACTGTTGGCCGTTGACAAAGTGTAACATATGTCAACGGCTAAGGAGAGCCATTGATAAAAATGTAACATATGTCAACGGCTATGGGAAGGCGTTGATATAAATCATACGTCAACGACTCTTACTAACCATTGATATATGTTATTTTGTCAACGGCCAATAGTAGCTGTTGACATATATTGATGAATAAATGGCTTTGTCAATGGCTATGTAAGTCGTTGACATATGTTACATTTGTCAATGGCTATATAAGCCGCAGACAAATGTAACAACTTTAAAACAAAAAAAAAAACAACCCCACCTGCCCCACTCCCTCCCTACTCTGTCCCCAGACCCACCCACCTGCCCCGCCCCCTGCCTCTTCAAAAGAAAGCAGGGAGAGGAATTCGGGTCTTGCCGAAGCCTGGCCATCTCCTCCGCCCTCAACATCACCCGCGCTTCCATGTGGCCGCCGCCCTCCCTCCTTCCCATCAGCCCCACGCCGAACCCATCCGTACGCCGTCAAAACCGGCCCACGCCGGCCTCTCCCACCCGAACTCCGCCTTGTAGAAGGGGACCCCCCACATGCTGCTGAACCACACCACCCTCGTCCCCCGTCGCAGGTACTTCCCCAGCCGGCTGGCGAAGGCGAAAGGGGCCCCTGGACCCTGCACGGTCTCCCTGATGTATGCACCGTCCACCCCCTGATGGCCGCGCTGGTCAGCTCTTCGGTCAGCCGGCGAAGAGTTCTGTAACCTCGTCGTCATCAACTCCTCCCCCGCTGGGTCGTCGGGGATCGCAAATTGGGACGACCAGTTCAAGGTCCCTCCCTACCTCTTCAGCTCCGGATCTATAACCCTTCTATCTCTAGGATACTGTGATCTTTGCACTCCTGTCCACTTCGGCAGCCTTCCCCTGCTCAGATCTATCTCTCTCAGAAACGTTAACATCGATGACGGCATGCTCCGGAGCATCCTCTCCAACTACTGCTTCTGGAGAACGTAAGCCTGAGGGAATGTGAAGGTTTGAACTCGATTCACGTTGACTTATGGCCGTTGTCAACGGCTACATAAGGCCATTGACATATGATACATTTGTCAACGATTGCTTTTAGCTGTTGACATAAGTGTAACATATGTCAACGGCTAATAATGTCATTGACATAAGTGTAACATATGTCAACGGCTACTGTTGTCCGTTGACATAAGTGTAACATATGTCAATGGCTAAGGAGAGCCATTGAAATAAATGTAACATATGTCAACGGCTATGGGAAGCCTTTGACATAAATATCATACGTCAATGGCTCTCACTAGCCGTTGATATATGTTATTTTTGTCAACAGCCAACAGTACCCGTTGACATATATTGTTGAAAAAATGGCTTTGCCAACGGCTACGTAAAGTCGTTGACATATTTTACATTTATCAATGGCTATATAAGCCCCTGACAAATGTAACAACTTATAAAACAAAAACAAAAACAACCCAACCTGCCCAACTCCCTCCCTCCTCTTTCCCCAAACGCACCCACCCACCCCACCCCTGCCTCTTCAAAAGAAAGCAGGGAGAGGAATTCCGGGTCTTGCCGAAGAGGGCCATCTTCTCTGCCTTCAACATCACCCACGCTTCCATGTGGCCGCTGCCCTCCTCCTCCCATCAGCCCAATGTCGACACCCATCCGTACGGCGTCGAAACCGGCCAACGCCACCCACGCCGGCCTCCCCCACCCGAAGTCTGCGTTGTAGAAGAGGAACCCCCACATGCTGCTGAACCACACCACCTCGTCCCCACCGCAGGTACTTCCCCAGCCGACTGGCGAGGTCAAAGGGGCCCCTGGACCCTGCACGGTCTCCCTGATCTACGCATCGTCACCCCCGTGATGGCCGTGCTGGTCAGTCTTCGGTCATCCGGCGAGGAGTGCTGATGTCTGTAAAACCTAGTCATCATCAACTACTCCTCCGCTGGGTCCTCGGGGATCGCAAATTGGGACGACCAGTTCAAGTTCACTCCTTGCCACTTCAGCTCGGATCTATAACCCTTCTATCTCTGGGATATTGTGATCGTTGCCCTCCTGTCCACTTCGGCAGCCTTCCCCTGCTCAGATCTCTCTCTCTCAAAAACGTTAACATCGACGACGGCATGCTTCGGAGCATCCTCTCCAACTGCCTGCTTCTGGAGAACGTAAGCATGAGGGAATGTGAAGGTTTGAACTCGATTCACGTTGACATATGGCCGTTGTCAACGGCTACATAAGGCCGTTGACATATGATACATATGTCATCGATTGCTTTAGCCGTTGACAAAACGTAACATATGTCAACGACAAATAACGTCATTGACTAAGTGTAACATATGTCAACGACTATTGTAGGCCGTTGACATATGATACATATGTCATCGATTGCTTTTAGCCGTTGACATAAACGTAACATTGTCATGACAAATAACATCATGACATAAGTGTAACATATGTCAACGACTATTGTTGGCCGTTGACATAAGTGTATCATATGTCAACGGCTAAGGAGAGCCATTGACATAAATGTAACATATGTCAATGGCTACGGGAAGCCGTTGGACATAAACATCATATGTCAACGGCTAAGGAGAGCCATTGACATAAATGTAACATATGTCAATGGCTACGGGAAGCCGTTGACATAAACATCATATGTCAACGGCTCTTACTAGCCGTGGATATATGTTATTTTTGTCAATGGCCAACAGTAGCCGTTGACATATATTGATGAAAAAATGGCGGGAAAGTTCCCGCCTGCAAGACCAATATTGTCACGTCTATGTAAAAGTCGTGACATATGTTACATTTTTCACGGCTATAAAGCTGCTGACAAAGTAACAAATTTTAAATAAGGAAAAACCCACCCCACCCGCCCCACTACCTCCCTGCTCTGTCCCCAGACCCACCCACCTGCCCCACCACCTGCCTCTTCAAAAGAAAGTAGGGACAGGAATTAGGGGTCTTGTCGAAGCTTGGCCATCTCCTCGCCTTCAACATCACCCACGCTTCCATGTGGCCAACGTCCTCCCTCCTTTGAATCATCCCACATCGACAAACCATCGTACGACGTCGAAATTGGCACACGCCACCCACGCCAGCTCCCCCCACCCAAAGTCTTCCTTGTAGAAGGGAACCCCCACGCTACGAACCACACCACCCTCGTCCCCCGCGCAGGTACTTCCCCAGCCGACTGGTGAGGCGAAGGGGCCCCTGGACCTACACGGTCTCCCTGATGTATGCATCGTTCCACCCCCCTGATGGCCGCGCTGGTCAGCTCTTCGGTCATCCGTCAAGGAGTGCTGCTATTGTAACGTCGTCGTCATCAACTCCTCCCCTGCTGGGTCGTCGGGATCGCAAATTGGGATGACCAGTTCAAGGTCGCTCCGTGCCTCTTCAGCTCTGGATCTATAACCTTCTATCTCTGGGATACTGTGATCGTTGCCCTCTGTCCACTTCGGCAGCCTTCCCCTGCTTAGATCTCTCTCTCTTAGAAACCTAACATCGACGACGTCATGCTTCAGAGCATCCTTTCCAATGCCTGCTTCTGGAGAACCTAAGCCTGAGGGAATGTGAAGGTTTGAACTTGATTCACATGACATATGGCCATTGTCAACGGCTACATAGGCCGTTGACATATGATACATATGTCAACAATTGCTTTTAGCCGTGCATAAGCGTAACATATGTCAACGGCTAATAACGTCGTTGACATAAGGGTAACATATGTCAACGGCCACTGTTGGCCGTTGACATAAGTGTAACATAAGTCAATGGCTATGGAGAGCCATTGACAAAATGCAACATATGTCAACGGCTACGAGAAGCCGTGACATAAATATCATTTGTCAACGGCTATCACTAGCCGTGGATATATATTTTGTCAATGGCCAACAGTAGCCGTTGATATATATTGATGAAAAAATGGGGGAAAGTTCCCGCGCGCTAAACCAATATTTGTCATTTCTATGTAAAGTCGTTTACATATGTTATTTGTCAACAGCTATATAAGCTGCTGACAAATGTAACAAACTTTAAAACAAGGAAAAACCCACCCCACCCGCCCCACTACCTCCCTGCTCTGTCCCCAGACCCACCAACCCACCCCACCACCTGCCTTCTTCAAAAGAAAGCAAGGACAGGAATTTAGGTCTTGCCGATGCATGGCATCTCCTTCGCCTTCAACATCATCCTCGCTTCGATGTGGCCGCTGCCATCCCTCCTTCCCATCAACCCACGTCGACACCCATCCGTACGGGTCGAAACGGCCACGCACCCACGCCGGCCTCCCCCACCCGAAGTCCACATTGTAGAAGAGGAACCCCAACATGCTGCTGAACCACACCACCTCGTCCCCGCCACAGGTACTTCCCCAGCCGGCTGGCGAGGTGAAAGGGGCCCCTGGACCCTGCACGGTCTCCCTGATGTACGCACATCCACCCCCCTGATGGTCGCGCTGGTCATCTCTTCAGTCATCCGGCGAGGAGTGCTGCTGTCTTAAACTCGTCGTCATCAACTCCTCCCCGCTGGGTCGTCGGGGATCGCAAATTGGGACAACCGGTTCAAGGTCCATCCTGCCGCTTCAGCTCGGATCTATACCCTTCTTTCTCTAGGATACTGTGATTGTTGCCCTCCTGTCCACTTCGGCAGCTTCCCTACTCAGATCTCTCTCTCTCTCAGAAACGTTAACATCGACGACGACATGCTTCGGAGCATCCTCTCCAACCTGCCGCTTCTGGAGAACCTAAGCTGAGGGAATGTGAAGTTTGAACTCGATTCACGTTGACATATGGTCGTTGTCAACGGCTACATAAGGTCGTTGACTTATGATACATGTCATCGATTTCTTTAGGCGTTGATATAACATAACATATGTCAATGGCTAATAACGTCGTTGACATAAGTGTAACCATATGTCAACGGCTATTGTTGGCCGTTGACATAAGTGTATCATATGTAAACGGCTAAGGAGAGCCATTGACATAAATGTAACATATGTCACGACTACGGGAAGCCGTTGACATAATATAATAAGTCAACAGCTCTAACTAGTCATGGATATATGATATTTTTGTCAACGGCCAACAATAGTCGTTGACATATATTGATGAAAAAATGGCGGCGCCTACTGGACCAATATTTGTCAACGACTATGTAAAGTCGTTGACATATGTTACATTTGTCAACGGCTATATAAGCCGCTGAAAAATGTAACAACTTTTTAAAATAAAGAAAAACCAACCCCACCCGCCCCACTCCCTCCCTGCTCTGTCCCCAGACCCACCCACCTGCCCCACACCCCTGCCACTTCAAAAGAAAGCAGGGAGAGGAATTCCGGGTCTTGCCGAAGCCTAGCCATCTCCTCTGCCTTCAACATCACCCGCACTTCCATGTGGCCGCCGCCCTCCCTCCTTCCCATCAGCCCCACGACGACACCCATCCTTACGGCGTCGAAACCGGCCCACGCCGGCCTCCTCCACCCAAAGTCCACCTTGTGAAGGGGAACCCCCACATGCTGTTGAACACACCACCCTCGTCCCCCGCCACAGGTACTTCCCCAACCAGCTGGAGAAGGCGAAAGGGGCCCCGGACCGTGCACGGTCTCCCTGATGTACGCACCGTCCACCCCCCTGATGTCCGCGCTGGTCAACTCTTCAGTCAACCGGCGAAGAGTGCTGCTGTCTGTAACCTCGTCGTCATCAACTCCACCCCCGATGGGTCGCCAGGGATCGCAAATTGGGATGACCAGTTCAAGGTCCCTCCCTACCTCTTCAACTTCGGATCTATAACCCTTCTATCTCTGGGATACTGTGATCTTTGCCCTCCTATCCACTTCGGCAGCCTTCCCCTGCTCAGATCTGTCTCACTCTCTCAGAAACGTTAACATCGACGACGCCATGCTCAGGGGCATCCTCACCAACTGCCTGCTTCTGGAGAACGTAAGCATGAGGGAATGTGAAGGTTTGAACTCGATTCACATTGACATATGGCCGATGTCAACGGATACATAAGGCCGTTGACATATGATACATATGTCAACGATTACTTTTAACCGTTGACATAGGCGTAACATACGTCAACGGCTAATAACGTCGTCGACATAAGTGTAACATATGTCAACAGCTACTGTTGGCCGTTGACATAAGTGTAACATATGTCACCGTTGTTGTTGGCCATTGACATAAGTGTAACATATGTCATTTGCTAAGGAGAGCCATTGACATAAATGTAACATATGTCAATAGCTACGAGAAGCCGTTGACATAAATTTCATATGTCAACGACTCTCACTAGCCGTTGATATATGTTATTTTTGTCAATGGCCAACATTAGCCGTTGACATAAATTGATGAAAAAATGGCGGGAAAATTCCCACATGCTGGCTCAATATTTGTCAATGGCTATGTAAAGTCGTTGACATATGTTACATTTTCAATGGCTATATAAGCCACTGATAAATGTAACAACTTTTAAAAGAAAGAAAAACCACCCCACCTGCCCCCACTCCCTCTCTGCTCTGTTCCCAGACCCACCCACCTGCCCCGCCCCCTGCCACTTCAAAAGTAACACAGAGAGGAATTCCGAGTCTTGTCGAAGTCTGGCCAACAGTAGCCATTCACATAAATTGATGAAAAATGGCAAGAAAATTCCCGCCCGCTGGGCCAATATTTGTCAATGGCTATGTAAAGTCGTTGACATATGTTACATTTTTCAACGGCTATATAAGCCGCTGACAAATGTAACAACTTTTAAAAGAAACAAAAACCAACCCCACTCGCCCCACTCCCTCCCTGCTCTGTCCCTAGACCCACCCAGCCGCCCCGCCCCCTGCCACTTCAAAAGAAAGCAGGGAGAGGAATTGCTGAAGTCTTGTCGTTGACATGAATTGTGAGGCCCCCGAATTTTATGCATATAACATTATTTAATTGTGCATGTAATATATTTAAATTTGTGCCTATTATAAGTATTTACTTACTTATGTGCATATGTATATAAATAAATATGTTTATTCCTGTTCATATAATATATTTCTTTAAATGTGCATATAGTATTTAGTTAATGTTATACATATTATATGTATTTATGCTGTGTATTTATATTGTGCATGCAAGTTATTTAGATATTTTAATGTTCTGGCCGAAGTTCTGCTTAACGTCCACATACATTGACGTTAAGTGTGAGTAAACGACAAGCTTTGTGTCGTTTACTGTCCGACTGTAACTCCTGACGTCAACATCAATTGACGTTGACTTCTGGTCAACGGCAGTAAACTGGATGTTTACTTCTCTGGATGCGTTTTGGATTTCAGATCTGAAACGACAGCGTTTCTTCCAGGTTCTTGATTAGGAGACCACCTCAACGGCAGGATGACCTAACCCTAAGTGTACCCCGACCCATTAGCCTATAAAACCTAGTGTTCTCAGCGAGATTAGGTATTTTGGTTGAGAAGAAACCCTAGGGCTCGTTCATGAGAAAACTTGAACTTTGGAGAGCTCGATCTGGCATTTGGGTGATCTTTCCAATGATCTTCTTCGACTAGGAGCTGCACCTTGGATTGAGGAACCATTCCTGACTCTGGTGAATGATCTACATCAACAGGAGACCGGATCTGGGAGAAGAAACCTCACCTTCTTGGCTTGGCCGAGGAGGGCTTCTTTGACCAAATCATCCCTCTATCGATTTATTTCCAAGCAAGTGACTTAGGGTTTCTCTCCATAGACTTGTCTTTTAGGGTTTTAATAATTTTACGAATTTTTATTTCATTTTTGGACACCCAAATTCTGTGTTTTCTGTGTTTTCGGTCTGCACTGTGTGCAAACAGGAGATCGAAGGCCACTTTGTTGCCATCAAGATCATAAGTAAACGGCAGTCCATCATGCCGTTAACACCTGTTGGTGTCCAGCCCCCGGACGTCAAGTTCCTGTGGCTTTTCTGAATATTGGTTTGATCTCTGTGATGTGATTTTTCGGGAAAAGTGAATTTATGTATGTGTTTAGAAAATCATGCCTTATTTAATATGTCATTTGAGCAACCCATGAAATTATGATAATTTTTTGATAAAATATTTTTTATAGAATTTTTTGTTATGGAGATAATGAGCATGTAATGATAGATTTAAATACAGAATAATTATATATGGTATATGTTATTGTCTCACAAATTTTCCACAAAGTTAGGACCATTGGGTGCATATTTTAGATCTGTTAGAATAGATGGTTCATTGTCTACTATGTTTAAGTTGAAATATCTTGTAATTTGCCTGAAATCTTTATTTAATATTAAAAATAATTGTACTACTATGAAAATTATGAGAAATTTTTTATATGTTCTGTTAAGTGAAATTATCCCGTAGTTAAGTTTGATCATGTTTTGAACACTATACAAATTGTTATGATTTCTGAAGCTTTCTATAATATGTTTTAATATCAAGTCTCGATTATTTTTTGGAAATGTGATTAGCAGCATGATTAGATTCTATTACTTACTGTTCAGGGTTAATGTGTGTATTCAGAAGTGATTTGTAATGACTCCATGATATGTGTGTGTTTGTGCATGGAAAGTGAGGAAACATGTGGCGTGTGTGCGTGAAAAATGTGCTAATGTGTAAAAATAAATGTGTGCCAATGAGACACTACCACCCTAGATTGCTTGGAGCTGTACTGTAGTAGTGCCCTACGGGAAAGCTCAATCGTGTTACGTGATACCTGAGGTAAAGGGTCTTGTGAAATCCTAGAGGTGGACAAGTTCCACTGATAATGGTGGGGAGGGCTTCCCCGGTTCTACAGTGACCTAGACTTGATCACTTTGCTTGATGATTAAGTACGTGCATGTGTACGTGTATGTGTTAAGTGATGTTTATAGTGGTGGTTTGAGCTGTGTCTTGGCAACATGTAAAATGAATATGTGTATAACATGTAAAGTGACTTGTGGACGTGGCACGTGATATGTGCAAGTGAAGTGAAAAGTGATACGTGAATGTGTAATGAAAACCATGTGAAATTGTGTGTAAGTGAAAGTGTGCTAATGTGAAAGTAAGTGCATGTGAAGCCAAGGTAAAAGTGCATGTGTGCATGTCATGAGAAATTAATGCATGTGTTATATGAATTTTGAATGTGATATCATGTTTAGTACCATGTGTAAGTGTATGTTATTATGTCCATGAGATAGAAATTGCTTAATGAATATGTGTTTAGTATCATGTTATAAATTGAATATAAGTCATGTATTAGTGTTATATGAAAATAAAAAAATGAAAGCATGTAAATATATGAATGTTTTCATGTTAGTGATCCCATGTTATAAGAGCCCATGTTAGAATTATTGTTTTACATGTGTTAGTATAGTTTTGATTAATAGATTCCATGTTTAGTATCCATGTTTTAGAATGAGCATATGTTAGCTTAATTTGTTAGAGAGCATGTATGATAAGTATATAGTTGAAGTTTTAAGTTGCTTGCTGAGTCTATTATGTAGACTCACCCTTGCTAAATATTTAAGGAGATTTAGAAGCCGAGGACTTGGCAAGATCCGACGAGGAACGTGAAGAATAGATTGAAGATTGTATTTCATTTGCTAGTATGTGATGAAATTGTAATTTGAACTTTGGTATTATTGTACTTGGAAACTGGCTAAGTGGATGTTGTATTATGTCATTTCTTTCATGGACTATATAGACTGTGGTATGTGGATTAAAATGTTGATGGAATAAGAGTTCTTTAATTTCCGCTGCATTATTCTTTTATATTTGTGTATATCTCAGCCCATTTGTCTATCGTTGGGGTTTTCTCCTCTGTAGCGACTTGCTCTCATCCGATGTGGGTTGGTATAATCGTACCGGGTGGAAGTGGGTTGTTACAGAGATAGTATCAGAGCTACAGGGTTGAGATTATACATGAATAGCCATCAACTAAATCACATCTCAAAGTCTTTGTAGTAGATAGCCAGATCCATGGAATGATTAAGATAGGACTAGAAAAGTGATAACGAATGCATGATAATATGCTAACTGTAGTAATAAAAGGAGCTTGACTTGGTGTCTATTTGTAGGCAATGGCTGGAAGGACTCGTCATTCAAGTGTGCCTATTCAGATGAGGAGCCAAGGAGGACTGCAAGTGAGCAGCAGAGATGACCAGTAGCTCAAGGACCCGCCACCGTTGGTCAACTAGGGCACGCTCATGCAAGGGCTCGTACAAGTGATGCAGACTCAGGCGCAGGCGCAGGCAGCTCTTCAGACGCAGCTTCAGGCTCAGCTTCCGGCACTAGCTCAGTAGGACCGTGAGGTTATCGATCATGGAGATTCAAGCGGATGGCTCTGCCTCCTTTTAAGGGGGAGAGTCAGCCATTGGTTGCAGAGAGTTGGCTTAGAGAGATAGAGAAGATATTTAGAGCTATCAGGTGTGCAGAGGATGACAAGGTCAGCTTGACGACGTACATGCTTCAGGAGCGAGCAGATGTGTTGGTGGTCTTCTGTTCTTCGCACGTAATTTGAGGGTTTGGAGTTAGAGGTGACTTGGGAAGAGTTCGTGAGGTTGTTTGAGGCCAAGTATGTTACCGAGCACATCCAGGACAAGATGGAGTAGGTGTTCTTGGCATTGACCCAAGGTTCTATGTCGGTCTTGGAGTATGAGGCTAGATTCGCGGAGTTGTCAAGGTTTGCACCGCCCATAGTTGCTGATGAGAGGCGCAAGGTAAAGAAGTTTATGCATCATTGATCTCGCGAATCGTTTTGGAGTGCAGATCTTTCTGGAGTAGGGAACGACGTCGTTGTGGAGGACGGGTTGGTGGAAGAAGTTGGGTCGGATTATTATTATTATTATTATTTACGTCTTTGTCAGCGGCTAAAAAGCGCTGACTTATTTTCTAATGTCAGCGGCGCCAGCGCTGACATATCTCCTATATCTACGGCTTTGACCTGTTGAAATATCCAACATATGTCAACGGCTTTTAACCACTGACATATGTACAATATGTCAACGGCCTCTTCCGGTCGCTGACAAATATTAGTCGACGACCTATTTGTCAACGGCTTTGTGAACGGCTCTGTGGCCGCTGACATATGTCTATGTCAACAGTTTTTCATCTTTTGTCATGATTTATATCCACTGACATATGTACTATTTCTTGTAGTGTTGTGACCAATTTTGAAACTTGAATTTTGTTTTATATGACTTGATTCTTGTACGGGATTTGGTTACGAAGCAGACTCGATTCTTTCAAAGGCATTGAGAGTCGATGTTGAGCTTACTATTATGACTCATTTTTTTGTCTTTTTTAGACTTGATTTTGTGTAGTATTTAAGGCTAGATTTATATTGGAACTCAATTTATTAATTCAATGGGACTCGTTCTATTTATTAAACTGGAACTTGATTCATTTAAAACCTTATTCATAACAGCATGCATGCATGACACAATTTATTTGAGGTTTCTCACAACTTTAACTAATTTTGATTAATATCTTAAACGGGAAATTCCAGCATACCTGCCACTTTATTCAAGATAATGACAGTATTAATTGATTTTTGATTAATATCGTAAGTAGAGATCTCAGCATGCATGTCACTATTAATTAGAGTTAATCACAGCAGGCATTTAACCAATTTTTTATTAAAATATATAAATGAAATCAGCATGCATATTACCTTTATTTGAGGTTACGTATGGCTCTAATAAATACCGAAACAATAAAACATACTTAGATGCATTTTCATGGAGTAATGTATATAATAACATAGAGTAATAAGGGTCAATCCAGATTTAACAGGGAGTAATCATATATATATAGGACATGGATCAATATATAAAAGGAATTAATAAAAATTAGAGAGAATTAATCATGGTATAGAACATGAGATAAATCTTCTTTTACAAGGATTAATTGCTTCAAAGAGTTGATTAGCATGCCGATGCACTATGCTTATGAATATAAAACGTCTGAAATTGGTGTCTTCTCCTTTAGTCATGCAAGTCGATCGCTAATATTGAATATAAAACCTTAAAAAAAACTCAGATGAACCGTTCAGAAATGCTATAAATCCCAAAATTCTTGATGCAAACACATTGAAAACCTCTTTCTTTTTCCCCTCTTCTTAAAAATGAACCAATTTAGATAATGAACCAAATTTAGATAGATGTGTTTGCTGCAACACATCTATCTAAATTTGGTTCATTTTTAAGAAGAGGGGAAAAAACTCAATGTAGCTCTAAGATCTCTTCGTTCCTCTCGTTGCAGCATGTCTTGTCCATGTCCAGATCCTCCAACCAACACGTCCAAGGTGGATAGGAAGAATTCAGTTATATTAAAGGATTTAAAGTTGTAGGAATCTTAAGAGAAATAATCAAATTCTAAGAGTACCCATGCAATTTTGTTTGACTTTCTTCCCATATTATAGGTTCCTTCTGCCAATTTGAATAGGTTTAGTATAGCAAACGACCAACTCTTCATGGATCACGATTTTTTAATGTCATAATTAAGCTATTGCCATGTGTATATATATGACTCCCAATCCAATTGCAACTTGGATTTAGGTTAATTTTCTTCTTTAACTCCTACTTTGCTTAATTAGGATTTGTATAGAAATTTGAATCTCCTATATTGGGTTGAGTTTTAGGTGCATCTAATGGCTCATTAATCTTGAGTTTATGTCTATTTGACCCAATTTATATTGGGCTATTAGATTTCCGAATTTAATTAATGTATTCTCTTTAAATCTTATTTAGCCTTTCTTTGGCCTATTTACATTTTTCTATCAAACTTTTACTTGATTAATTGTAAGAAAAGTTATTTATCCTTATTTTAGTAATCTAAATTGTTACATATATATCTTGTTCGCATAAAGCAAAAATTAGACACATAAGCAAAAGTTGAAACTAACCATATGCTTTAACAATGTCGATGGACTAGAGCAGGGTCAAGATTGACGAAGAGAGCCGACCTTTGTCCATCCTCTAAATCCATAGAGCTGTGGTGATGACCCTCCGAGGCCATAGCACACATTCATTGTCAGGTTATAACGATGTCTAGGAGAGAGAAGACACAAAGGGAGATATAGAGAGAAAGTCACTATACTCTCTCTACGTACGCGTACTCTCTCCACCACCTTGGGCCGTTTGGTATTAAGATAGATCGAGGATAATAGAAGATATGCTCAAAATTTTGAAGGAAGATATCTTCACTCTATTTCCGATCTATCTCGATAGCAAACATGACCTAAAAGACTACTTTCATATTTCTTCTCTCTTTTCTTTTGTTTACTTCTCACAACCCACACCTCCTAGCGCCACTTTGGTAATGGGTTAACTCAGAGTTAATTTTATTTAACTCAGAGTTAACTCAAAAAGTGCTTTGGTAGTGTATAAAATTTAACCTAGATTTAACTAAGTTAGATCAGGGTTAACTCTGAGTTAACCCAAGTTTTCTCAACCCACCTCGGAGGGTCAATTATAGTTAACCCACCCCTCACCTACCCCATTTACCCCTCCCTGTACCACGTCCTCCTAAAAAAGTTGTAGCAGTTGTGACGATGACTTCCCCCTCCCGCGAAAGTTTTCGCCATCGCTCCCCTCCTACTTCCTCCCGCCGTCGCAGAAGAGGCTTCCTCCGGGCTTCCTCTCGTCTCTGTCGATCCATCGGACACCCCCTTTCTCCCGTGACAAGGATTGCTTCTGGAAAGCTTTCCACCATCGTCGTGCGAAGCTTTTCCCTTTTGAGCTCCCGTCGTTCCTATCTGGTGCTGAGGCCGTGCCGTATCTATCTAGCTGCAGATTCCTCTGTGGGGCGCCGAGACTACTCCATGTGCTTCTGGTTTCCGTAGGAGGACCCCATGGTAGCCTGAGTTGTCGACTCCCCCATCGTCGCTCGTGATGCTTGCTTCATACAGGAGTCACGTCCTCCGGCTTTGACTGTACCCTTCGTTGCCCCTTTCTTCACCCTGGTAAGTATGACTTGATTCCTGTGACGATGACATGTGCCCTACCCGTGACTGTACCCTTCCTTGCCCCTTTCTTGAACCTGGTTTCGACGAGTTGTGTTTAAATCCCCAACACTGTCTACTCTCACCCTCTTGCGAAAGTGCTCTTGTGCTGTTGTTGGGGTAAGTTCTTGCCGTTTTTCAAATTTTGACTACTCTATTAAATTTTGGCTAATGACGGTTCTTTTTGGATGTTGGGTGTGTTACTGATCATGGGAGGATTCTACAGATTGTTCCTGCTTCAAAAAAAGGTAGATTTCTTATATTCCCCTTTTGATTGTCTTGGCTATCTCTGTTACAGTCTGGCCGTCTCCATGTATTTTGGTTTTCTCCAGTTTTTCATATAATCTTTAAAATTTGGGCTATCTATGGGTTTGGTTCCTATATCTTCCCCTCCCCATGTTTGTCTTCCCCTCCCCCCATGTTTATCCCTTCTTGGTAGACACTCTATCTATGAGTTGTTTTCCTATTGCCAACAAACCATGTTCATTCTGCAATGGTCTTTGATGTTTACTCTACACAAGGGATTATATCTATCTCCATTACAGTCCCTCTTATGGTCTGTTGATTGTCTTGGCTATCTCTGTTACAGTCTGGCCATCTCCATGTATTTTGGTTTTCTCTATTTTTTCATATAATCTGTTAAATTTGGGCTATCTATGTGTTGTGGTTCCTATATCTTCCCCTCCCCATGTTTATCCCTTCCTGGTAGACACTCCATTTATGAGTTGTTTTTCCTTTTTCCAACAAACCATGCTCATCTGCAAAGGGTCTTTGATGTTACTCTACACAAGGTATTATGTCTATCTCCATTACAGTCCCTCTTATGGTCTGTTGATTGTCTTGGCTCTCTCTATTACAGTCTGGTCGTCTCCATGTATTTTGGTTTTCTCCATTTTTTCATATAATCTGTTAAATTTGGGATCTATGGGTTGTGGTTCCTATATCTTCCCCTCCCCATGTTGTCTTCCCCTCCCCATGTTTATCCTTTCTGGTAGACATCTATCTATGAGTTGTTTTCTTGTTGCCAACAAACCATGTTCATTCTGCAAAGGGTCTTTGATATTTACTCTACACGTGGTATTATGTCTATCTCCATTACAGTCCCTCTTATGGTCTGTTGATTGTCTTGGCTATCTCTGTTACAGTCTGGACGTCTCCATGTATTTGGGTTTTCTCCATTTTTTCATATAATTTGTTAAATTTTGGCTATCTATGGGTTGTTGGTGTTTTATAATTGCATTTCGAGTGAGGGTTTTTTATAACTCATATTTTGAGACAAACCAAAGGACCATACATCCTTTTAACTACCTCATTTCTTTCTGCAAAACATTTTAAGCACATGTTTGACAGGTCATGGATAGTTCACCAAAACTTTTATCAAAAAAATGTTCTTAATTCAAGGACCAAATCCTCATATGAAATGATCAGGACTGAGGGTTTGTCTTAGTCAGTTGTACATAGTTAAAGAGCATAAATAACTTTATAGATGGTAAAAAAAATAAATCATTGACATTCTTTGGATAAGGCATAGAAGTAGGTAATATTGAGATGGTTGTATCATACTTGTAAACTGAATTACAAGTCATATGTCCAACTAATGTTGAATGGATTTATGAGTTTCTATGGATGGGATTAAGCTTGTCTCCATTGTGGGGCTCCTATTGTTCGAGAGAATGACTAGTTACACTGGGATTTCCACCACACCCCCTCTGAAAGAACAAATGGTAAATTCTTCAGAGCAAGAAACAAAAGAATTTGGCTGATCCAGACTTATTTGAGTGATGATGCGATTTATATTGGGTTGTTCTAAGATATAACATGATTCTAGAGATATTCATGCGATTACCTAGCATTGAAGCCATCTTGTTCTCTAGTTTCGCATATCTAGTCATCTTTGGTCAGTTTCCTTCTCCATCTTTTCTTTTATTACATTAAAGATGTAAAGAACAAAGAATCAGTTTTTTCCTAAATGGATTGTTGAGACTGTTCACATATCTAGCTTTTATTCACATATCTAGTCAACTGCTGACAAGCTCATGTTATATTGATAGTATTGTTGAGACTGTTCAGTAGGTTTCACATTGATTATTATGCATGTCATCAATCAAAACCTAAATAGATTTTTTATATATACCCCTACATATTCATATACATAAGTGATTCTCATGAATTGACAAAAACACTCTTGCATGCTTCCAAATGGTTACAGTTATACATTTCTGGTTCTTATACCATCAAAAGGTAATGTTAATAAATCTAATAACCCCAAAAAGCCAGTGGTAACCTTATACTTTTTTGGCTTCCCTTCTTGTGTTTAGATTCACCTTTACCCTACATATACATAAAGTGACTCAGCCGACTACTCTTTATTAACTTCCATTGATTTAATAAATCTAATTAATTTTAGAATCTCGATTCAGGCTTCTTGTCACTTGCCCTAACCGCCTCAAGGTCAATGTCCCAACCAGGTACAATTTGAACTTCCTCTCATCTATGCATAGAGTACAATGTGGTGCATTATTTTATTGAAAACTATATGTAGAATGAATGTATGCCCTCCTTTTGTTTACGTATAGTGCTCATTATTAGGAATGAACTATTAGATGGGGACTTCATACCAAACCATGCATGGGACATGATTAAGGAGACTATTGTGAAAAAGTATGGTTGTCATGTGACTATAACACATTTGAGAAGTAGATTATGTTTTTACAAGAACATATGCGTCATATCCAAAGACCTACAAGAGAACGTAGGTTTTACGTGGGATGATGAGAAATCAACATTTGTCGGCAACTACATTATGGGGATGCGTACAATGAGGTTTGTAGTTCACAAATATTCTTCTAGGTATGAGTAAAAGGTCTTTAAACTCAAATCACTAATTCCTTATTCCATTTGCAATTCAACCCGCTGGCTTTGTGGTTTAAGGGAAGGAGCTTGCCATTTTATGTTGACATAGTCTAATTATTTAGTGAGTCTGAGGACCCATGACTTAGTTGTTATGACTTGACGACCTGTTCATGTATGATGTGTTTTTTGTTAAAAAGAAGGCACTGTTCTTATTATTATGTTTCATGTTTAAAGTCATAACCGTAATTATATTGACTTCTGGTGTGACATCATGTTATTTAAATTAGAAAACTCATTGCCCATGCCACACGGGAAAGGGTCGATCACAAATTGGACGTTGCGACAAGACAAGATATTGTTAGATTTGTTGATTGATGTTTACCATAAAGCTATGGTAGTCAAGGCACATTCAAAGCACATGTCTTTCAAGACATTTTGGATCGGTTTAATAGCACTGCCAATGTGAGAAAGGATAAAGATTGTTTAAAGAATCGTTGGAGGAACATAAAGAAAATATACCACATCTACGAACAATTGCATACACGATCTGGATGGAGATGGGATGACGAACGAAATTTACCTGTTGCACCTGACGAAGAAAGCATTCAGGCAGCATTGCGGTAAGCTAGCAAGTAAAATATAGTCCAAACTACACATTTTGTCTAGCACATGTAAATGACTTTTTTTCCATCCAAAGTCCAATTCTGAATTCAAGAAGTATCTGGACAAACCATTTCCATACAAAAGATAGCTGGACATCTTGTGTGGAAAGACAACTGTTCGGGGCAGTCATTTCATGGGCTCAACCCAAGAAGTAGATGTGGAGGCTAGACGGTCTTTTGGAGATGATGATAGTGTTGGCCGAGAGCATTTAATGCTATGGGATTAGAGTCAAGCCAATTTTATTCAATTGATGGTGACAATTTCAACCCTTTCGACTTTCATCATCCTCACAAACCAAATCCTCCATCTCGACCAGTTGGAGAAAAGACACCGACAAACATTTATCCAGTGGAAGATGAGGCAACATCCCCAGCTAGAAGGAGGAACGATCATGCATCCATAGTTCTCAAAAGAGAAAGAGCAAAAAGTCATTTGATCCCACAATACTATCTCAATATTGTATGATGAACAATAAGCGCATCGATATGGTCCGGGCTTTATTTTCTAGTTCATCAACCACGTCATCTACGCCACAAGAGCAATACACAATGAGACAATGTGTTGTTAGGATGAAGTCTTTTCCAGGATACACCAGCAACTTCTATTCCTAGCATCTACCCTCTTCGAGAAGCCTGAGAAGAGAGCATGGTTCATGGCTCTTGATGATGAGGATGCTTTAGCATGGATCTTGAATGCAACTTTTTGAGATGCTCGCCATGTCAGTCCTTCATGTTAGTCTTTGTCATTTGTGTTTGTTTCTGTCATTTTAGTATCATGTTTCTGTAACTTCATCCTAGTAACATGTATTAGTAACATCATTTGCTTTTTTAATTCTATATCTCATACAAGTTATCCCTCTTCTACTCCTATGTAATTTTCATTATGAATATGAGTGCCCACCTTATGGTATTTCAGGCCAGTAGGCATTCTGTAATGGGCAAGTATATGTGCTATGTAGTTTGGGTTGGTCGTCAACCGAGAATATACCACACTTGGTATGATTGTTATGCCCAGGTCAATGGATACCCGGGAGCAAAGTTTAAGGGATTCTTAAACTTAGAAGAAGCGCAACACGCTTACTATGGAATGGTTGTACATGGATCTACGTCTCAAGTACCAAGGAGATCTACCTATGCACCTAATGACTCAATTACCCACGCACGAAGAGAATCGGAATTCCATGGCCTGAACAATGACATTCCCATACTTATTATGCTAATGATATTGTTCCTTATTTTTCTGATCTTCTTAATGTTAGTTGTCATGTTCATTGTATTTTAAGAAACGTAGCTGACTACTTCATGCTACTTGTCGTGTTATTTCATTTGTAGTGACTTCTCCTATTTCTGAATACAATTTATTATGTTTATCTAAATATTAGGACCTTCTGTTGATGTGGACGCATTAGTACAAGAGATCCTTTGTGAGGAGAATGCCTTCTTTTTAGCCATCGATGAAGCAATTGCTGATGAGATTTTTGAATCAAATGAGGAACACAGTGTCCCAAGGCCTATGCACACAAGTAGTCATAGTGGACACATTTGGATTCATGAGGTTCTGCAGGGACATGAACGACGTTGCTACAATGTGTTCAGACTACATCCCACGACGTTCATGAAATAAGAGATGAACTTATGGAAAGAGATCTTATACGTGATTCTCGTTATGTCACAGCAACCGAGAAACTCGCAATTTTCATGTATGCAATGGGTCATGGTGTGGCATCTGGAGCTATGTGCGAGCATTTCAACACTCTTCTAAGACAATTAGTAAACACGTCCGCGAAGTCATAAACCGTTGGCTTCCCTACACTTCAATTACATAAAACTACCAAGTTTGACTGATCCTGTGCACCCTGCATCTGATATGATGATAGATTTTTTCCTTACGTCAAGGTAAAAATTGAATTTTTAAAATTTAAAGACCTCATTTTCTTAAGATTCTCATTTTCAATTTGTATTTAGGATGCCATTGGAGCAATTGATGGTACCCACGTCCCAGTGTATATATTGCGAGAAAAGCAAGCACGGTATAGGAACCGCAAGGAGTGATCAGTCAAAATGTCATGGGGGTTTGTGGTTTTTACCTTGTCTTCCAATATGTGGGGGTCGGTTTTGAGGGAGCAGTTGCTGACATGGCTGTCCTCAGGAGGGCTATGGATGTAGGTGGCTTTCACGTTTTGGAAGGTATGATTATCTTGTTATGACTACCCACATACTTCGTTTAACGTAAAATGTGCTAAGGTAATGTGTTAATATCTCATAGGAAAGTACTACTTAGTGGACTCAGGATATGGAAACACTGCTCAATTTGTGGCTCCATATCGTGAGGAAAGATACCATATCCAAGAATTTCAAGGACGTGGCAATGCACGTATAAGAACATGAGAGACAAGTTCAACCATCGCCAGGCCCAACTTCGCAATTGTGTGGAATGTGCATTTGGGGTGTTGAAGAATAGATTTCAAACATTGCGAGAGGGGAACTGTTATCTATTTCGTACACAATTGTTGATTATTATTACATATTGTGTTGTGCACAATTTTGTCTGACGTCAACAAGGCGAGGACTTTTATTTTAACTTAAGTCGTGAAGGAGGTAGGGAGGATGAAGATGATGAACCCGAGGAACCCAAATCTTTCTGTTAGCGCATCTGACATGACGGCAGTGATGATCAGTCCATCCCATATATAACTTTATTATATATATAATTTTAGTGATCAACAAAACCTTAACAAATATTTTCTAACAATCTTTTGTGAAGTTCATCCACAGAAATAATCTAAGCAAAATCTGTAAGTTATTCTCACACACTGTTATTTAAAGTTCAGAGTATGTATTTCTTCTAAGTACACATCAATTTCATAAGTGAAACAACGATTCGGTCATCAGTTTCTTAAGAGAAACAACAATTTCGATCTCACATCGATTTCATAAGTGAACCAACGACTTGGTCATCGGTTTCTTAAGAGAAACAACGATTTCCATTTCACATCGATTTCATAAGTGAAACAACGATTCGGTCATTGGTTTCTTAAGAGAAACAACGATTTCGGTTCACATCGATTTCATAAGTGAAACACGATTTCGGTCTCACATCGATTTCATAAGTTAAACAACGATTTGATCGCTACAACGATTTGCTTGTACAATAATTGCTTGTACAACGATTTGCTTTCACTTTTACAACGATTTGCTTGTACAACAATTTGCTTGTACAACGATTCGCTTTCACTTGTACAACGATTTGCTTTCACTTAAACAACGATTCGCTCAAAACACGATTTGTTTCTACTTAAAGAATGATTTCCTCACACAACGATTTCACAAGTAGAACAACGATTTCATCAACACAACGATTTCACCTTATATTCATGAATCACATCGATCTCATTTTACCATGAATTTCATTTATGATATATCATCGATTTCATGATAACATCAACTCTCTTCACAACAATTATGTTTTGAATGAATTATCATACATTTTCATTGTTACTATCTTTCCAGATAAATTTGAAAATGTCATTCCTTATATTCAAATATATTTTCAAAACACTATGGAGTTCAAGTCTTCCCGCGTATATCTTTATATCTTGCAACACGTAACATTTATGTGACTGATCACTTCTCTACATGTCACAATATATCTGTGTCTCCCTCTATACCTGTGTTTATATTACAAACACCTTCAGGGTCACATAATGGGATTTCTATTTTGATGTATATCCTTATAGCATGTCTTCTAACATTGACTGACAGAATAGAGACAGTCTAGCTGTCTGTGCCTTGGTATTTATTACGTGCAGGTTTTTGCCAGTACTTGATCTCACAACGTTGGACAACCTGAAGAGAAAGATATCTGGATAAATCTTCTCCTTGCGTATGAGTCGTCCATAGGATTAAATGTCTGCAGGCTTGCCTATTCCACACCTTAGACCATGCAGCCTAACGTGCTTCAAATTTAGAGACAACGGACACTTCAACGAACACCTCAACGGATATATTTTTTAAGAGAAGATATATAGAAGACTGATGACTCCATGAAGAACAAGAAACGAATACAAATTTTCAAGAACCAAGAAACATCAGCAAAGAGAGAGTTTCTATGCTTCATTCCACCAACCTTTATCTCTCAGCTCTCTGTCTTCCATTTGATTAATCTTTGGAGAGCTTTTGTAGTTCTGAGAGATTTTCCTTATTAAAAATATTGTCTCTCAGACATTGTCTAAAATCAAGCAATCTGTTGTAAGCTTGGTCTAGGGCCTTTCGATTTCTACACATTCTTTGTTTGTATTCCTCTTCGTGTGGTGAGAGAGACCTGTTGGAAACAGGTGGTGGTTATTCCCTTCAATAAGGAAGGAAGACATGTGTATCAGGTGGTGTTTTGTTCCTCTCGGGGTTAGAAGAGAAGGCCAGCTGCGGCTGGATGTGTAAGGTCCTTAAGGGGGATAGTACCCTTGGTTAGTGAAATCCCAAGTTGTTGCTTGGGGACTGGACATAGGACTCCTTGGGATAGGAGGGCCAAACCAGGATAAAAAACTCTTGTTTGTTGTGTGATTGTTTGTCTTCACTCTTACTAATACTACTATCGATCTCAGTGTTTTCTGTTAAGTATTTTTATTAAAGGTTTTATTCTAAGAAGAATTTTTAGCAATCCATTCACCCCCCCCCCGGCTTGCTTGCTGGGCAACAAGTGGTATCAGAGTAAAGTCTCTCAAGAAAGAAGATCTCACGGTCTGAAGAGTAAAGATAAATGGTAGCTCAAGGGTATGCAGAAGGTCAGTCAGTCAATAGACCCCCTCTATTGAAGACTACAACTATTGGAAGACTCGAATGGAGTTCTTTCTCCTAGGTCTCGATTTCCAACTTTGGTCCATCGTCGAAGAAGGAGACCTGGTAGCACTCAACAATAGGGAAAATTGGATAGATAAAGACAAAAAGAAGATATTCCTAAACAGCAAAGCCAAGAGTATACTATGCTGTGCACTGAGCAAGAAAGAGTTCAATAGGATCTCAGCGTGTAATCTTCTATGAGATGTGGAGAAACTCATAATCACATATGCAGGAACCGATAAGGTAAGAGAAACAAGGATAGACATCTTGGTAGCTCAATATGAAAATACTAAGATTGAGATATGATGAGAAAGATACTGAGATCTCTACCAGCTTCATGGACCCAAAGGTGACAGCCATAGAAGAAGCCAACGATCTAAAAAGGATGTCACTTGAGAAGCTCATTGGGTCACTAATGACCCATGAGATAAACATGGAGAGGCTTGGAGAATCCTCTAGCAGGAAGAAGCATAGTACTCACTAAAAGCTACAGAAGGAAGCTCTGAAGAAGAATTAGAAGATGAAGGAAGTGATGAGAATATCGAAGATGAAGAAGCTCTTCTATCCAGAAGACTGCAGCGCATACTGGCCAAGAAGAAATATTAGTCAGGGAGAAGGTTCTTCAAGAAAGGGAATACTTCAAGAAACTTGAAGAAAAGATGTTAAGAAGTCAAAACCTATATGCTACGAATGTAAGAAGCCTGGACACATCAAGGCAGACTGTCCAACCTGAAGAAGACTGAGTTTAAGAAGGACAACTCAAAGAAGTTCAGAAGGTATAAAAAGAAAACTGGCAGCTGCATGGAACAATGAGAGTGACTCAGACAGTGAGTCAAGCTCCAGTGATGAAGAAGAAAAGGCCAACATGGAGTTCATGGCAAACACTGATGAAAAGGTAACTTTGGACTCATCTTTTACTTCATGCAATGAGTCTGATTCGATAGTCCAGAAGACCGTTCAATGAATTATACAGTAAGTATAAAGATGTATGTAAGCTATTAAAAATCACAAGAAAAATCATGCATGCTTAGAAAACACCAATTCAAATCTAAAATCTGAAACTGAACAACTAGAAAAACAAATCTCTGAACTTAGAGGAAGAAATGAATTATTATATGAGATCTAAAAGTTAAAAATGAACAGATAACTAACCTGAAAAACCAGGAACCATAATCAAACTTAAAAGGGAAGTTGACACACTAACAAAAGACAATGAATATCTATCTAATACAATTGAAAAATTCACAAATGGTAAATCATCTCTAATACTAAAGGAGCTAGAAGATCGGGTAAAAAAAAGTATGGTTTAAGATATATTCCACCCGACAAAGAAGAAACAATCATTCATCCTAAAATATACCCAACTCCAAAATTTGTCGCTGAACAAAATACTGATTATAAATATAACATTAAATACACACCAATAAAACAAAATAATATATCATGTTGTAGTCATTACAACAAATTAGGACACACTAAGATAACTTGTACAACTAAACACTTAAGGTGGATTCCTAAAAGGAAAAATGAGGAACTAACTAGCAATGACCCAAAGAACTTGGGTACCTAAATCTTAGTGATTTATTACAGTAAAGTCTTAGAGCATCCAAGTGGTACCTGGATAGCAGGTGTTCAAGGCACATGATAGCCAACAGAAGATTATTTTCGTACATCAAAGTGATAATAAGGAACAGTGACTCATGGAGATAATGGAAAAGGTTCAGTGATCGGTTGTGGATCTATTGGCAGTCAAGACAGAACCCTCATAGAAGATGTTTTATGTGTAAAATGACTCAAGCACAATCTTATAAGTATCAGCCAGCTGTGTGACAAGGTCACCAAATCAAGTTTCAAGAGTCTAAATGCCTAATCATGAAGGATGGTGCAACTGTCTTCAAAGCCAGCAGAGAAAAGAATTTGTATGTATTACACCTAGAAGAATTAAAGGATCAGGATGTGTGTCTTGCAGCAAATAAAGATCAAATTGCTGAAATATGGCACAGGAGATTAGGTCACTACAGCTTGGATGGAATTAGAAAGCTCATCAAAAGAAATCTAGTGGAAGGTCTGCCTAAGATCAACTCAAGAATAGAAGGTGTATGTGAACCATGTGCAAAAGGGAAGCATGTGAAATCCTCTTTCAAATCAAAGATAGTGGTACTTACCTCCAAACCATTGGAATTACTTCATATGGATCTGTTTGGACCAATGAGAACTACAAGTCTTGGAGGAAAGAATTTTGGATTTGTAATTGTAGATGATTACTCAAGATTTACATGAGTGTCTTCCTTAGACCATAAAGATGATACCTTCGAGAGTTTTGTGAAGTTCAGTAAGTTAGTTCAAAAGGATAAGAAGTTCAGCATAATAAGTATTCGCTCAGATCATGGAGGAGAATTCCAAAATAAAAAATTTGTAAAATTTTGTGATGATCAAGGTATTAAGCACAACTTCTCAGCACCAAGGACACCTCAACAGAATGGAGTAGCTGAGAGGAAGAATAGAACCTTATTGGATATGGCCAGAACAATGCTATCAGAATATAATACTCCAAGATATTTCTAGGCAGAAGCAATTAACACAGCGTGCTATATTATTAATAGAGTGATGATCAGACCAATTCTGAAGAAGACCGCATATGAATTATACAAGGAAAGGAAGCCCAAGATCAGTCACTTCAGAACATTTGGATTTCCATGTTTTATACACAATAATGGCAAGAGAGACATAGGTAAGTTAGATTCCAAATCTGATGAAGGAATCTTCATAGGGAAGTAGATAGCGATGATGAAAATGCAAAAACTCTATCTAAGAAACTGAAAGATACATCTATCAAAGATAATGAAGATCCACCTTTAGAAGAACTACAACAAAAAGAAATTACTCATGATGATCTTCCAAAGGAATGGAGATACATGAAGGATCACCCGAAGGACAACATTATTGGAGATCCATCAGTTGGAGTAAGAACAAGAGGTAATGTTATTCCTTGCGATTACTTAGCATTTGTTTCACAAATTGAGCTAAAGACAGTCAATGAAGCACTGTCTGATGAATCTTGGATTTTAGCCATGCAAGATGAACTTAATCAGTTCAAGAGAAACCAAGTTTGATCTCTTGTTCCGAGACCATCAGATCATCCTGTGATTGACTCCAAATGGGTGTTCAGGAACAAGTTGGATGAAGCTGATGTTATCACTAGAATCAAGGCTAGACTGGTAGCTCAAGGCTATTCCGAAGAGGAGGGCATAGATTTCGATGAAACTTATGCTCTAGTGGCTAGACTAGAGGATATTTGAATTTTACTTGCTTATGGATCTGCATTGGATTTAAAACTATTTCTTTTTTTTGTACCCGGTATGGTGGTTTAGACCCACTCAATTGACATGAGAAACCTGTGTTCGACTCTCAGAAAATCCCTTGTGGAAGCGCTGCTCCCTTGCCTAAATCTTTTTTTATTAATATCCTGAAAACACCTCCTGCGTCGAAACTAAGCCTCGAGACCCTGCCCGCCTTGGTGTGCTTGAGGTGCCCAGCCACTGGGCTACCCACGCCGCACAGATTTAAAACTATTTCAAATCGATGTAAATTTTGTATTTTTAAATGGATATATAAAGGAGGAAGTCTATGTGGAACAACCTCCTGGTTTTGATGATGTAGATTTTCCAAATCATGTTTTTAAATTGCATAACGCACTATATGGTTTAAAGCAAGCACCTAGAGCATGGTATGAAAGACTAAGTGCATTTTTATTAAACCATGATTTTATCAGAGGGCAGGTAGATAGTATATTATTTATTAAATCAAAAGTCAAAAGTATTTTACTTGTGTAAATTTATGTAGATGATATAATATTTGGATCTACTGATGAATCCTTGTGCAAGTACTTTGAAAAGCTCGTGCATGGAATTCGAGATGAGCATGATGGGTATGCTCAACTATTTTCTCGGACTACAAATCAAGCAAGGCAAAGAAGGTACACATATCTGTCAAGCAAAATATACCAAAGAATATTGAAGAAATTTTGGTTTGTCAATGCAAAACCACTATCCACTCCAATGAGAACATCCACCAGGTTAGACAGTGATAAAGAAGGGAAAAAGGTTGATTAAAAACTTTATAGAGATATGATAGGATCACTACTTTACTTAACAGTTAGTAGACCTGATGTTTTATTTAGTGTATACATGTGTGCAAGGTATCAGGCTGATCCCAAAGAATCCCACTTAATTTCTGTCAAAAGAATTTTAGACATTTAGCTAAAAATCATGATCTTGGTTTATGGTATCCAAAATCATGTGAAATTAGCTTAGTTGGATATTCTGATGCTGACTACGCTAAATGCAAAGTAGATAGAAAGAGCACCAGTGGTGGTTGTCAATTTCTTGCAAGATGCTTGATCTCATGGTCTTCAAAGAAGCAAAATTCAGTAGCACTGTCAACAACTGAAGCTGAGTACGTAGCTGCTGGGAGCTGTTGCACTCAACTCTTATGGATAAAATAACAGCTTGAAGACTATGGATTGCACATCAAGACCATCCCATTGCTGTGTGACAACACAAGTGCAATAAATCTCACCAAAAACCAGTTCAGCACTCTAGGACAAAACATATAGAGGTTAGATATCATTTTATTAGAGATCATGTGGCTAATGGTAATATAAGTATTTCTTTTATAAATACTTTAAATCAGTTAGGAGACATCTTATAAAAGTCTTACTTGAAGAGAGATTTACATCTCTTAGAAGAGAATTAGGCATGTGTAATTTGTAATAGATGTGTCTGTACATAACTGAAATAATAAATTGCAGAATAAATTTTTCTCTTCCCCTAAAATAAGAAAATTCTTTATTGCTTGCGTCCTAAAATGCTATGACTTTTGGGATGAATTATTTATTGTTTCCATTATCTTCTCATCATTTGTCATTATCCGCATTTAATTCTCTGACGTTTCAAAAAGCGCCTTATGTTCTGTCGTTATAGCTGAAATCCATGCTTATCGATTTCATCTCTCTCTCTCTCTCTTTCGACTTGCCTGGAGCGATAAACCCTATCGATTCCAAACCTCTCTCTCTCTGTGATTTCTAAGAATCCCTCTATTCCCACCAAGATTTCTTGAGGGCTTCTGTTCCATTCCTCCGCACGATCCTCCAACAACCTTTCTCATCAAAATCCATGGCCGCTTCTGGGTGCTCTGGCACCGTTGGTGGTTACAGCATCGTCTTCCTCACAGTGGAGCAGCAGGAAAGGTTCACAACAGTAAAGACCAAGCTATGCGGCAACAAGATAGTAGACATCGCAGATTTGGAGAAGAATGGGATGCACAGTATCGTGGAAGCCATCGAGAGGATGAAATGGTCAAGGCTGGTCACAGTTTCAGAAACAAGTTATCTGGATCTAGTCAAGGCATTCTACACATGCCTGAAGGTGAAAGAAGATGGGTCCCTATCCTCCTCAGTCAAAGTTACTCATTCACATTACTTATGATCTTCTGGAGAGTTTATTTGAAGTGTCTACCGTCGGTCGCAGGGGGGTAGACAGTGTGGATATTTAGGCCAAGGGGTTAGGCATTATCGGGGTAAAATACAAATTAAGGATGGAAACAGACATTAATCAGCTAAATGCATTCAATAGAATCCTCCACTTCATAGTATGCCAGATTCTACTGCACAGGAGTGCCACTTTTTCAACTTGCCCTAAGGGCGATTCGGATATGATGTTCTGGGCAATTCAAAATCAAGATATAAATATGGCCCAAGTAATTATAGAAAGGATGAGATTTGCAGTAGAGATGATATGGGACAGGAAGATCAAGTTAAATGTGTCCCTACCTTATGCTCATTTGTTGATAAGAATTTTCAGGCACTACAATATTGATTTGAATAGAGAAGTGACGGAGAAGATGGGCCAGCCTATTTGGTCCAGAAATTTAAAGAAGAATGGATTTTTCTTTAGTAGGGAGTGTGTGGACCAAGACCTTAGAAGGAGAGGCCATTATTGCAGAAGCTCCTGAAGTTCAAGCAGTCCAGGAAGAAGCAGTCAGAGCAGAAATCCCAATAGTCCAAGAAGAGGAAAAGAAAGCAGTAGTAAGAATAGAAGAGCCAATGGCCAGTGAAAGTAGATTGAAGACATTGCTTCTGAGCATATTGAGCCCGTTGGGCAGCCATCTGGAGTAGAGACCCCCTCAATATTATTGCCTCTGTAATTGGAGATGTGTTTGAATCTGTGGTAAATATTCAGGGGGAGCAAGAAGAAATTCAAGTAGAATTCCTCAAATCATTCCTGATGAAGTTGGTTGTGTGGAAATGAACCAAGAAGCTGTGGTTTCTGAAGATGTGGCACCAGGCCACATAGAGGATGTTCAGATGGAGGATGCTCCAGCTCAGGGGGAGCATGTGGCTGAAAAGGAAGTAGATGCTCAAGGGAGCCACAATGGATGTCCCTATTGATCAATATCGAGAAGGCATCACTGCAAGCACCTCTGAATCTGATGATGATGTAATGGTTGAGCCTGTTAAAAGGGCAACAATCAAAGGCAAGAGTGTGGCCTCCAAAATTCCTTTACTCACTAGAAAGGCACACTATAGATCCAAGAAGAAGAAGCTAAGGGTAAGCATGAAGCCTGTTATTGATAGGTTAAATGCTCATGGGGAGATATTATGCTCACTGCAATCAGAAGTCTCATCTATTTTTGTGAGCCAAAGCACAGGAGCTAAGGAGATTGGAGCAGTGAAAGCTGACATTCAAGGAATGAGAAATGAGTTGGGCACCTACAGAAATTATTAGAAGATCTTTCTATATTTGTGAGGGTGCAATTGCCCATTCATACCCCTCCTCCACCTATGCCAGAGGGCAGTTCAGGGCCATCATGGCCAAATGCAGTTATGGAAGAATCAGGGCCAGTAGTGGAAGAGTCTGGGCCATCAGGGCCAGTGGAATCAGTAGCAGAGCAAGTAAGAGTTGAAGCTCCTGTAGAGTCTCCCATTGTGCCCCTAGAGCCTCTTGTCCCTTCACCTCTTCAGACTGCAGCTCCTCCTTCTCCACCTTCCTCATCCACTGTACCTCTAGCTCCTGCCACCTTCAAACAGCCCCTTCCCAAACATATCTCCTCACCTACATCCTTTCCTACCACCTCATCTTCCTCCCCTGCATCTTCCACCTCTATTCCTTCTCCTCCTATTTTTGAAGCCCCTCCAGCTTCATCCTCCTCAGCTGGACCCTCATCGTCTGGTCCATCATCTTCAACACCATCTACACTACCTCCTCCTACAACTTTCTCTTCTCTTCAGCCACCCACTCCTCCATCTTTCATTACTATCATTCCAGAGGCTGCTTGTACTAAAGGACACACCATTGAGGACATCAAAAATGAGTTTGAAGAAGTATTCTTTGCTCAGTCCTATCTGTGTCTTCCCATGTTCACAAGACTGATCCCTTCAGTCTGCTCCTAAAAAGAGAAAAATTTCAAGAAACTTGCTCTCTTCTCGAACCTCTTTCCCTCCTCTTTGGTTCTCTCTCTCTGTTGAAAACAAGAGAAGAAATCTCTACTGTGAATATTTAGAAAAGGTTGTATTTGTTGTTCTATATAGCCTTCCTCATCTTGACCTTACTGAACACCTCAATATTGTTCTTCCTCTATCCCACATATCAAAATTTGATCAGAACAAAATATTTTCCTTTACTGAGTCTAAAACTGAAGACCAGTGGGCTAAGGGCCATCAGTCTCTCTACATGCAGTTTGTTCTTGCAAGATCTGCAAGGTTTCCACCTCCAGACTATCATCTCACTCTGTCAGAATGGTTTGTCATCCACCACAGAAAGTCTTGGGGATCCTTCATTCAAAGAGAAGTCAAGTTGATCTGGCACTTTCAGATGTTCCAAAATTACTGTTTTGTAAAAAAATTGCCAGAAGTTTAGATTGGTCAGTTCAGGGGAGCAATTGCAAAGTTGAGAACTAAAAACCCCATCAATACTCCCCTTCAGATAGATTTTGCTACTCTCCAGATGCCCAACATTGTCTTCCTTCCCAATCTTCATTCCCTCATCATGGACTCTGTTATGGGCACCATTATCTTTGAAAGGTTTGCTAGAGTTATGGCCAGAATCACAGTTCGGCAAGATGCTCCTCTTGCCTTCCACAGATTCCTATTCAGGTATACCATAGGGGATATATCAAATCTTTTGTGCTTGCTCCCCTCTTGTCTGAATGTGAGAGGCTCTCTCCATCGGATTGGGAGAAGCACTACAACCAATATGCTCAGCAGCTAGCAAATCTGAACAGCTCATTGTTTAACTCTGGGAAACCCACTCTTTCAGTTGAAGAATTTTTGGATCTAAACTCCATCAATCTTGTTCAAGATCTGTTTGTTATTTGGCTTGAAAGGTATAAAGTGTTTGTTGGTCTGAAAAAGGAACTGAAGGAGCATCAGATCTTCTATCCAATTTCTGTCGACCAGTTCCTTCAGCATGCCAGTTTTGGCACCTCTAGTTCCTTCAAGATGTCTCTTGGTAAGGATGAATATGCAAATTTCTAGAAGCTCAAAGGCAACTTCACATCTAGAGAATGGTTCCTGTTATGGGGCCTTCCTACGCTATTGCCTGGGGTGTTTTTAAAATCATTTTGAAGAGCAGGAACTCAAGGCTTGGCCCATCATTACTCGCCATGCTCTCTCTTGTCACCTGCCTTCTATATTTGTACCCCTCAGTAATCAATATAGTGATTGATTGGCTCCATTTATCTTTCTTCTCTTCTTTTCTTAATTCTTATTTCTCCTTTTGCTAATGACAAAAAGGGGGAGAAAATAAAATATTCTGAAATACATTCCTTCAATTTATCAAATTCATCAAAATTTAGACAACAAAGTTATTTAAAATTCATTTCAGTACTTTACATTTTATGTTATGTTTTGTCATCACCAAAAAGGGGGAGATTGATGATCAGTCCATCCCCATATATAATTTTATTTATTATATATAATTTTGGTGATTAACAAAACTTTAACAAATGTTTTCTAACAATTTTTGTGAAGTTCATTCACAGGAAATAATCCAAGCAAAATCTGTAGTTATTCTCACACACTGTTATTTAAAGTTTAGATTATGTATTTTCTAAGTACACATCGATTTCATAAGTGAAACAACGATTCGGTCATCGGTTTCTTAAGAGAAACAACGATTTCGGTCTCACATCGATTCTTTCATAAGTGAAACCGACCTTGGTATCGATTTCTTAAGAGAAACAACGATTTCCGTTTCACATCGATTTCATAAGTGAAACAACGATTCGGTCATCAGTTTCTTAAGAGAAACAACGAATTCCGTTCACATCGATTTCATAAGTGAAACGACGATTTCGGTCTCACATCGATTTCATAAGTTAAACAACGATTTGATCGCTACAACGATTGCTTTCACGTAGAACGATTTGCTTGTTACAATGATTTGCTTTCACTTATACAACGATTTGCTTGTACAACAATTTGCTTTCACTTAAACAACGATTTGTTCAAACAACGATTTGTTTCTATTTGAAGAACCATTTGCTCACACAACGATTTCACAAGTAGAACAACAATTTCATGAACACAACGATTTCATTATCATTAACAACGATTTCACCTTATATTCATGAATCACATCAATCTCATTTTACCATGAATTTCATTTATGGATATATCATCGATTTCATGATAACATCAACTCTCTTCACAACGATTATGTTTTGAATGAATTATCATACATTTTCATTGTTACTATCTTTCCAGATAAATTTGAAAATGTACATTCCTTATATTCAAATATATTTTCAAAACACTGTGGAGTTCAAGTCTTTCCGCGTATATCTTTATATCTTGCAACACGTAACATTTATTGTGACTGATCACTTCTCTGCATGTCACATATCTGTGTGCCTTCTATACCTATGTTATATTACAAACACCTTCAGGGTGACAGAATGAGATTTCTATTTTGATGTATATCATTATAGCATGTCTTCTAACGTTGACTGATAGTATAGAGACAGTTTAGCTGTCTGTGCCTTGGTATTTATTACGTGCAGGTCTTTGCCAGTACCTGATCTCACAACGTTGGACAACCTGAAGAGAAAGATATCTAGATAAATCTTCTCCTTGCGTATGAGCCGTCCATAGCATTAAATGTCTGCAGGCTTGCCTGTCCACACCTCAGACCATGCAGTCTAACGTGCTTCAAATTTAGCGACAACGGACACTTCAACGAACACCTCAACGGATATTTTTTCAAGAGAAGATATATAGAAGACTGATGACTCCATGAAGCACAGGAAACAAATACACATTTTCAGAACCAAGAAACATCAGCAAAGAGAGAGTTTCTATGCTTCATTCCACCAACCTTTAGCTCTCAGCTCTCTGTCTTCCTTTGATTAATCTTTGGAGAGCTTTTGTAGTTATGAGAGATTTTCCTTATTGAAAATATTTGTCTCTCAGACATTGTTTCAGATCAAGCAATCTGTGTAAGCTTGGTCTAGGGGCCTTTCGATTTCTACACATTCTTTGTGCGTATTTCTCTTCGTGTGTGAAGAGAAGACCTGTTGGAAACAGGTGGTGGTTATTCCCTTCAGTAAGGAAGGAAGACCTGTGTATCAAGTGGTGTTTTTGTTCTTCTTCGAGGTTAGAAGAGAAGGCCAGCTACGGCTGGATGTGTAAGTTCCTTAAGGGGGACAGTACCATTGGTTAGTGAAATCCCAAGTTGTTGCTTAGGGACTGGACGTAGGACTCCTTGGGATAGGAGGGCTGAACCAGTATAAAATCTCATGTTGTTGTGTGATTGTTGTCTTCACTCTTACTAACACTAACTATCGATCTCAGTGTTTTCTATTAAGTATTTTTATTACAAGTTTTATTTAAGAAGAATTTTTAGCAATCCATTTCCCCCCCCCCCCCCCCTCTAGGCTTGTTAGCTGGGCAACAGGCAGGAGGAGCTCTTTCAGATGCAATGGCCACACAACTGTGGATGGCTAACTGAGATGTAATTTGACCTATTATCTTAATATTTGTTTCTATTAGCAAGGTTAGAACTTTATTATCTAGCTAGTGACTTGTTTCGTGTATCATTGTTTTTATTGTAATCAAATTTCATTGTGCACTTGATGAGTATTTCAACTACATGTAGGTGCAATTTGGGATCTGGAAAAGGACTTTCTCCTGATATTTTAATTGGACAACAAAAAAAATGTAAAAACATCATAGGAGACTCTTTGAATGAGGAAGGATGGAAAACGTCCAAAATATTTTCAACAAGAACTTTTGCATGGCTTGGCCCGTATCACATTTCCTACATCGTTTTACATTCTATCAGTCATTTTATTTGATCGCTCATAATCTCATGAATGTGGTTTTTTCACTGGGATGACGAGATTAAACAAATACGAGGTTCAGAATTAGCTTGGCAGCAATATCTTGAGGTTTTTAAAAAATTTACCTATGACGATATGCATACATATTATTGACCAAATTAATTAATAATTAATTTTATTCTTCCATAGCACTTCAACACATTGGCTACAGGGTTCAAAGAAAGGACATTGCCATTACACAATGACCTTGTCAAGTTGTTCAGTGGTTGGGGATCATAAAGACCTTATGAATTGAACATTTTAGGCAATGATGAGTAGGCATCCTTATCCAATTCAATGTTGGGATGGTCAATTGACAACCCATTGAAAATGCGAATATATTTTGTGTAGCCGATCTGAGCCAAAAAATTATACTATAAATTATTGAACATGTGATATCACATATATATTTACATGGGCAATGATGAGTGGGCATCCTTATCCATTCAATGGTCGGATAGTCAAATTGGCAACCCTATTGAAAATGCGGATATATTTTGTGTAGCCAATCCGAGCCGAAAATTTATATTATAAATTATTAAATATGTGATATCACATATATACTTACATGGGCAATGATGAGTGGGCATCCTTATCCAATTCAATGGTCGGATGGTCAAATTGGCAACCCCATTGAAAATGTGGATATATTTTGTGTAGCCGATCTGAGCCGAATTTTTTTTTAATATAATTATTAAACATGTGATATCACATATATACTTACATGGGCAATGATGAGTGGACATCCTTATCCAATTCAATGGTCGGATGGTCAAATTGGCAACCCCATTGAAAATGCGGATATATTTTGTGTAGCCGATCTGAGCCAAAAAATTTATACTATAAATTATTGTACATGTGTTATCACATATATACTTACATAGGCAATGATGAGTGGACATCCTTATCCAATTCAATGGTTAGATGGTCAAATTGGCAACCCCATTGAAAATGCGGATATATTTTGTGCAACCGATCTGAGCCAAAAATTTTGTATCATATCATATCATACAAATGTTATCCAACATTACTACAAGCTGACAACATTCAAGTAGGAGTCTATGTCGTCAGAGAAGGTACGTTCATATTTCAATAAAAATTTATGTTCAAAATTTTCATAAATTATACTGTCTGTCATGTGACTAACATTACATTCATTTTTATGCAGATTTTATCATGCACGGCAAAGAATGAATGAGACCATTAAAATAGTTCCATGTGTAAATTGAAGGCTGCATGAGCTTTCCATGTTATGTTGTTATTATTGTTCAGTAAAATTTGTTACTTTAAATTTACCATGGAATCGGATCCATGTTATGTCTTTTTTTTTGCAAAGTTATGTTGTTACATACAGAAACAACTTGTGTTGTTAATAAATGTAGATGATTTTTGTTGCTACATAAATGAACATGTGCAAATAATGAATGTTGAATGTCTTCCATGTTATGTCTTTTTTGTTTTCAAAGTTTTGTTGCTACATACATATAGGAACAGGTACAAAATGAAAATATAAGAGAACATGAGAGGTGCTGTCCGTTTTTTTTAAATTAATTAATCTTAAAAATAAATAGAGGTATGATTACGACCTATATTTGTTATTAAATAAAACGTCATTTGTATTAATTTGGTATTATAATTTTTGTATTGATTTTTCTATTAATGTTATTAATTTTTCTATTGATGTGAGAAAAATAAATAATTATAAAAAATAATATAAGTAGTACTCACATTTTTTTAGTACTATTGTATTTTGTAAGCGATTATTAAATTTTTTAATTGATGGTACTATGTTCATCCATTTATAAAATAGTTTCTATGATTAAACTATTTCAAAGAAATATACATAATTTAAATGAATAAAGTGTTGATTCAAGGGTAGTTGTGGTATTATCATCAAAGTGGAAAAGTTAACCATTTAATGCAACCAAAGCACTCAACAAATATGTAGGTTAACTCTATTTATTCAAGTGAGTTAACTCACTTGTTACCAAAGCAAAAAAATAGGTTAGCCATGTATAACATTGATCACAAGTTATCTCATTACCAGTACGTGGATGGATAAAATGGCGGTGGAAGGGGACAAGCATTGGGTTAAAAGCTATTAAAATAAGAATGAGATAAGCTCACATGGTAAAAACACATGTGGGAGCCCATTGCGGGCATTGCGCTGGTGGCCGGCCCATAAGGGCACCGTGGCCCATGAACACTATGCATTATTAATTGCCGGATAGCTTTATTAATTTGTTGCTCTTGGGGTCATTTTCGATGAGAGGACAAGGTCAAGAAAAATATTTTTGTCAAGTTGACGGTCTATTTTTTTCTCTGTCGTGCTTTCTGACTAATTGCAGCAAACGATGGTGATCAAACTCCAAATGGAGGACGCGAAGAAACGTCGCAAAGCTATGAAATTAAGTAACGTCATGGATTAGAAGGTAAGTAATAATGTAGCCTCCAAATGGACCTTCAAGCTGAATTGGCGTCCACCTACGTACCTCTTCCCTCACGATCGAGTCTTCTCTTCCCCATCGAAGCCTGCCATTTAATTCATATCCTCCCCTCCAGCTTGACAGACACCAAGTTTAACCGTACTGAATCACTTTTTGACAATGGGAAATCATTCACTTACTACTAAAATTCATAACAAGAGGATACACGGTGATAATCGGATAACACAGAAACAGAGATATTATGATCCATATCCCATTGGCCAACAGAAATAGCAAGGTGGGCCAAAGTGTGTGCAGGGAAATGACGTCCCTACCTACAAACGAAACAAAGATATCAGGGAATTGATCATTGAGATTTCTACACTCTTCAATGATAGAACCACATCTCCACAGTCCATGATTTGGATGACTTGAACCACAATTTACGCATCACTGAATATATGTGTTCTTTTATGCAGATCTGAAGACCATTTGAATCCCTCAAGCAAAAGCCAAAACCTCAACTTCAGACGGGGAACTCACAATGAACTTGGACGTCTTACACTGTAAAAGATTTCTATTTTGATCCAGTAATATTAGCCCTGCCACCACCACATGCTCATTGTAAGCTACATTAATCAGAAGAACAAACTCTGAATCAACCTTTGTAACATGCAGTCCATTGATGTGCACCAGCCGCTGTTTGCTGCATCATGTAGAAGAAACTCCTACTCCCATGATGAACATGCCTACTAGAGCGATTTGCGCATTCACAAATGAACCACCACATATATACCAACGTAATCCAAATATATAGATACCATTTTTTTGGAGGGCAAAATTTTGCCCATTTTATTAATAAAATAAAGCTAAAATGAAATGGCCGAAGCTACATATAATCGGGTGGCTTAAGTCAAAAATGAAGACCAGCACAAATTTAGAGAGATATGGAGGCACAACATCGGAAGACTAGAATCTTCTTAAAACTCCGTAGACAATCAGCCAGAGTAAATATAGTGAAGAACAGTACGAGAGCGAAGGCCCGATCATCGTACGCAGTGCTCCATATTACACTACATAAAATGGGTTTTACTTACGATGGAAAATCGTAAGTGTAACTGCAAAACCGTATGGAAAGACCTATACCTATGAAACATTCTATGATTCGATTTCGTAACTACAGCAAACATAGTTGTAGCCTTACATACAATTATGATACGTAGGAAGTACCTTCGTTTATAAATCGTAATCATATAGACTTGGTCTACTTTTATAAAGCGTAAGTATATATATGAATGATCGCAAGAAATTATCTAATTGAAGATGACATTCGATAAATTGACAGTTATTAGTGACTGTAGTTTTTATCTGTAGTCATGTTTTACAGATAACTATATCTCAACTTATAAATGATTTTTTTCAATTCATAAAATGTATTTGACAATACCTCACATTCTGAAAGAGCCTCCTCTTTCAACAATTTCAATAGCATGTTGAAGGAATTGTACTTATTTCACCCATATATTTTATGTTGAACATCAGATTATAAATGAAAGTATGTTGAAATTCTTGCAATATGGGTATAATGATTATTCAACATATACCCACAAGTTTTCTGATTGGCATAGATGTTTTCCATATTTATGATATTTTCCAAGCCAAATACATATTGCAATATTAAACGTATACTACCATCCTTTGGGAGATCTTCTCATATAGAATCTAGAGATGTCGGCCTACAGCAAGATAAACTAGGCCTATGAAAGTCCCAAAACTTTTTGTCTTTGATGACTCCATTGAAGTATAAATGTTCCCTAACTATATTCTTGTCACATTTACACATACATGCACAGTTCACACAAAAGCACTTGATACTTGATGAAGGACCAGAATAGCCACATACAAACTCGATGAACAAGTCTACTCCATCTAGATATTCCTTTGAGTGCTTTGGCTTGTCCATCCAACTCCAATCTATTTTCTTAATGATTGTTTTATTCTAACAAAAAAAAATCTCGTCATCTACAGATTGACTAAAATATATTTCAAAACACATATTTCAAGTATTGAAAAAAATGATTTCTACATATATAATGATCATTTATATAAGCCATACACACTCAGTTGTAGCTTGTTCTTCAGCACCTTCGTGGCTTCTTCAAACAAGAGTATCACTGCCAGATGCCTACAAACACAGAGAGACAGCATAGTCAAGTAAAACTTACACAGTTGAATGAGGGGATGGGGAGAGCTGGGAGGCCAACAAAGATTGCTTGGGGACTAGATTTGAAGAAGGGGATGGGAAGGGCTGGGGAGGCCAACAGAGGCCAGCTGGGGAGTTGAATTGGAGGAGGGGATGGGGAGGCCAATAGAGGTGGGGTGTTGCCGGTTAGGAAGGCAGAGAGGTGCTAACTGGGGATGCCAACTCCCATAGAGGTGGGGTGGCTCCAACTGGGGAGGCCAATGCCCAATAGTCTGGACTCAAGAAAAACTGGCGATTTGACGGAGGAGATCGATGGAGAGATAGAGAGTAAGAAAAAGAGAGACACATAGAGAGTGGGAGAAGGTGGGGAGCACTACAGGAAATGGGTGATATGTAGGCAGCTGGAAGCTGTCAACGTACATGCTGTCTACATATCATATGTAGACGGATATGTAACACTGTCTACTAAAACGACAAAAGTAGATGGCTGGCACTGTCTACAAATATAAGTAGACGACTTATCAACTCCATCGACATAGAGTTATATAGACGGATGAAAGCCGTCTACTTATTCCTAGTAGATGGCTGGGTAAGTCGTCTACTAATATTTACGCTGACGGCTGGAAGCTGTCTAAGTATAAGTTTTTATTGATGGCTTACTAGCCGTCAACATAAATATATGTAGATGGATTTGCAGCCGTCTATATAAATTTATGTAGACGGCTACACAGCCGTCTACATATGGTTTTTTTTTTTATGTAATATTGCATTTACCACCTGTTAAGTACAATACTCCATCTAAAATAAAATTATACAATCCATGCACACATAA
>CM024760.1:85493430-85829403 GCA_014218235.1 Colocasia esculenta
GCACATCTAGAAGGTTAGACAGTGATAAAGATGGTAAGAAAGTAGACCAAAAGTTTTACAGAGGTATGATAGGATGATTACTTTATCTAATTGCTAGTAGACCTGATATTTTATTCAGTGTATGCATGTGTGCAAGGTATCAGGCAAATCCTAAGGAATCTCATTTAATATCTGTTAAAAGTATCTTTAGATATCTAGCTAGAATCCATGATCTAGGTTTATGGTATCCAAAATCATGTGAATTTAATTTAGTAGGATATTCTGATGCTGACTATGTTGGATGCAAGGTAGATAGAAAAGGCACCAGTGGAAGTTGTCAATTTCTTGCAGGATGCTTGATTTCATGGTCCTTAAAGAAGCAAAATTCAGTAGCACTATCAACAACTGAAGCTGAGTACGTAGCTGCTGGAAGCTGTTGCACTCAACTACTATGGATTAAACAACAACTTGAGGATTATGGACTACACATGAAGACCATTCCACTGCTGTGCGACAACACCAGTGCAATAAATCTTACCAAGAATCCAGTTCAGCACTCCAGAACCAAGCATATAAAGGTTAGATATCATTTTATTAGAGATCATATAGTAAATGACAATATAAATATTTATTTCATAGAAGCTCAGAGGCAACTGCACATCCAGAGGATGGATCATGTTATGGGACCCTCCTACTCTATGGTCTATGGAGATTTTCAACAATATTTTGAAGAGCAGAAACGCAAGGCATGGCCGATTATTACTCGCTATACCTCCCTTCTGTCCCCTGCTTTCTACATTATTGTACCTCCTCATTGATATAATGAAATATTCTATTTCTTCTGACTCTTATTTATCCTTCCTCTCTTCTTTGTTTGTCTCTTTCATTTCTATTTGCTTAATGACAAAAAGGGGGAGAAAATAAAAACATTCTGAAATACATGTCAACAAATTTACTTACGTATAGTAAGTTCATTTCAGCACATTTATGTTATGTTTTGTTATGATTTTATCATCACCAAAAAGGGGGAGATTGATGATCAGTCCATCTCCATTTAATTTTATTTAATTATATACAATTTTGGTGATTAACAAAACCCTAACAATTATTTCCTAACAAGTTTTTATGAAGTTCATCCACAGGAAATAAATCAAGCCAAATCAGTAAGTAATTCTTACATTGTATCATTTAAAGTTCAGAGCATGCATTTCTTCTAAGTCCATAACGATTTCATAAGTATCGCATAACAATTTCATAAGTATCGCATAACGATTTCATAAATATCGCTACAACGAATTTATCTTATAACGATTTCATTAGTGATACATCGATTTCGGTCTCAGAACGATTCGATAAGTTTCACAACGATTTGGTCGTTGTAACAATTCGATAAGTTACACAACGATTTGGTCGCCGTAACGATTTGTTAAGAGAAACATCGATTTCGGTCTCAGAACGATTCGATAAGTTACACAACGATTTGATTGTTGTAACGATTCGATAAGTTACACAACGATTTGGTCAACGTAACGATTAGATAAAGTGAAAGAACGATTTGTTTATGTTTGAACAACGATTTGCTCAAACAAAGATTTGTTTATGTTTGAACAACGATTCGCTCAAACAACGATTTGTTTATGTTTGAACAACGATTTGTTGAAACAACGATTTGCTTATATCTTTTCAACGATTTGCTTGTACAATGATTTGCTTACTCTTGTACAACGATTTGCTTAAAGAACGATTTGTTTACGCTTGTACAACGATTTGCTTACTCGCGTACAACGATTTGTATAAACAACGATTTCATAAGTTGTACAACTATTTCTTTGTCATAACGACTTCATGGATTACATCGATTTCACACATGGTATTCAAATATATTTTCAAATATTGTGAAAGTCAAAGTCTTCCCGCGTGCATCAATAATATCCTTGCATTTAATGAGATTGTACACTTCTCTGCATGTTGCATATCTGGGTGCCTTCTATTCCTATGTTTCTATAGCAAACACTTTTCAGGATAGCAGAATGGCATTACTATTTTGGTGTACGCTCTTGGTGCATGGTTTCTAATGTTGAATGACAAACATAGAGATAGTCTAGCTGTCTGTGCTTCTACATTTATTGTGTGCAGGTTTTTGCCAGTACCATGCCATACAACATTGGACAAATAGAATCAAAGAATATCTAGATGTATCATCTCTTTGCTTGCATGGCTCCAGAGCATTAAATGGTTGCAAGCTTACCTGTCGCGCACGATGGACCATGCTGTCTAACGTGCTTCAAGCATAGAGACAACGGATACTTCAACGACCATATTTTTCAAGAGAAGATATATACAAGACTGAAGACTCGAAGTTAAGCAGTTCGTCATCTTGAATCTTTATGTGATAGAGCCTTCATAGAATTCCACGATGCACAAGAAGAGCGCCTACTTCATTCCATCATTTTCCGTAGCTCTTAGCTCTCGATCCTTCTTGCTTAACCTTGAGAGGGCTGTTGTAGTTCTAAGAGATTTTCTAGTGCAAATATTTTCTCTCTCAAACCTTGCCTCAGATCAAGCATTTGTTGTAAGCTTGGTCTAGGGGCCATTCGCTTTTATTCACATCTATTGTGAAGTTCCTCTTCGGGTTGTGAAGAGAAGACCTGTTGGAAACAAGTGGTTAGTATTCCCTTCGTTGAGGAAGGAAGATCTGTGTATCAGGGTGTTTTTGTACCTCTTCGGGGTTTGAAGAGAATGCCAGTTGTGGCTGGATGTGTAAGGGTCCTTAAGGGGGACATTACCCTTGGTTAGTGAAATCCCAAGTTGTTGCTTGGGGACTGGACGTAGGACTCTTTGGGATAGGAGGTCCGAACCAGGATAAAATTTTCTGTGTTGTGTGCTTATTTGTTTGTTGTCTTCTTAATCTCTAACACTAACAATCGAGCTTAGTATTTTTCTGTTAAAGCATTTTTATTGACAGGTTTTAAGTCGAAAAGAATTTTAAATCCCATTCACCCCCCCTCTGGGCTTGCTAGCTGGGCAACACTTTGAGCTATCATGACTCATTCCGGGCTAATGGTGAGCTTTTAATGAATGTCCAACTATTCTTCATGTTCAAAATAAGAAATCCTATTCCAATCCGAATCAAAAGGTTTGTCTCCGAGCAAGTTGCTCTCGCTAGTTTGTTAAGAATTTCCTTGTCTAGATTCTCTATCCATGTTCATCCTTATTCCTTTTGATTTGTTTTGGTTGCAAACCACTCCCAGATTTTGAGTCAGAGTTACCTGCCTTACACACACATGTCCCTCCAAAACGAAACCTATAGGCCACTGTAGACACCCATTTTCTGACCCATAAGTTGAGCAAAATCCCTTGTCATATCATTGATGCCCCATGTTGACTCATCATCGTCAAGCTGGCTTTCTCTGATCCTGACATCCTTTTCATCAGTTCATCATCCTGGTGGATTCTTCCTAGTCAAAGTCAATCCTCTTCATCATCATCTTGTAGCTCTCTGAGTCAAGAGTCCGGCGTTTCAAACCGTACGTCATTCTGATGCCCGTGCATAGAGATCAGACACTTTGCATGGCCGCATGCTGAAAAGGCCCTGAAGGCGACAGCACCCCTGTCGCGTTCAAGAAGATGATAACTCGATACGTTGCATTCATAAATAGGCATTTTAATTCCCTAAAAAATCACCAAAAATGACTTAAAGTTCCCTTCCTTATAAGGAAGGCGACGTATCGAGGCCGTCGCGTTCTGGACCTCATGTAGAAGATCCTTTCCGAGCCTAACTTGGACACATGCCATACATGGATATTTCCCCTTTTGGTCGACCAAATCATGTCCAAATCCTTCCAAATTTTGGGGAAACCTTCCTTAAAGCCTCCTTTCCGAGTTCCAATCGCCCATGCATGGCCATACCTACCTAAACCCGGACTCTTGCCCGTTATTCCTCTCACAGCCCTTCCAGGAATAATCACCTATAACTATCTCAATACTCGGTCTTTTTGGGCAAGGCTGGAGTCTGCTTCTTCCTCTCCCCGAGAGCTGCAACTACGAAGAAGAGAGTTTTCTCTCCAGATGACCAAGAAGGGCCCCCAGGGCATTTTTCCACCAGCTACATCTTCTCTCTCCTTTTTCCTTCACTATTTCCCTTCATTCATGCATGCATAGTTCATTTCTTTTCATAGATTAACGTTAGAGCATACACCACACCCATCTTTAACACCAGAGGGGTTAAATACCCCACCCATGTGAGTTCCCTCCTGTTTAGTGCATGTTTACATGTTTTTTCATTGAATAGATCTCACATGCACGAATTGCTAATGGGTTTTTCTTTGTTTTCTTGATCTTGGCAGGTACCTAAAGACTAGAGAGGCGTGAGGCTCTTGCCCCTCGGTCGGCTGAGGAGCAGGAAGATCGGAACCCCAATCTTTGTCCACTGAAGAAGAAGGCGACGACTAAGCTGTCGCGACCCAGAAGGTGCCGTCCCTCACGTCGCGTTCAGGTACAAACATAGCGACGACCCTTCTGTCGCATTCACAGGTACGCCTTCTCTTCTCTTTTCCTTTTCCAACGTAGTCAGCCATCCTATCTACACATCTCTATGGCAACTACTTGGTGGCAATCACGGTACATTTCCTAATCTTTCATTCACATAATTTTTCAAAGGGGAGCATAATCCCGTGATTACACCTTTTGGCGATCACGGTGGGACATCTAGTGCCCATCATGCTTGCTCTTATCTTTCCCTGTCGTTCTTATTCCGTCATGTGTGTGGTGTGTTTTTAGTTTTCCTTTTGGTTCTGTAAGGCCCAGCCCCCGTGGGCCCTGTGGCCCCGTCATCCTGGTCGCGGCGGCTCCTGGTCGCGACGGGGTCGCGATGGATGACTGTCGCGACGGGTTCTTGGTCGCGACGACTAGGGTTGTCGCGTTCTTGGTAGCGACGGCTTGGCCGTCGTGTTTCCATTGCGGTGTTTTGGGCGTCGCGATCGCCTGTCTGACAGACGTGGCCGGTGTCCTTTCTGTCAGAACGGATCTGTCGGGCACCAGGTGAACGCGACAGGGTGCATGTCGCGATCACTTTCCGATTTTCGAGGTTTGACCCGTCTTCGTCGGGGTCACGCCAGACTGGCCGTCGCGACAAGGGTTGCGACAGGGAGTGGGTCGCGTTCTCTTTCCCGTAGCGACATATCGTTCTGTCACTTTTTCAGGGGCGCCGGCTTTAAACCGGGCGCCCGACCCCTCTTTCCCCCTCTCTTGCTTCTTCTCCTCTTCTTCCCCCTCTCGCCCCCTCCGAGCTCCTTGCGGTTTGGGGTGCTCCCCCCCACCGCCCGCCCCCCCCCCCCCCCCCCCCCCCCCGTGTTTGAGGCGGTCGTGCTGAAGAGGGCGACGTCCCGTCCGTGCAGGGTTGCGCTTGTGGCGTGCGGTGCGAGGAGGAGACGGCCATACCTACGAGAAGGCCCCAACGGGTGCGTTCTTCGTGCGGAGGTAGGAACGTCCGATTCTCTCGCCCTAAGCATGATCCCCTCCCCCTCTAGACCGTGGTTTTCTTGTGGTTTGGGGCTTGGGAGTGTGAGAACTCCATGCTCGTGTTGAGTGAGGTTTCCTCTGAGAGTAGATTCATGCTTTTCGAGGGATCAAGGGTGGTTTGGTGGATTTATAGCTTTGAATGCATATGGTGCATGATCCCCTCCCCCTTTGTGTGGTGTTTTCCCCGTTCAGGGGTGGTTCCGTGAGCCACGGTGCCGGAACGCCTCTCTGCCTGTGAACGTGACAGGGTGTGCGTCGCGATGAGAAGGCGACGCACCGGGTGTCGCGACCTGGGTCGCGACAGCCCTATGCGTCGCGACCTGGGTCGCGAAAGCCCTATGCATCGCGACTTCAGTTTGAGGCAGGTTCGTCTTTCCGCCGTTTCACTTCGCTTTGCTGTACCGTGGCACCTGTGCTAGTTCCCTAGTACGGTTCCACACTAGTCGTTCGCCCGGTGCGTGGCACTTGAGGGCTTGTCCCGTGCGAGAGGTTGTTATCGTTACCTGGGACCCCCATCCTCGGGGGCCTGTCGAGGGAGTACACCAGGCTACGAGTGTGCTCGAGTTGGCAGCCACCTTGGCGGACTTTGGAGCTGAGGGGAAAACGGTGGTTAGGACAGTGGCGTGTGAGTCGCTTGCGGAGCTCTCGTGGTTGGTCTGGGACACCGAGGACAGTTTGGAGTTCTACCCGGCGCAGGCCAGCTAGTCCTATTTCTCACTGCCTCGCTCCTTGCGGCCCCGGAACCGCTTGGGGAGGTCAGGCGTGGGACCGTAGTCCGGCCAGACTACGGCGGTTACTGTTGTGTGCTTGTGTCCTACCTCGCTCTGACGAGACGTGAGGGTCGGGACCCGGGTCGACGATAAGACGTCTGTGGACACACTTGACCGTTGACTAGTGGTGGTGCTTCCCGTAGCTAGTGTTCTCTGTCCAGGCGGGGTTCCCTCCGTCTGTGTTTTACTAGCCGTATGGTGGTCACGACGAGCAGTCGTACGGAGTTTCTGACTGAGTGTACTTTCCGTACCATGCTAGTCGTAGCTTGCTTCCGCACTTTTGTTTGTAGGTAGAAGATATAACTGCTATCATTTCTTTATTATATATGTTCTTCTGCCTGTTTAGAGCCAGTAGGAGATTGGTAGTCCCTACTGAGCTTATGTTGTGAAGCTCATCCCTCTTTTCCAGGTGAGACTTCCCAGCAACGGCAGGGCGCGCGTCGGGTGGAGGAGACGGGGCGGTAGGCGTGGTCCCCGTAGCTAGCAGTGGTTCCTCTCTCAGTGTACATCACCCTCGGGGTATGCCCCTAAGGGACTTGTCTTTCCCTTGCCTTTACTTGTACTAGCGTGTGTGTGTTGGGACTATACTTAGAGCAGTACGTAGCGGTCTCGCTCTCTTTTCTGTTTCCGCTTCTACGCTTCTAGTTTAGTAGTTGACGTTTACTTCCATTACATATCCTGTTAGACAGTTGTTGTAGCCCTTCGGGGTCCCCCGGATCCGTGGGCGGCGACCGCAAAAATCAGGTCTTTGGCGTGGGCCGAGGGTCGGGTTCTTAGGTCGTTACAGGTTCCCTTTCTTTGAATTTCTTGGAGTGCTGTGGTTCTAGGTGAGAAGGCGACAAACAAATGGTCGCGATCAAAATAGCGACGTCCAGCGTGTCACGATCAGGTTAGTACACAGTGCCTTTCTCGTCCTTTTCTTGTGTTCTATGGTGTTGTGAGAGAAAGCGACATAGGAAGCGTCGTGATAAATGACGCGACAGGAGGAGTGTCGCGACCAGGTACGTCCTATGCCCGTACATTGGCTTAGAATTCTTTAAAATTCTTGTGTCTGTTGAGAACGCGACGTTGCGGCTGTCGCGATAAAGGAGGCGATAGGGAGGTCGTCGCGACCAGGTCAGTACTCTGGTTTCGGTTCTTCTTTGAAATTTTGGTTCACTTTACATACTCCATCTATACTTCATACCATGCCTGTTCCATGTTCTTGAGAGTCTGTCAGTCTTGCTTTGTTATAGGATTATTTTGATTTCCGTGCATAATTAGGTCTGGTTTGTTCTCTGTCCACTGCGAAGAGGAACGCGACCAGCTCCTTGTCGCGATCTTGGTCGCGACAGGTAACCCGTCGCCTTCTGCTTCTGAGAGCAGATCAACCTATTTTCTGTCTTGTTAGTTTTAGGTTAGAATTTTGCATGCACTCCGGTCCACATAGGATCTGCATACACGTTTCATATTCGTAGTATAGGTTGTCCTCCTCAGCGACGCCCGCTCTCTCGGTCACATATTCCTTGTGTCCGACTAGAGCACTCGCTTGAGGGCCTCCATAAGTCCCCGCTGACCGTGGATTCCCACACGGTCGCCGGGCTGGTTGTGCCTGTCGCCACCTAGATTCTAGGCTCATTCATTTGGCAAGGTTGAGAGATCCTATAGTCACACCCGAAGATTGGAAGCCTTCTCCCATTAGGAACATTCCTTATTTAGAGAGAACTTGCTAAAAAAATCAATTCATTAAAAGGCAAACTTGAATCAAATAAAAGAAACCATCATCATTGCCAAATGCTTGTTTTGGGTGAGACGTTTTCTCTTTCCTTTTGTTTGCATAGGATTGTCTGTTTAGGAAACTAGGTGTCTATCTAGGTTAGGTTAGTCTTTCAAGTCTGGACAGGCTTTCCTCATTTTGGCATACCCACCTGCCAAATATGGAGTCATATCTTAACCCGGTCTACGATGAGAATCAAGACCCTGCCTTCTACACCTCCTAAGATTACGAGGAGTCCCTTCCTCACGATCTCTTTGGGGAGTCCGCCCGCCCTTGGGTCTCCACAGTCCGAGCTACCGAGAACCACCATTCCGACAATGGTGGCCCATCTCAAACCATCCACCCCCCCCAGTCGGACGATCAATCCACTCAACTCTTGCGCTTAATTCCCTCGCTTGATCAGTCCAAGATCCAAACCCTCATGATGGCCCTCAAAGGAAAGGCCGCTTCTTCACCCTAACCCAGAGCGGGTGTGTCACACCCCGTAGCAGCTACCTCCGGCCCCCATATTGTCATGGGACAAGCCGACAACACTCCTATTCGGTCGCGGGCCATCCGATTCACGCCATTCGAGTCTGATCACTACCATCCCCGTGAGTCGAGGCCCCGGTCTCAACCATATCAGCCCTGCTATTCCCCTCATCACCCTGAGCCATGCGTCAGGCCAACCTCCCATGCCTCTTCCATGTACGCTCAGCCATGCGCCGCCCCGGACATAATGTCCGAGTGGGCGTCCATCAAGAAGGAGCTCCAGGAGCTCCGAAAGCAAGTCGACCCTAGGCAGCACCATGATGTGCACATGCCTAATTTCAATGGCCTATGGGTCCCTTCTCCATCCGAGCTGCCGAAGTACCGCAAATACAACGGCTCAGGCAATCCCTACATCCATATCAAAGACTTCATCTATGAGTCCGCCCCCTACCAGCATGATCACCGCCTAATGGCCTATCTATTCCACCGGTCACTGGACGGGCATGCCTTAGACTGGTTCTACTCCCTGCTACCTGAGGATGCAGAGGACTTCGCTATTGTGAAGGCCAAATTCCTCGAACAGTTCCAAGACAGGGTTGGGCCTGAATACTCTCTCACGGATCTCATGGCTGAAAAGATGAAGTCAGATGAGGACTTCGCCGCATATGCCGATAGGTGGAGACAAATGGCCACACGAGTTCCGGGGTATCTTCCAGAGGGAGAGAAGGTGAAAATCATCATTGCCAATGCAACGCCTACCTATAGAAACATCCTGGCGATGAATGACATCACCACCATGCATCAACTCTACAGCCGGACCCGGTTTATACAGACCCAGCTCAAGGATTCTCCCATCCACTCTATGTTCGAACCCCCAGAAATCTCGGTTCCAAAGGAAGCCTCAAGGGCCAGTCACTGAGGGGGTCCAAGTGAACGAGCAAGTGAGCGCGTTCAACCCTGCCGGCCAGAGTCAAAATCGCCAGCCTTACACCGCCCAGGGTCAGAACCCTACCCATCCTCCTCAAGGGCAACAACAACGCCAATACAACCAAGTGCCACCTCCCGATGGCTCTCAACAAAGGTGTCCCATGGGCCCAAGAAGAACTCACTACCCACCACTGCCGGAGACACTCTCCGACATATTCTTGGCCTTGCTCTCCACAGATGCCATTAGACTCCCTCCCGAGAGGCCGTTAAACCCAAGTATGGACCAAACCCGGTACTGTGTCTTCCATCGACAGCCTTGTCATACCATCAACCAGTGCTTCACATTCAAGGACTTGGTGTATGACTTGCATGAGCAGAACAGAATAGATTGGGCGGCCCTCCGGCAAGTGATCGGAGACATCAAGGAAAGGCAGAGGCAACAACAACAGCAGAGGCAGCAGCACCAGCCACCCCCTCAACAACAACAACAATAACAACACCAACAGCCGTTGTAGGACCTCGGTATTGTCCACAACCCCTTACCAAATCATCCACCAGCTCTAAACCCACCGCAGCCACCAGCTCAGGTGAATCCCATCGCCCACCACCCTCCTCCTCAAGCAAACTGGACGTATGATGATGAACTAGACATTCAGCAGATGATGGCCATTAACCACCAATATCCCCTTCAATCCCAAACAATACAACCAGCCTACACGGCTCCCCAGTCAATCCCTCCTGTAGTTTCCATGGCCAACGCCGTCATTCTGCCCGTTGGTTCAACATCCGCGCCAGTCGCTAGTCCACCCATTATCTTACCCTTCGCTCCACCTGTCTCCGTACCTCTACCACCCATCATATATGCTCCCTCCCCCATTATCCTACCACCACCTGGGCCAGACCTACCTTCCACTGCTACACTATCCTCCGCCAGACAACCAGCCACCCATCCAACCACCCTGCGGAGCGGGCGAGTCTTTCGTCGTCCGTACCCACCTATCTCCACCACCTCCACCAACCAGAGCAACCCCCAACAGGTCCTGCAACCGCCTCAGCAACAACAAGCTCATCAGTTGACACAAGATGAGGGGTTAATTGAGCCGTTACCGGAAACCCACTATGACATCCTCAAGCACATGGATCACGTGCCAGCCAAGATCTGCATACTGGAGCTGATAAAGAAATCCAAGGAGCACCAGGAGGCCTTGAGGAACTTCTTGCAGAAGGTGGTAGTAAATGAGGACATGCTGGCTGACAAACTACCGAGTGCACTAGCCATGGTGAATCGCGGGCCAGCAATTACCTTTGCAGAAAGCGAATTAGCACCCCCAGAAGCCAGGAGGCTCCCTCTCTGCGTAACTCTAGTCATCAACCATGTGGCAGTGGGAGCGGCACTGGTCGACACGGGGGCATCAATAAATGTCTGCCCGCTGAGTACCCTGAGAGCCTGTGACCTGTCAGAGGGTATGCTGAGGCCAACACCCACCACCATAGCCGCTTACGACAACTCTATAAGATCCTGCCACGGCATGGTTACTGTGCAAGCCGAACTGGGACCGCTCGCCGTCACGGTGGATTTATATGTCCTTGATATTGATCCCATGTTCAAGGCCATTCTGGGACGTCCATGGTTGGAAGCACTCGGAGCTGTGCCGTCCACTGCACATCAATGTCTGAAGTTCCCCTTTCAAGGGCCCATCATCAAAGTCAAGAGCATAGCCACCACCCACTCAGTAGATGCCATTCATGACACCCACCTCCCAGCCGTATGGCCCTCTAACAAGCCTATAGTCTCGGTGCTAGACATCAACTACCCCTGGAGCTACTCGTTCCAGTCCAAGGGAGAGGTTAATCTGGTGCAAGTCCATGCAATCAAAAGAAAGGAGCCACTAAGCACCAAAGGGTGGCAGATCATGATGAAGCTCGGGTACGAGGAAGGCAAGGGTCTAGGGACAGAACTGCAGGGCATAGTCAAGCCTATCCCAGATATTGTCATGAAAAGCCGATAGGGCTTGGGTTACGGGGAGAAGTCCAAACCATGGTCATCCAGCACATCCACTCTCAAGGCCGACCGTGAACCACTCACATGGACACTCTAGTGTCGTTTCATTAGAGGGCCTACCCAACCTGGATATAACACTGTGGTAGTTGAGGCGGAGTTGTCGCAGCACGAGGTGCATGGCCGAAACTTCTCTCGGCACATGGCCCCTCTGCTAACCTATAGAGCATTAGAAGCACTCCGTCCAACCAAGAGGAGAAAGACAAGGGACCCAGAGGCTGAATGGTACCGATGGTTTGACATAGAAGACATCACCATTGCCTTCAGCCGTCTGTTTTGGGAAGAAGAAATGACGTGGCCGCCAGCTGCGGCAGACCTATTAGATCCACCCACAGCCATCACATCTAAAAGGCAGCTCATGAGCGACACCACAGACATAGGAGAGCCGGATATCCCCTACGAAGAGGGGAAGACCGTAGATGAACTCTGGAGGGGCACCTGCCTAGCCATCCACCCGTCCCTCTTGGACTCCCTGCTTTCCGGTCTTGTCCCTTCCTCTCCTCCCCTACTCATTCAGCTGACTCCCCAACTTTTGACGGCTGCACACAGCCTCCTCACACCCGAGCTCCGAGCCACAGTCCTCTCTACCCTGCAGACCGATCCAAGTGACCACGAGGTCACCCTCTCTTGCTGCATGCTCTCCACTGATCTCCAAAAAAAAATGCCAACCTTCAAATGCACATTGAGGTCGAGGAGCCGGCATACTTCCTTCACCCTTCTGATCAGGGGCACCCCGCGACTGGGGCTTCCCCTCCTGCTCCTTCACTAGGGGCCATCCTCTTCGAGGACACCATGTCCTCCACTAGTCCTGTAGAGTTGTCTAGTCTAGGAGAGTCTAGGGTAGAAGAGTCTAGTCTTAGTTTAGACAGGCCTAGGTTAGAAAGTCAGGTCAACCCAGCGCCCACCAAGTCCAAACGTCGCCCTAGGAAGCAAAGGGGCAAGGTCGTTCCCCAAAGATACCTTCAAGAGCTAGCTCGGCGATGTCAAGCATTACTGCTGATAGAGGAGTTCATAAAAGAAGCGCTGGTGTTGGAGGAAGAATTCGTGCAGGATGGGGTGTTCATAGACGACAGATTCGGAGTCTACGAGATCATGAATGATGAGGATCCAATCGATGAAGAGGATAGCGAAGTAGATGACGCTGCCGAAAAGTACGCCAGTGGCATAAGGAGATTTGATGAGCCCACAATGGCAGTGGATGAACCTACTAAGGAAGTCAACATTGGAACAAAAGAAGACCCCAGGATTGTGATGATCTCAGCGAACCTCCCTCTTGATGAAGAAGAGGAACTGGTGCAAATCTTAAGGGAGTACAAAGATACATTCGCCTGGTCATACGAGGACATGCCCGGTCTAGACCCCTCACTAGTGGAGCACCGCCTGGTATTGAAAGAAGGGGCAAAGGCCATAAAGCAAAGACTCAGAAGATTCCACCCACTTATGGCCTTGAAGATGAAGGATGAAGTAGACAAACTCCATAAGGCCAGATTCATTAGGGTAGTGCTATATCCGAACTGGGTGGCAAACATCGTCCTTGTCATGAAAAAGGATGGCAAAGTCAGAATATGCATCGACTTTAGGGACCTAAACAGGGCATGTCCGAAAGACGACTTCCCGCTTCCTCACATTGATGTGCTTATCGATAACACTGCTGGGTATGAGACCCTCTCATTCACGGATGGATATTCAGGATATAACCAAATCCATCTAGCTCCTGAGGATCAAGAGAAAACATCCTTCACCACGCCTTGGGGAACATACTGTTATGTAGTCATGCCATTTGGGCTAAAGAATGCCGGCGCTACTTATCAGAGGGCAATGATGGCCATCTTCCACGACATGATACATGTCTATGTAGAAGTATACGTGGATGACATCTTGGTGAAGTCGAGAACAAGGAGAGAGCACCCCGAAATCCTTGCCAAAGTATTGCAGAGGTCGAGGGAGTACCAATTAAAAATGAATCCGAAGAAATGCGTGTTCGGGGTATCATCGGAGAAATTAGTAGGCTTCATAGTTAGCAAGCGGGGCATTGAGATTGATCCGAACAAGGCTAAGGCTATAGCAGAAATGCCACCTCCAAAGAACATCTCACAATTAAGAGGGCTAATAGGGCGTTTACAGTTCATCAGAAGATTCATATCCCAGCATTCGTAAAGATGCCGCCCATTCTATGATCTCTTGAAAGGAGGGGCAAAATTCGAATGGAATGATAAATGCCAAGCAGCCTTCGATGAGTTGAAGAGTTATCTCATGAATCCCCCAGTTCTGCAGCCTCCTGTACCTGGGAAACCGCTTATCCTATACCTCTCGGTCATTGAGGACTCCCTAGGTGCTGTCCTTGCGCAACATGATGAATCTGGCAAAGAAAGAGCAGCGTACTATCTCTCTAGGCTCTTCAACACCACCGAATCCAAGTACACCACTGCGGACAAAACCTGTGCCGCGCTCGTGTGGGTGGTCCAAAAGCTCAAGCACTATTTCCTTGCCCACGAGGTCAAGCTGATCTCAAGAATGGATCCACTCCGCTATCTTCTAGAGAAACTGTCCTCTCTGATCGGCTTGCGCGCTAGCAGAGCTTCCTCTCCCAATTCGACATTTCCTTCGTGGTCCAAAAGGCCGTCAAAAGATATGCTATCGCCGAGCATCTGGCCCATCTTCCACTACCTCACAACGATTCTGTTCGGGGGGAATTTCCTGACGAGGAACTCTCAGTTATTATCAAAGACCCCTTATGGTCCCTCCATTTCGATGGCGCACTCAATTCTCAGGGACGGGCCATTGGAGTCGTGCTGCTCACCCCGGAAGGCATTACCATCCCCATCGCTTATCAATTCACCTTCCTCGCTACCAACAACATGTCTGAGTACGAAGCTCTCCTCGCTGGCCTCAAGCACGCTTATATCTTAGGTGCATCCCACCTTAGAATCATAGGAGACTCTCAGCTCGTTCTGCGGCAGGTGCTCTCAACTTACCGCACTCGTGACCTAAAGTTCAAGCCATATCAAGACCTAGTCACGTTGTTGGCAAGGCAGTTCCACAAGCTTATCTATATCCATACTCCTCGCTCGCAAAACATCTTGGCCGACGCCTTGGCGTCACTAGCTTCATCCCTATCTTTCCCTCTGAGTCGTCAGACCGAGACAATTGTCGTCCAACGACTCGATATCCCATCTATCCAGGATCCTTGGTTCAACAACCTTAGGACAACCATAGAAGAGAGGGCTAGGAAGAGAGGAGCGCAGCAAGTCATGCTAACTGAGCTTGAGGAAATTCTAGATGAAGAAGAGCTGCCTTGGTACTTTGAGATCGAGCAGTATTGCAAGGATGGTAGCTATCCCGAAGGGGCAAGCGTAGAAGATCACAGGGCCATAAGAAGAGCCACCTTAAGGTATACAGTCGTTAGAGAAGTCTTGTACAGGCGGGCTCTCAATGGAGTTCTCTTAAGATGTCTAAGCGACGATGAAGCTTGGAGAGTGGTGGAAGGAGCCCATGCTAGTGAATGCGGAGGACATGTCCACAGTCAAATGCTTGCAAAGAAAATCATTAGGCAGGGCTATTATTGGCCAACCCTAGAAGAAGACTATACCATCTACGTCCGTAGGTGTGTCAAGTGTCAACTCCACGCCGATAAAAATCATGCTCCTTCCTCCTCACTCCATCTACTCTCCACACCCTGGCCATTCTCCATGTGGGCTTTCGATATTGTTGGCCCTCTTGGTGATCCTAATACTCAAACCAGACAGAAATCCTTTATTTTAACAGCTACTGAGTATTACACCAAGTGGGCAGAAGCTGAAGCATTCACAGAAATCAAAGCATCCACGGTGTGCCGCTTTATCATGATGAACATCATCTCGCGGTTCGGAGTGCCAAGCAGTATCGTCACGGACAACGTACCACAATTCATCTCGCAAGAACTCCAGGACCTCTGTAAGAAATATAACATCACTCTGCATCATTCATCTCCATATTACCCACAAGGCAATGGCCAAGCTGAAGCAACTAACAAAACCCTTCTTAAAACTTTGAAGAAAACCTGTGAGTCGCATAAGTTCGCCGATTGGCCAGAGAAGCTAGTAGAGGCTCTATGGACCTATCGTACCTCCGTCCGCACTCCCACGGGACAAAGCCCGTACGCACTCACTTATAGGATGGAGGCGGTAGTTCCATACGAGATTTTGATCCCTTTGCTAAGAGTCCAATTAGATAAGGAACTTAATCTTGACGAACGTCGAGAGGCGTTGCTAGTCCAATTGGAGCTATTAGATGAAAGGCGGCTTATGGCAGCTGACCATGTGCTCTCTTATCAAAGGCGAATCTCAAGGTCTTTCGAAAAGAAGGTAATTGAGCGAAAATTCCAAGAAGGTGATATGGTCTTGAAACGCATTTTTATCAAACCCGGAGGTCCTAGGTCCAAACTGCAACCTAATTGGGAGGGTCCGTAGGTTGTGAGGGAAGTGTACCCCGGAAATGCTTATCGCTTAACCAACGCTGAGGGCGTCGAATTGTCGCATCCATGGAACGGGTTGTACCTCAAACGTTTCTATCCTTAGGCCTATAGGTGTGAGGTCACAACACCTAGATCGGGGAATAACCCCGTGTTGAGAGTCTAAAGTCCCTCCCTGATCGTCAAGGGTCGCTCTAAGTCAGGATTAACACACACACGCACGGCAAGCCTGGGTAGCTGCACTTGGTAGAGGCCGCAACTGTGTGGGTCCTACTCTAACGATGCGTCGGTCATTCTCTTCTAATCGGTCGAAGTGTAGGGGCAAAGGATTGTAAGGGTAAGGTCATCAACCTAAAGCATATTCTGACGAGATCAAGTCTCAAACAAGGACGGTCAAAACAACAAAGGGCAAAGAAGCAAAGAAACAGATGAAAAGAAAAAGGAAATCCATAACTCGATAGGGGCATGGCAAAGAGTGGCAAAGTCCCCGCGGGACGCTCATGAGCCCGGTCGTACGCATGCCCCAAATAATGCAAGTCCATAGCAAAAGACCATAAAATCCCTCCACAACAGACCCAATCTCTGAAGGGTATGCTGTAGGAAGTAGTCGAACCCAACATCCCTAAACTTACACAAGACTTTCCTTAAATAATCTTCCATTTCTCCCTATAAGACTGAATCACCTCTTGGGTATGGCTTAACTAGTCGCAGCATCAACTAAGGGTAGTTCCTGAGTCATTGTCACCCCTCAGCACACGTCCTAGCCTAGTGAGGTCCGTGGCGAGAACCAGAGGTGATCAAGACTCCAAACCAACGGCTCGAACCGGTCTAAGTGTTGTGGCCCAAAGGGGCGAGTACCTTCCGTCTCGCGCGTCTTATTTCAGGAAGGGCTAACGCCGGCTTTAGGCGTCTTTCAAAACTCCAAAAAAAAAATCAAATATTTCAAAACTCCAAAAAATCAAATATTTCAAAACTCCAAAAAAACCGAATATTTCAAAACTCCAAAAAAATCAAATATTTCAAAACTCAAAAATCGAATAACTCCAAAAAATGTTTTCAACCACCCCACTCACCTGCTCATGCATATTATTTATTTATTTCTTTTGCCTATTTAACAAGGCTTAGCCCCTTGACTATTTATCAAGGTTGGTCATTCGTCGCATTTTAAGGCAAGGGGCTAAGCCTAAGAACGGATCTAACTTGTTTCGTGATTGTCTAAGTGTGCAGGGCACAAAAGAAAGAAAGCGGCACTCGCATCTCACCCGTCACTCTCACTCGTCACTCTCACTCAGTCGCAAATCATGAAATAAGAAAGATCCATTCCATTCCATTCCATATCATACATGTACAAAAGGGGCAAAAGTACAAGCCCTCAACCGCTCTCCCCTATACCCTCAGGCGGGCGGGGAGACGGAGGGGCCATGTCCCTCGGACCTGTATCGCTCCCCTCTGGCGATCTCTCGTGCCTTCGTGCCTAGTCCTCGTTCCTCTGTCGTCTGGAGGAACCTGTCAGATAATGTCTAGCGGACCCACTCGGGATTCCGCTCCTGCTGACCGACGAGCGGCTGTGTCCGACCAGAGCTAAGGCCCTCTCGAGGCCCTTCATCTCGGACCGCAGCAGCTTGCAATGGTGCCTCTCCTCCCCCAGTTAAGTGCGGAGGTCCCCGGCCTCAGCGCGCAGCCTCGTCGCCTCCTCGGCCTCCTGACGCCAACGCGTCACCTCCGCTGCCTCCGAGCGTAGGCGCAGCTCCGCCATCTCCGCCTCCAGCGCGGTCGTCCGCGCTAAGGAGTCTCTCAGCTCAACCTCCTGCAACATCAAAATGTCTTATCAAAACACCAAAAGAAACAGAGAGTCAAGGGGGCATCTAGTTGATAACTTACCAGCTCCCGCACCTGGGCGACAGCATCCTCTGCTCGAGCCACTACTGCCACCAACTGGCCCTCCAACACCGAACGGCCAGGGTCCTCTCGGGAGGAAGAAACCCCTCCCACCATCTGCTGGGCCCGATCTAGCTCCTCCCGCTGCAAGGGAAAACAAGAAGAGTCAGTCAACCAAAGCTAGAAATAGAAGGGTCTGGGTATGTAGTACTCACCAGCTCGGTCACAACCGCCTGGAGGTCATCCCGCTACTGAATGGTGGAGTGGAGGACGCCCTCGAGCGAGGCAATACGCCCCTCAGGATCAAACTGCAAACACAAGTCAAGCCAATCAAGCAATCAATCAATTGAGAACTTAAAAGAGGTTGAAGGCAGTAAAACTCAGCGGTCTTTGAGACCCCTTATAAACCTGGGCCCCGTACCTCCGTGCATAGGCACGGAAGTAGTCCTCATCGCTCGTGGCCTCTGAGGCCACCTCTTTGCCCCGCTGTTCCCAGTCCTCGAGCTGCTCACGAACTCGGACTGTCCAGTCGGTAACCTGTTGGATCCCGCGGAAGCTCCGGCCAGGCCTCTCCCACAGCCTCGGCTGAGTAGGGAATTCCACCACTGCCTGGTGGAGTCCTAGGGTCCGCGCGACCAGCCGGTGGTGGAGCGGTACCACCGTGTTGAATGAATGCAGCCAGATGTCCCTACCGAAGTAGGGACGGCCCCGCTCCACCCACGGTTGGGCAGCGTCATCCTCCCCAACATAGGGAGTCCACTCGACCTGCGCATCACAAGCAAAAAGATCTGTCAATCAACTCTCAGAGCAAGCAAGAAAAGGGAAGAGTGTTAAGGGTAGAAGTACTCACATGGCCGAAGGGAACCGTGTCCAAAGCATCATGAATCTGCGTCACCTGCCACCGCAGTGAACACTCGTCTCGGCGGAACCGCCAACGCTGTAGGAGCGGTACAGCGCCGGGTCGCCTCCGTACGCCACGACCCAAAGAGGGAGGTGGTAGTACGCCCACACATGCAAAACAACTCAGTCAATACCACAGTCAATCAAAATGAGCAAGGAAATGCAGTAAATGAGAAGGGTAAGAAGCATACCTGAAGGAGTGGGAAGAATCCAGCTACCCCCGTCTCCCGCTGGAGGTGCCCAAGCTATCGAAGAGGTGGGCTAGGAGGGCCGCACCCCATGCGTAGCTGCCTACGCTGGACAAGTCCTCCAGCAGGGGCAGGCATCTGCAGCTGACTGGGTCCCCTCGGGTCCCTAGAATCAACTTCCCGATCACGACGATCAGGAAGCGCCTTAAGTCGCGGTCCGCTACCGCTCCCGCCTCCTCTGCCAGCGCCGCTCTGGCACCCTCTGTCAGCCGAGTCATATACTTCGCCGGGCCCTCTCCATTCTGGTGGCATGCGTCTGCCACCCCGAGGCTCGCCTGCAGCCTCGTCCTAGCTACCAGGGAGGATCTCTCCCTCGTCACCTCCAACCCAAGGAGCCTCTCCGCCAACTCCTGGTAGCTCGTGTAGGTGACCCCGGTCACCGCCTGGCCGTCCACCCGTAGGTCAGTGATCCGTGCCACGTCCTCTAACGTGGGGACCATATGACCCCACGAAAAGAGGAAAGCGTGGCACTCGGGGTCCCACCTCTCCTTTAACGCCTGAATGAGCGCTACATCGGGCGTCAACTCGTCCAATCGGAGGAAGGGACCAAACCCCATCTCCTCTAATCAGGCCCTCTGAAAGTCCGGCAATCCCTGGTAGATCGCACAGACGACTGCCCATCCCAGTCTGGACCGCAACTCACTCTGTAAAACAAACACAGCGAGCATCAGAAATCAGGCAAAATCACCAGAAGGGGTCTCAGTCCTGTCATCGCGACGGGACCCTGTCGCCTTCTGAAGGCGACGGGCAGCCCGTCGCATTCAGAAGTTTGAAGGAAATGGGGCAACCGTCGCTTTCTAAAAGGCGACAGGGGGGCTTGTCGCCTTCCCACTGGTAATGCGACATGCACCCTGTCGCATTACCAGGGAGACTGGGAGACGGGAAACACCCGTTTTCCGGCCGATTCACGTCGGGCAAACGCCCTACAAGTGAGTGCATTGCACTCTTATCAGTCGCATACATGGATTCTAGGTCTGAGACCTACCTTTTTTGGTCCGACGGGCTCGTCCTCGCCCGGAGCCGCCGTCGCGAGGCCCTCCTCCATGGGTACAACTGGAACTTCTTCCTCCACCACCATAGACGGTCCCTCGTCCGCTTGGCGATGGAGGATCGTCCTCTTAGTGCACCGTCGGCCACCACCTCCGCCATCTCCACCTTGCCCTCCGTCGCCGCACTCCATCTCTGGATCACCAAAAGGGGGGGGGGGAAGAAGGGGGAAGAAAAAGGGCCCAAGCCACCATCGCCATCGCCGGCGATCGCCGGAGAGAGGGAGGCCGGAAGAGGGAGAGAAGAGGAAATCGAAAGGGGGGAATCGCCCAGTCACCGGAGAAGGGAATAAGGGAAGGAAGAGGAAGGAGTGGAAGCAGGGGCGCTGGGCCCCAAATTCAAACCCCCCTTCGGCCCTGTCAACGCGACAAGAACCCTGTCGCCTTCTTCCCAGGTCGCGACAGGCATCCTGTCGCTTTCTGTTCTGAGGTCGTGCCTGTCGACTCGTCGCGTTCAAGGTAGCGACACACCCTATGTCGCCTTCACAGTCAGTGCACAGAACCCTTCCATAAATTGATTTCCATTTGCAATAATTCCAATGCTTACATCAAATAAAAGCCATAAAAAGCACAAAACCTCAAGTCTCTCACTCTCACTACATCATGTCCCATCAAAGCTTTCAAATCTACAATCAACTCTCCCTCAAGCTCATGGTTCCCCAAGTGGTCGAATCTTCTCATGCTCTAGGAGGTATGCTTTGTACGTCTCCCGTTCCTCATTCAGCGTCGGGGGTAGTACATGTGTAGCACACACCCGCCATAAGGCCAACGCGCTCCGCATGACCTGCTCGTCCTCCGGATCTCCCAAACGCCGCTTCTTCATCGGAGGCAAGTGAGATGGCGGAAGCACCTTAGTCCTCGGCTTCCCGATCTGTAGGTAGCACCTATGTGGGTTGTAAAGTACCGTCGTCATGTTCCCCACAAGTTGAAGGTCCAATCCACGCCCAAGGGGGAGCCGAATCTCCGCTCCACGTAGCGCCGCTATACCCAAGGCGAAGTGCTCCATTGGAAGCATGTTGAGGTAGTGCCGCCATGCGCCCCTCGTCTTCTTGTCCGCCGTCCTGCACACAACTTTGTCAAGGAATTTAGCTGCCCCGCCGATGAAGCATAGTGGATGGCACCCAAAGATCCGGCTATCGGTAGTGGGGTTGTCTACAGGCTTGAACTTTATCCTCACTCCCAACCAATACTCCAAAAGGATCATAGAGCCGTAGAGTGAACCCCCCGTAGAGGCCGAGGTAAGACCCGCATATAGGTAGGCCAAGACCGCATGGGAGAGGGAGAGACCATGCCACACCCCGCTTATAGCGCTCAAACTCGCGTAGTCTATGAGGTGATCCATAGACGGGAAGAGCACCACCCCACACAAACATATGGCTACGGCCTTCGCTATTTCATGGTGGTCTACGCTCTTGTCCTTGCACTTGGATATGACCCACTTAGACAACGGCACAAGGTGGATGGATTGTGGGCTAATCATGGTATACACATCCCCAGGATTGGTCATAAACTCACCAAAAATCAGCTTCGGGTTGATGGGCTCGACGGTGTAACTAATGTTTTGCTCGTCCCCTCGCTTGGTCTTCGGGAGAGCTAAAAAGGCCTCAACCTCCTCTAGAAGGATGGTCGCCTCAAATTTGGGGAAAATGAAGGTATGGGTTTGGGGGTGCCAAAGTTCTATCAAGGCCGTAATACTATGCCAATCAAAAGAATTTTGTGGTAATTGTGGGCCGCTATCAAGACCCCACCCAAACCCCACTCTCTCAAGAACCGGATTCCAAACATAGGTAGGGCTTTGATCATGGGGGTGATCTACGTTAGCTTGGAATAGCGGCGGGAGCCGGGGATGAGCTAGAGGAGAAGAAGAAAAAGGCAAAGAGAAGGGAGGAAGAAGAAGAACAAAATTAATGAAGAAATTCGCAGGAAAAATCATAGAAAAATTAAAACATCAAACAACTTACCTCTCTCACTTCCTTGCTCCTGCTCAAGTGGTTGGGGACGTCCGTCAACCTCACGAGAGCATCATAGGTCGCCCGGGCTCGCTTCAGACCTTCATAAGGCACCTCCTCACCCATGGGAGCACTTAGAGCTCTCTTCATGGCCATGAGAGCTTGAACATCTTGAGAAGTAGAAGAGAGAAGGGTGAGCTGCGAATTTGGCCTCTCTTCCCCCTTATTTATAGAGCCATAAGACTCCTATTCATGGTTGGAAAGGGTAGAGAAGAGCTAATAGGAGTGAGACTTTGATTAGTGAGCTCTAAGAGTCCAAATAGGAGTCAGACTTCAATTTTCAAGTTGTAGGTTTTGAGCTCGGGCTGAGAACCCTGTGAAAGCGACATGTCGATATGTCGCCTTCAGGGTGGCGGCACGGAGCGTGTCGCCTTATTAAGTCAAGGGTAGCGACCTACCCCCTGTCGCGTTCTTATCAGAGTACACTGTCATGCCTGTTTCTTTATGATGCTTCCCACGATGTTTGCACATATGCTTAAAAGTTTGTTCATTATTTTGTGCATTTCATTTTGTATCCTATCTTTATTGCTTTCTTTATTGAAAAATCCATAAAAATCAGAAAATGCAGGAAAATCCATAAAAATCAAAAAATCCGAAAAAGAGACGGTTCGTCAGGTAAGTGCAGGTAAGTATCTCTAACCTTAATCCCTCCGCATTACTATATGGTATCTATGCTATTATATCACCTCAAGGACCGGCTGATTCTCAGTGTGTTCTTGGATCTGAGTTCCCCTTCACTAAAAACAAGGATGATCTAGGTACACACTGCTAATCGCTGGATAGGACGTTAGGTGATATGACTCGGGGACGATGGATTCTATCGCACACCGGAGATGCGAAGTGTCTTGACCCTTTTTCGTATTGTCTAGCAATATTATCCTTGAATATTTGTTATTTTCTCCTTTTCTTTGCATTTGTTTTTATGATTTCTTTTATTTAGCCTAGCATGCATCATTTAGGAGTTTTGAGCTTCATGATTTGTCAAAGTCAGCTTCCCAATGATGTTTCAACACAGATCCTCATTCTCGGACAAGAATTGCATCCCATTTCTGAATTTGAAAGCTTTCCTCGAGCTTGTTGCTCGGTCCAGTTTGCCAGCATGGTTCCCATTCAGGATTCCTCTAATCTCCATTCATTATAACAGTCATCCCTTTTCCCCGATCCGCTCATTAGTCGTGAATCACTCGAAGGCCAGAGTCGAATCGACCCGACGGGCAGCACCTATCCCCTAATGAACGAAACCTGCACGCTAAAGATAGCCAGGGTACCTCTTGAATCAGGAGGTTGATCATTTCTTTTCTTTTGATTTTTATTCGTCCCAGATTGGAACCATTCTCGCATTTTGTTCCTAGTCATGTTCGAGGACAGCCGGATAATTCTCGCAGCTTATTCATTCAGAATGGGTGTCTCTCTACCTTGATGCCCGCTTTTCAGCTCATTTCGCTTCACTCCTCCACATCATCATTTCATGCCACCTTCGCTCCGCTACCGCTCCACTCCCTTGCAAAGCAGGCATCAAGGAGGGCAATCTGTAGACACCCATTTCTGACCCATAAGTCGAGAAAATCCCTTGTCATATCATTGATGCCCCACGTTGACTCATCATCGTCAAGCTGGCTTTCTCCGATCCTGACATCCTTTTCATCAGTTCATTGCCCTGGTGGATTCTTCCTGGTCAAAGTCAATCCTCTTCATCATCATCTTGTAGCTCTCTGAGTCAAGAGTCCGGTGTTTCAAACCGTACGTCATTCTGATGCCCATGCATAGAGATCAGACACTTTGCATGGCCGCATGCTGAAAAGGCCCTGAAGGCGACAGCACCCCTGTCGCGTTCAAGAAGACGACAACTCGATACGTCGCGTTCATAAATCGGCATTTTAATTCCCTGAAAAATCGTCAAAAATGACTTAAAGTCCCCTTCCTTATAAGGAAGGCGACGTATCGAGGCTTCGCCTTCTTGAAGGCGACTATAAGGCCGTCGCGTTTTGGACCTCATGCAGAAGATCCTTTCCGAGCCTAACTTGGACACATGCCATACATGGATATTTCCCCTTTTGGTCGACCAAATCACGTCCAAATCCTTCCAATTTTTGGGGAAACCTTCCTTAAAGCCTCCTTTCCGAGTTCAAATCGCCCATGCACGGCCATACCTACCCAAACCCGGACTCTTGCCCGTTATTCCTCTCACAGCCCTTCCAAGAATAATCACCTATAACTATCTCAATACTCGGTATTTTTAGGCAAGGTCTGAGTCTGCTTCTTCCTCTCCCTGAGAGCTGCAACTACGAAGAAGAGAGTTTTCACTCCAGACGACCAAGAAAGGCCCCCCTGCGCGTTTTCCCACCGGCTACACCTTCTCTCTCCTTTTTCCTTCACTATTTCCCTTCATTCATGCATGCATAGTTCATTTCTTTTCGTAGATTAACGTTAGAACACACACCACACACCCATCTTTAACACCCAAAGGGGTTAAATACCCCACCCACGTGAGTTCCCTCCTGTTTAGTGCATGTTTACATGTTTTTTCATTGAATAGATCTCACATGCACGAATTGCTAATGGGTTTTTCTTTGTTTTCTTGATCTTGGCAGGTACCTAAAGACTAGAGAGGCGTGAGGCTCTTGCCCCTCGGCCGGCTGAGGAGCAAGAAGATCGGAACCCCAATCTTCGTCCACTGAAGAAGAAGGTGACGACTAAGCTGTCGCGACCCAGAAGGCGCCATCCCTCACGTCGCGTTCAGGTACAAACATAGCGACGACCCTTCTGTCGCGTTCATAGGTACGCCTTCTCTTCTCTTTTCCTTTTCCAACATAGTCAGCCGTCCTATCTACACATCTCTAGGGCGACTACTTGGTGGCGATCACGGTACATTTCCTAATCTTTCATTCACATAATTTTTCAAAGGGGAGCACAATCCCGTGATTACAGCAAATCGGCTAGGGTACCTCTTAATCGAGGGGTTGATCGTCCTTTTTCTCTCCCTTTCGTCCAGACTTGTGTTTTCCTTGCATTCTTCTCGAGCAGCTAACTCAGAGCTTTCAAGAAGATTCCAATTGCTTGGCTGGTTAGATTGGGTGTCTCTTTACCTTGCCTCCCATCTTTTCAGTCCACTCCAGGTCATTTCTACTCCATCGTCATTTCATGACACCTTCGCTACACTTCCACTTTGCTCCCTTGCAAAGTGGAAGCCAAGGAGGGACAATTTGTGGACACCTGATTTGGCCTATAAGTCGAACCATATTTTTTGTTCCCTTAATAAGCCCCAAGTTGGTCACTCATTTTGAGCCCATTCGTTAGCTATGTTTTTTAGCCCATTAAAAGCCCAATTCTCAGCTTATCCCATCCAATTATCATTTCCAGAGTCTTTGTCCTAGGGTTTCAACACATAGACCTTTACGCGATGGCCTTGAGGGTCGCGTTCATGCCATTTAACCGATTAAAATCCTTAAATAATCGATTATTTTCCTAAATAATCAATCAAAATTCCAATATGATCGATCATCCTTAATGCGACGGGTCGTAGCGTCGAGTTAGTATTAAGGTCATGTCCACACTAGCCGTCGCGACATGTCATGCATATCCATTCATGTACCTTCATGGTTGCGACCACCTTGGCCGTCATGACAATCCTTGTCGTGTCCCTACGACCCGTCGCGATATGGTCTACATGCGTTGGCCTCCGCAACCACCTCCCCTTTATCCTCCATTTGGCTTTATCGTCATCCACAACAACCCCCTAACCCCCCAGCCGTGGTTTGAGGTTTAATCTCACCGTGGAATCCACCTAGGACTCCTCCCATGCAGATTTACTTGACTTTTTATTATTTGCATGGGCCATTATCACTTATGGACAGGATATTCTCTCTCCTCTCTATATAAGTGACCCTACCCTTTCAGAAGGAGAGGAGGACCCCTAGCTACCACGAAGTGCTGCCCATATCTTGCCAGAGCTCCCTCTTGGCTCATAGCCCTCCCATTTTCTCCCATTTACTCATTATGCTCTTCATCAAGTCACACTTCTTTCTTCAAGTATGGAGCTTGGTGGCAGAGGAGGCGACTTCCATCTTCTTTAAAGGCTGCTGCACGACCTAGAAGCACCACCTACAGCCAAGGAGTAGCCCCTTTGGGGCCCTTTCTACCTTCTCTCCTTCTCATTTCCTTTCGTGCATGCTATTATTTTCTTTTAAATAGAAGCACATCATTCTTCCCACTTTTTATGCAACCCAAGGGGTTTCAAAACACCCCCCAAGTTCGTTCCCTCCATGTTTCATTCTTTTCATTTTATTTTGAGTAGATACTTCACTTAAATATGGTCTAACATGGTTTCTTTTGGTGTTTCGTTGTTTTGGAAGGTACTAAGGCAAGATTAGACGAGGGGCTCTTGTTCTCTAGCTAGCTGGAGGACAGGAAGAAGGTCCTCCCATTCCTCTCCTGCACTATGGAGAAGGCGTCGACATCCTGCGTCGTGACAACAAGAACGCGCCCGGTAGGGGCGTCCCGACAAGCCTCATATCACGACAGGTCTTCCCATCACGACATCTGTAAGTGACCCTTCTCATCTACTTTTCCTAGCGTGTTAGCCTTTAGTCTTCATTTATATCTTAGGGCAACATGTTAGGTGGCGATCACGACCCATGTTTCATGCTATGAACGATACCATGTTGTGTGTTTCGAGGGGCACGCAACCTTGTGATTACATTCACTTTGTCATATCCGAAAATAGCTTCGTCATATATGAAGTAAAACACGAAGAGCTCACTTCGACTGATCATGTTAAAATCATGATATATGAAGTTGACTTCGTCATATCCGAAGTTAGCTTCGTCACATATGAAGTAAAACACGAAGGATTCACTTCGACTGATCATGTTGAAATCATGATATACGAAGCTCACTTCGTTATATCTGAAGTTCACTTCATCATATGCGAAGTAAAACACGAAAACTTCACTTCGACTGATCACGTTGAAATCATTATATAAGAAGTTCACTTCGTCACATCCGAAGTTCATTTCGTCACATTCGAAGTTCACTTCGTCATATCTGAAGTGTCACCTCAACTAATAACATCATATCCTTACCAGATAAAATGAAGAATATACTAATTATATGATATCCTGGTATCATTAGCATTTTATTTCATCATATTCATGACATTCTTCATTTATAGAAAAATTCATTTTCTGATTTCAGCTATATCTTAAAATACAAATGATTAAAAATCAATTGTTCTGTATTTCACTTTTATTTTACAAAAACTCTCAAATATAAAATATCATATGGCTTTGTCTCATAAATGTAAAAATATTTGTATCTTGAAGCCCCAGTCAAAGTCTGTGAAAAAAAAAAGTCTTCTAACACCTGCCACAAGAACTTCCATATTGTCTTTTGTCAGAACTGAACTACACGATCTCTACCTACTACATATTCTATAATATCTATGTAAACTTGTGCAGTACTTGTTCATTGAACATTAATTGTTAGCCATCTATATTTGAAATACCTCTCAAGTATCTATGATCATATCCGTAGCTAACATACTGGACCCAGTCTAGTATATCTTGGAACTTGTCTCATTTAGGATAAAAACAAATAGCATTAGCACAAGAACTGATTGATCAATGTGAATGTAAAAGACATGCATGTCGCCCTTGGAAGAAGACATGCAACGACTATCTCTCCAACAGATAGATCAAGCAACGACTACAAAAAGATGAAGCCTATAAATATCAAGACAGTTGAAAAGAAACATATACATGAGTGTGGGAGATAACAAACCACACACAAGAAAGCAAAGAGAGAGATAAGCACATACACGAGAAGATGTGAAAAATGTGCAAGTGTGCTGAGTCAAGTCTCCTTTTCATAAACACTACATGGGCACTGCGTTGAGCCTTGCTTGTGCATGAAGTGAAGCAGCTGTTCAATTTCACCTTGTAAAGGTTCTCTTCTTAGACTTAGAAAGTCTTTCTTCATACTAAAATTTATATGTCTTATTCTTCCAGTCTGAAGTCCTTCTGAAGTGTAGTCTTCCATACAAGGAGCTTGTCAAAAGTATGTGCACCCCTTGAGAAAGGAAAGACCTGCAGAGCAGGGTGTGTACCTCTCTGGAAGAGGGAAGGCCAAAGTAGTCTTGGAGGTTGGTTTCCTTTTGTAAAGGGAAGGCTAGTTGCAACTAGCGGCTTATTTTTCCCATTGTGTAAAAGGGAAGACCGGTAAGTACTAGTGTGTTGTATCTTTGGAAAAGATAGTGAAATCCTAAACTTGGCTTAGGGACTAGACGTAGGACTTCCATTGGAAGGAAGGTCCGATCCAGTATAAAATGTCTGTGTCTTTTGTGGTTTGACTAACATAACTAACGTGTGCTCTTAAGTAATTGTTAAATTAGATTCCGCGATGAAAAACACCTATACACCCCCCTCTAGGTGAAAAGCTCTACTGTCATCGATCCAACAAGTGGTACCAGAGCAAGGTTTTCTCAAAAGAAATCCAATGATTTCGAGAAGATGGCAGCTGAGTTTGGATAAGAAGGTATTCAATCAATTGCCCTCCTTTGATGGACTAGATTACAACTATTCGAAGACATACATGGAATTCTTCATACATGGTATAAATCTTGACCTTCGGTTAGTTATAGAAGATGGCGACAATAATCCTAGTACAGAAGATAAAACTAAATGGACAACTGATGATAAGGAATTAATATCTAGAAATTATCATGCAAAAAGTATTATATGTTGTGCATTATCTAAAAAGGAATTTAATCGTGTTGCAGCTTGTAAAACTGCTAAAGAAATATGGGATAGTCTGAGAATTACTTATGAAGGAATTGACAAAGTCAAAGAAATAAGAATTGATATACTTATCACTAAATATGAACAATTCAAAATGGAAGAAAATGAATCTACAACACAAATGTGCACTAGATTTACCGATATAACAAACGGGTTGAATGCATTAGGTAAACAACTTAGTCAAAGTGAAACAGTCAGAAAATATTACGATCACTCACCATTAAATGCTATTGAAGAAGCTAATGACCTATCAACACTACAAATGGAAAAATTGATAGGATCCTTAATTTCTCATGGAATCAATATGGAAAGATTAAATGAAAGCTCATCTAAGAAAAGAATAACAAATGCTTTGAAAGCAGCACCACCCTTGTCTAGTTGTGATGACACAGGTTCATCGACCTCTGAAGACACTGATAAAAAAGAAGCATTGCTATCAAGAAGGTTACATAGGATTCACGTAAAAAAAAGAAATATCAATCCAAACAAGAACACAAAAGGAATAAAAGCAAAACAAAAGAACTTGTCTGCTACAAATGCAAATAACCCGGACACTTCAAAATGGATTGTCCAAGATTAAAGAAGAAAGAATCTGAAGAGTCTTCAAGAAAAGACAGAAATCATAGTCAACAAAAGTACAAGAAATGTCAAGAAAAGCAATGGCTGCAACATGGAAAAATGAAGACTCAAGCTCCAGCTCCTTAAGCTTTGAGTCTGAAAAAGAAGAAGCAGACTATGCTTTTATGTCACATCTTGAACAAAAGGTAATATCAAAAACTTCCTATAGTTCCTTTTCAGATACTGATGATCATGATATAGAAAGTGTCTTTAATGAACTCTATGAAAAATATAAAATAACCTCAAGAGAGTTAAAGAAAACAAGCAAGAGGCTAGAACAATCAGAAGAAGAGAATAACAAATTTATGGAGGAAATATTATCAAAAGACAAAAACATTAAGAAATTGGAAGATCAAATTGAAGAACTAAATATTAATATATAAAAAATTGAAACAAAAATGAAACATAGAAAAGTAGAATTAATAGACACAGTTAAACTAAATGAAGATTTGCATGAACACATCATCGACTTACAAAAAACAAAAGAGATCAAAATAAGAACATTAAAATACAAAGCAATACAGTAACAAACCTTAAAAATGAAAACGAATATCTAACAATATCCCTAAATAAACTAACAAATGGGAAAACATCTCTAATGCTATGTTTGGAAGGATGTAGAAAAGGGAAAGAAAAATATGGTCCTGGATGCATACCAAAGAAAGATGACAACAAAGCTAAAAATCCTAAGGAATATCCATTACCAAAGTTTGTAAAAGAAACAAAAAGATCAGTGACTGAAAAAGAAAAACTACCAAACAACCAAAAGAAAGAAAACTGTAACTATAAAACACAGGATATCAATTGTTGTTCACATTGCAATAAACTAGGTCACACGCATGCTACATGCACCACTAAGCACTTGTTACGGATACCTAAACAATGTTCAACTAACTCTTCAAAACCCAAGAAAACTTGGGTACCTAAAAGACTTCAGTAATTTTATTTTTCAGGTAAGCCTTAGAGCATATAAATGGATTTTAGATAGTAGATGCTCAAGGCACATGACTGGAGACAAAAAATTATTCTCTTCTATCACATCTAATAAAGGGAAGTAATCTTTGGAAAAAATCAGAAAGGAAAAGTAGTTGGTCAAGGAAATATTTCAACTAAATCAAAAAAAATTATTGAAGATGTATTATGTGTTGAAGGTCTGAAGCATAACCTCCTAAGCATAAGCCAACTGTGTGACAAAAGCCATCAGATACAATTTTTAGAAAGTAGATGTGTCATTGCCAAAGGAAGTCAGAATATCTTTGAAGCAGTTAGACATAAAAATCTGTACATATTACACCTAGAAGATTTAAAAAGAGAAGATGTATGCCTATCAGCTAAAGATTTAGAAGACATTGATCTATGGCATTGAAGATTGGAACATGTCAGTATTTCAGTGATAAAGAAACTTCAAAAATATGATCTTGTCAGAGGCCTTCCAAATATTAAGACAAACAATTCAAAGATATATTCCGCATGCATAAAAGGCAAACAAGTCAAGTCATCATTCTAGCTAAAGAACATAGTGACAACCACCAAACCCTTAGAATTACACATGGATCTTTTTGGACCCATGTAGACTACTAGACTTCGTGGAAAACTGTACGAATACATAGTCATAGATGACTATTTAAGATTTACGTGGGTCTCCTTCCTACAGTCCAAAAGGATAAAAAAATTCAGCATTATAAGCATTAGATCAGATCACGGTGGAGAATTTCAAAACAAAGAATTTGCTGATCATTGTGAAGAAAATGGAATACGACACAACTTTTCAGCTCCTAGAACACCTCAGCAAAATGAAGTGGCAAAAAGAAAAAATAGAACATTACTTGACATGGCAAGGACTATGCTGTTAGACTAATGCTTGTCGAAATATCTCTGGGCCGAAGCTATCAACACTGCATGCTACATCATCAATCGTGCCATGGCAAGACCTATACTCAAGAAAACTCCATACGAACTACTCAAAGGTAAATAGCCCAGCTTATCTCATTTAAAATTTTTTGGTTGTAAGTGCTATATCCTAAATAATGGAAAAGATAACCTTGATAAACTTGACGAACGCAGTAGTGAAGGTATATTTTTAGGTTATGTATCTAAACCAAGAGGATTTAGAGTTTTAAATAGACAAACTCTAACCATAGAACAAACTGTTCATATAATCTTTGATGAAACTAACATCTCCACTAAGGAAGAAAAAAGACATGATAGTGATGCAGAAAAACTAAGCAAGGAACCTAAAGGCACTTCCTTGGATGATGAAGAAACAAAGCTAGATGATATGCAACAAACAAGGACAACTCCTAATGATCTACCCAAATAATGGAAATTTATCAAAGATCATACTCAAGACAATATTCTAGGACGCTAGACGACAAGGTAAGAACAAGAGGTATGCTAAAATCCTATAAATATAGTGCACTTGTTTCTCTAATAGAACCAAAATCAATAAATGAAGCTCTCAGTGATGCATCCTAAATTATGGCCATGGAGGAAGAACTAAACCAGTTCAACCGCAACCAAGTCTGGACTTTGGTTCTTAAAGCTCAGGATTATCCAGTTATTGGCACCAAATGGGTGTTCAAAAACAAACTAGATGAGTCTAGAAATATTGTAAGGAACAAAGCCCGACTTGTGGCTTAAGGCTATTCATAAGAAGAAGGAATTGATTATGATGAAACTTATGCACCTGTAGCTAGACTTGATGCTATTAGAATACTACTTGCTTTTGCTGCTTCCCGTAACATGAAACTTTTTCAAATGGATGTCAAAAGTACATTTTTAAATGGTGTTATCAAAGAAAAAGTGTATGTAAATCAACCTTCTAGTTTTGAGAATATAGAATATCCTAATCATGTTTTTAAATTAAGTAAGGCATTATATGGCTTAAAATAAGTTCCACGAGCTTGGTATGAGAGACTAAGCACCTTTCTTCTATCACATGATTTTATAAGAGGTAAAATAGATATTACATTATTCACTAAAACCATCAAAGATAAAACAATTATCATTCAAATATATGTTGATGACATAATATTTGGTGCTACTGATTAAGTCCTTTGCAAAGATTATGAAACCTTAATGCAAAGTGAATTCGAAATGAGCATGATGGGTGAACTCACCTACTTTCTTGGTCTTAAAGTAAGTCAAACTGAGGATGGAACTCATATTTGTCAAGCCAAATATACAAAATAATTACTCAAAAAATTTGGCTTTGATAAATGTAAGGCCCTAAGCAGACACATGAGCTTATCCACTAAAATAGATAGTGATTCACTTGTCAAACCTGTTGATCAGAAATCCTTCAGGGGCATGATAAGATCACTACTCTATCTTACTTCTAGTAGACCAGATATTATATTTAGTGTATACCTATGTGCTAGATACCGAGCAAACCCTAAAGAATCTCATTTAAATGTAGTAAAATAAATTTTCTGATATTTATCTGGTACATGTAACCTAGGTCTTTGCTTTCCTAAATATTCTGATTTTAATTTAGTTGGTTATAGTGATGCTGACTATGCTGGGTGCAAGCTAGATTGAAAAAGCACCAGTGGAACATGTCAATTTCTTGCAGGTTGTTTAATCTCGTGGTCCTCCAGAAAATAAAATTCAGTAGCCTTATCCATAACAAAAGCTGAGTACTTGGGAACAAGGAGCTGTTGTGCACAACTCCTATGGATACTGTGGGATCAAATAGGTGGATGGATCAGATCTAGAAGGGGGGTTGAATAGATCTAACACCAATTAATGCGGAAGCTTAAGCAATTCAAAATTACTTCGAATAAGAGATCAATTCAGACAAACAATTTACTGATCTGAAGTGTGGGTGTGTGTAGATTATGTGTGAAGCAATTAAACACTTAGTGTGAAAGCGAAATCCTATGCAAGCATCTAGCGCAGACAAACAGATCAAACCATTGCACAAATGATTTTTAGGTGGTTCAGAAATCACACCAGTGATTCCTACATCCACCCCTCACACAGTGAGGCTTCACTACTCAAAAGAGTACAACTCACACCAGAGCACGACGACTCCAAACACCCTTGAGCTCGATGGCTCAAACACGCAATCTGGAGCACAACGTCTCCAAAAATTGAGCACAACGGCTCAAACCACAATAGGAGCACAACGACTCCAAATTGAGCACGATGGCTCAAACAACAAAAAAGCTAGAATGAACACAAAAGAAATCAGATCCTCTAGCAATGATCTGATTCACATACTCAATCGTACATAGAAATCTGCACAGAACTTCATGCACAGATCTCACAGATGAAAGTGAGAAGAACAATCCAAGAAATTGGTAAAATAGATGTAGATTGGATGTTCCTTGGTGAAGAAGTCTTGCAGAAGCTTGAATTGAAGAGCCTTGATGGAATTCGATGGAGATTCTCTTCAATTGGCGATACTCTGCTTTAATGGCATCTGAATTGCCAGAAATTCTTCTTCTGATGCTGCTCTTCAGTTAGATCTACTCCCTTTCTCAGCACATCAAACTTCTCTCCAGAGATTGGCCTTGATTCCCACGTCCTTCCTCTTGAAAGGATGGTTTGCAACTTCTGGAGATGGAGCAAGATCTGGAAAAACCCCTTTTGCCGCCAAAAAGCTTCTTCTGGAAATGGTATGGGCTTCACCTCACTTGGGGTACGAGGATCATGGGTATTTATAGCCCCATATGTCCATGAGATGCCTTGGGGTGCGTGGGCACAGAAATCTAAGTCAAATCCCTTGATTCCTAAGCAGCCACGTGTCCAAAAAAATTCCCATTTTTTAGCTTCAGACGAAGTGTGTCGACACACAGGCAGACTGTGTCGACACCATTGGCTACTGCTTCAGAATTGGCTTCTGGGAGGGACAGTGAGTGTCGACACACAGGCAGACTGTGTCGACACCACTGGCAGACTATGTCGACACACAGGCAGACTGTGTCGACACACAGGTAGACTGTGTCAACACCACTGTGACAAAGTTATGTAAACCTGAAAATATGAAGTGTGAACCATTAACATAAGTCATTATCATCAACATATGAAATATTAACATGTTATTTAGTCATCATTTTAATATGTACAAAATGTCATCATCAAAATCAAATTATGAGTGATGTCAAATAGTCATGATGAAAATCATCATTAAAAGGTTTCAAATACACACTCAACACAACAGATACAACATCAACTAGAGGATTATGGCAATAAACTCAAAAAACATTCCTCTGATGTGTGACAACACAAGTGCCATCAACTTAATGAAAAATCCAATTCAGCATTCACGCACCAAACACATTGAGGTCAGACATCACTTTATCCGAGATCATGTAAGTAGTGGAAATATTGTTATTAATTTTGTTGACACTTTACATCAATTAGCTGATATTTTTACCAAACCATTAACTAAAGATAGACTCTTAACCATTCATAGAGAAATTGTTATGTGTAATTTGTAATTTAAAAAAATGTAATATATTTTTTTAATAAATGTATATTTAAATCTACACTACCCCTTTCACAATAGTGCAAAACTCTCTCCTAAACAACCTGAAGTCAAATCTCATAGCACTGTACTTATTATTAGCTTCGTCATCCAATAGCCCTTCTTGTCCTAGTCGAAGCTAACAACTTCATCATTTCAGTTCAGATATCAGTTCATTGACGGTCAAAGTTCCCTTTTCGGTATATACAATACTTTCATTTATTCCCCTCCTTTATATAAACCCGAAAAGTCAAAGGCCCTACCTCCTCTTTCTCTCACTCCGACCATTCCTCTTCCTGTGCTTGTCTTCTGCTTTGCGCTTCGCCCCTTCGAAAGAGGACATTCCAAACTCTCTGGTAAGCTTTACCATTTTTTTTTTGGTTTATCATCCGATATCATCTCCCTTTCTCATCCCTATATCATACTTCTCTCAATCGTTCCCTCCTTTGAATACAACGATGGATGGTTCGGAAGCATTCAACCCTAGCTTTTTCACCTTCCGACAATACATAATCTTTGAAGAAACCCCTAGCACCTATAGTGGATGCAAGCATGTCAAGTTTGGCGAACTAAGTCAGCACAATGTACAAGAGGTTGAAGACGTCACCCGACATATGAAATGGCTACCTATTTGCTCAAATCAACAACCTCTATACCCCGATGCAGTCAAAGCCTTCTATACAACCCTCAAGGTCATCCTGCCCAACCCAATACGATCATTGGAAAGGTGAAGGGCACTAAAGTAGTGATCACTCTATCCCTGCTAGAAACCCTCTTCGGTATCTCCATCATCGGTCATACTTTTTCTGAAGTTGTCTCTGAGGACCATCAGAAATTAGGTATTATTGGTCCTCTGTGTCAGATAAAAAGAGGAACAATCGACATTAATTAGCTTTCAACAGTCAAACGGCTAATTCACCGCATGATTAGCCACATCCTTCTCTCCCGCCAAAGAAATCATGTTGTGATCACTTAGCGGGATGGTAGTTTGTTATTTTGGGCAATTCAAGGGCATCAAATCAATTTTACCTCCTTTATTCTTCAGAAAATGCAGTCAATAGCCCAACTAGCTATCGCCCTATTCTATGGTCCAATGCTTAGCATCATCTTCACACATTTGAAATAGACTTAGACAATAAAATGACTGTTCCTAAGATTGAGCCACTTGGAATATCAAATCTGAGAAGAAGTCAGTTTAAATTAATAGATGGGCACTGGACCAAGGAGTGCATTCCTCCATGTTCACATTAAATCTTTGAGCACCACTTAGTCACTGCTCCCGTTTAAGCACCAGGCGAAGCTCTAACTGAAGGACCAGCTAAAGCACTAGCCGAAGCCCAAGCTGAAGGACCAACTGTAGCCCTAGCCGACACCCTAGCCGAAGGGCCAGCCGAAGCCCTAGCTGAAGGACCAGCTACAGCTCCAACCGAAATCCTAGCTGACGGTCCAGCTGCAGAGTCAGTAGCAGCCCCACATATTGACACAAGTGAAGCCATCAGCTGAAATTCCTAGTAAAGTCCCACCTAGAGACTCCAATGTCTCTGCTGAGGAAGGCATACCATCTCACACATTGGACAAGATTTCTTGGCTAATTTTAGAAACATTTTTTGACCTAGGCTCAGATTCCAATCCTTAGGGGGAGACCCAGAACTTTTTTGAGCCAATAACTTCAGAAATCCCTCCTCCACAAGAGCCTCAAAGCTCCTACCAACCTCTAATTGATGATCCCTCCCCATCTTAGGGGGAGCCACCTCAGGCAACTGAAGAAACATTGAAGTCTGATCAATCAGACTAAGGCACATGAACATCAAAGAACAGAGGAACCATCCACTCAAGACTCTTGGACACAAGCCATTGCAGACATCAAAATTGAGGTCACAAAAATTGGAAACTAGCTGAAGACCTACTAGGGAACATGGTGAACCTTCTTCCACCCAACCTGACACTTCTCCCCTTCCAGATCCAGAGCCTCATCCACCCTCCTTACCCCCCACCTCCTAAGCCCTCACAACCCCCAGCTTGTGAACAATCACCACCTCCACCCTCTCAGCACTCACCACCACCAGCTCCTGAGCACTCTTCCCCTCCACTTATAGAGAACCGGTCACGTCCCGTCATTTAATATTTCTGTAAATGTCGATATGCAACCGAACAGGAAATCGAGAACAACTTTAAAATTTTTCGAGCAACAATTGCTGGGGGTCATGACTTAACATAAAAATATAGATTTAACAGTCATTCCTCAAAGTGGAAGTAATTACAAGATTCTCAAACTGTAATTCAAAGGTCAGACATGACAAGTGTTGATCTCTCAGCACACAATTCTCGTTGCCCCGCCTTCTAGAACTGATGAATTCCTGGAAAAAGAGTAGGTATGAGCAGTCTTGCCTAGTAGGATTTATCCTCTAATAACAAAGAAATAGATATTGGAATCAAGGAACATTTGCTGCACACGAGGATAACAATTAACAGTGTTCAAGAAAGGGAAGAATAATGCAAATCAAGATGTACAGTATTAAACCATGCAAGATTAAATCAATACATTAATGAACTGAATCAAAACAACAAGTGTCAGGCACATAATGACATGCCATCGTTATCAAGTGTGTAATCACTATCTAGCAATCCATTGAACACGTATTGACAATAAATGCAACCTAGTTAAGTCATGCTGATGAGAAACAATAACATATAAATTAGCAGTCAAGCAGTAGGTAGTGTCCGATGCTGAGACACTCAATAGGTCCATTCTCGATGGCACATATTCGAATAGACCGATTCAGTGGCTAGGTTTGGAAGATCCATTCTCGACGAGTATATTCGAATAGACCGATTCAGTGGCCGAGTATGGAAGATCCATTCTCAACGGGTATATTCGAATATACCGATTCAGTGGTCGGGTTTGGAAGATGTAGACACGCCATTTCGGCAACATATCGAGTAAATTTCATGTTACATCATAATGCCTCGAAGTGGCTCTCTTCAATTAACCTCTCGAGTGATCTTCCTATTTTTTGGATTTATCTAGGATTTTTAGGAATTTCCTAAAAGGGTTAAAAAGGGTCTATTGAACTTAACTTATTTGCGTCTGTACAGTGGACGCATTTTTGTCTTGATCCACGGTAGGTGTAGTCGACGCGAATCATACTTATTATTTAGCACATGTCTATTTAGATTCGCGTCCGCCATATCCGCCGCGATTCAAAGTCAAACCCTGAAGTCGTCGCCATTAAGGAAGCGTTTATGTCATGCCCCTCCAATTTAGCAGCGAAATAAATCGGAGGGAGACATTAACAACGAGTATGGTAACGACAATTGCGCATACTTTCGCAAACATCAGAGCATCTAATGAACAATAATTGAAATAACTCTTCGTTTCATTATAAAATCACTAAGACTATTACAACCACTAATTCGGAGCCAATACATAAGGCTCAATGACATCATTACATTGAAAAGAAATCTAAAGCAATAACTACTAGACTCCAATTGTACTAGGGTAACTTCGTCATTTGACTCCGGGTCACTCATTACTCTGGTCTTGTCCCATTGGTACGTATAACGTCATTGTCCGACTTACCTGAGACACAATAACAAATAACGAAGGGTGAGCGATAACGCCCAGTAGGACTTAAATCTCAGGCTCAAGCAGGCTTTAAATAATTAATGCATTAAATGGCAGAGTAACTAATGATAGAGAGAGTCATGTAAAGTCGAGAAAGTAATAGCGCAAGTAACATGGTTCGAATAGCAGATGAATCAAGTATAGCACGATGACTAAAGTCAAGTCACGATAGAAAACGATAACAACAATAGCAAGTAACGATATCGTCTAGAATAGCAAGAGGCATGCATAGCAAGAAGAGTGGATAGTAGATGGTCATGTAACGAGTAAATTTGCACTTTGATTGATTCTCATCAATCGAAATAGTATAGCATTGTTGATTAACTTTCGTCAATCGAAATAGTAATGGCACTTTGAATGTGATCAAGTCACGATAGAACGTAATAACTCAAGATAGCAAGTATCAAGTAGAGCAAGTAGAGCGTGTAACGAGATAGCGTGTATGGTTGCACAACGGTGCACTGGTAGAGTACGACAATAGTCACTTTGGGACAGTAGCCGTTTCACGATAGTACATTACGTCTGAACTCCTCAGACTAATGTATAACAGTTTGTGATAGCACAGTAATATCACAGCACGTCTGAACTCCTCAGACTAAAAGGATAGTAGTCAGATGTCTAGCCAAGATAGTATAGTCAGAACCGGTGCAATGCAGAACACCGTCAATAGCCCCTGCAGGTATTTTCGGGTGTCTCTCTGCCCCCAGGACTAGATTGGAACCCTCGGACACTCTCCGTGCCCTGCACAGTATGCATTATAGCGCTAGACAGTCATGAAATAGTACAAACGATAGGAGCCACAACAGCTCAACGAGTCTCAAGAGAGTACTAGATGAATAGACGAGAGAGACGAGATAGTAGAGTGAACGTGAATAGACGAGAGAGACGAGATAGTAGAGTGAACGTGAATAGACGAGAGAGTACAGTATAGATGAGATTCTATGGTCATTGCACATGAAACGTCGAGTAACGAGCGATAGTAACAGTTGCACAACACGCGCGTAAGGTATTGGCAGTCAGGTGGAACTCACGACCCTACCACTGGCCTTGTTATGCACAGGTCCAGAGGTCCGGCGTGATTTAAGATGAGAGTGAATCTCTAATAGCCGTTTGGATCATATAGATCCCTAAAGGGTATCATAGGTATTAGGGTACAACTGGCTCGTCGACCATGTGGGAATCCATGGACAGAGGAGACTTACGGAGGCCTTGTGCAAGAGTTCACTAGTCCGGCGAAAGGAATATCCGACGGAGAGTTCACCACAAGCCAAGTAAAGTGTGTATATAAAATAGGTGCTCGACGTTCTAGAGGAATTCTAGAACAGTGGAGCGTCAATATCGGTATATAAACAACGCAAGAAACGAATACAAGTCCTTTAAAATAGGGCAATTAATATGCTTTATTGCAATACATTATGAGATATTTTCTGCAAGGTTTTAGCCATATATGGATGGTTCATGTGTGTGTAAGTGCAAGAGAAATCATAGATAGAAATAAGTCGTGAAGATGTATTTAAAATTTTTCAATATTGCTCCATTATTAGGCAAGGTTTTTTTTTTACTGGGGGTATAACTGTAAAAAGGGTTTTTATCAAAGTGACAGAAATATTTTTATGGGTTTTTATCAAAAAAAAACTGAGAAGGCGACATAGGCCAATGAGGATGGCGATAGGGTAGGAAGATCACGACATGGGTACTGTCGCGACGGCCTGGTGAACGCGACAGAGGTGGGAAAGGGTCGCGACAAGACAGGCACAGGGATAGCGACGGCTTACCTGTCGCTTTCTGAATGCAACGGGTAGACTGTCGCAATCAACCTCCAGAAGGCGACATATCGGGCCGTCGCTTTCTGGTGGTCTGCGCCTGGCTCTGACAGGAGTCAAACCAGACTTTGGATTGCGGGCCAATCTTGAAATAAAATGATACAGGGTCGTTCAGAAAATCATAACTAATTGTATACACGATGAAAAATCATGAAACCAGTTGCAAATTAACTAGACATGTAAGGGTACTTCCAGTAAATCGGAATTAGAGAGAGAGCATGGTTTGAATATGGTTTGAGAACGAACAAGAATGAGTAACACAGAACATGATATAGAGAGAAAGATCGATTAAATTTGATCAACATGCTCAATGAAATTTAGGGCTTTTAGGGGCAAAAGTTCCCTAATGATCATCAGTATCTCCCATAAAAATTTCAAGGCATGGGATTCAGTAATCATGGAGAACAAGAATTATGAAGAGGGTTCGGGGTCAAGAGAGTTGCAAACTTCAAAATTCAAGAAGAAAATATTGGCTCGATGGAAATTTATAAAACTTGAGGGTTTGTTCCTGATGCATGGAACAATCTACAGACGAAATATTAGGATTTTTTCTTGTGAGAATGCCTACCTTGACTCGATTTCCTCTTCTAGGGCTAGAACTTGAAGAACGGGGTTGAGAGCTTGAAAGGTTCTTCTCCCCACGAAATCTCCTCCTCCTTGGCCTCTCCTCCTGGTCCAGGAATCCTTTGGCACGAGCTTGGGTCGGCCAAGAGGGTTTAAGAGGTGTATTTATGCTAGTTATGTTTCTAATTCCTAATAGTACTCTAACTCCTATTTAATTCTGAATTTCCTCCTTTCCCAACCTCTTTCCAAGCTTTCCACCTCCTATTTGGGTTAGGATGGGAGCTAAATTCGTGCTAGACTATATGGAGTAGGTTTAGGAATCCAATTCCAACTCAACTTCCTATTTAATGCGTTAAATACCCCTTTTCTATTTAGGTAATAATTTAGTTACAAATTTAGGGTATTTTCCCATTATTCTTATTTTTAAAATCCTTATTTTGGCCCACTAATTTCTAATGGGTCTATTTAACCAAGCACATTATTTATTGGAATTTATCTTATAGGTTTTCCCTTTTTAATTGGGGAATAATAGAGTTATGATTTTTATTGCATCTTCTTATTTGAATTTATTCATGGGCTATAAGAGGTCCATTGGTCCAAACCCAATAATGGTTATTCATTTCATGATGTTGAAAGTCTCTCTGATATGTTCGATTGTTTTATGGACGTGTTATCTTTCCGTGTTAACGGTTTTCCGACTTAGTTCCCTAATTTGGATAATTGGTCATGTTGTGACATACGCTTGGCCAATCAGATTTTTCATTGCACGAATTTCTATGTGAAACACTTAGGAATAATGTCTGGGATTGATTTATAATTTTTAAGGAATTTTCCGTTGGGTTATTGTACATATGATAATGGTACGCATGTTTCTATTATTTCAATTTAAAGAAAATATTATTTTGAATTTTTAAGTATTAAAATTTCCGGGTTGCTACAGTTTAAGAGCCCATGCTTCGAAATCATGATGTTTCTAGAATCACGTCCGCCAAGATCGATGCGATTTCAAGATTTCCTGTCAAATCAGGAATCGATTTAGTCAAAGATCGATTTGGTTGGAAAACACGGCGACATTACCATACGTGATTTTGAACGTGGCCGCAGGCTACGATCATCATGCGATTGTCAAATCAAGCGGGAATCAAGGGCTTTTAAATCGCGACGCTTTATGTGGACGCAATTCATGTTTAATTGGTGTCTGCTATACCCGACGCTATTTAGGCAATTTTTGCCTACAAATACAGACCCGAGGGTAACCATTTCAAGAACAATCCCCCACCACGGCGAAGTCCTGCCGAACCAGCACCTTGACCTCCGAGCCCATGTTCCTTAACCCCCCGAGGCGAAGTCCTGCCGGACCAGGAACACGTTCTGGAGCCAAGGAGGAGGAGCCATCCCACCCCGGGCCACGTTGCGGAACGCGGGATCTACGTCCTCTCCATCCGATCGGTGTGAGGTGGGAGGAGCTCCATCCACTTCCTTTATCCATCTAGGCAGCTGGCCACATCCCCGTCTCCTCCCCTTTTTTGCTCTTTTTTAGTTTATCTTTAGTACGTCTCATTCACCTCATGTTCGTCACACACACGCACTGCATTTTCCTCCACACCCACTCTTTTAAGGGTTTAACACCAACCCCACGAGGTGTGTTAACCTCCGGTTAATGCTTTTATTTTCATTTCTTTTGAGCATTTCACTACACTTCACATTCTAATCCATTCTTCACTTGTTTCTTGTCTCTGTTTCTTGCAAGGTAACTGGAGCTAGATCTCCTTCGCCAGCCGGCCGGTGGAAGGAGAAAGGAGGACGCACGCACACAACTCCCGCGATCTCCGGGTGAAGGTAAGTACATTTCTTCCATATCCGCCCATTCATTTGGTGCCCACGAGCACCTGGTGATCACACACCATCCTCGTGCACACGCGCACACCGTCTTTCCTTTCTTCCCCTTTTTCTGCTTTTTCACCCATCCTCGCCTTCATTTTTTTATCATATTAAAAGCGCACCCTTTTTCTTCTCCTTCCCCTTTTTAATGTAAAATTTCTGCGTTGTGGGACCCGTGTTTTTTTTTTGAAAGAGAAAACACCATCTACAAATTGGCGATCACGGTGGGACCCTTCTTCTTTTAGCTCGGTTACCTTCTTTTGGAACCCACATGTGCCCCTCCTTAGGTACCCACGTGTGCCCCTCCTTTGTACCCCACGCAGTGCACCCCTCCTTTCGCACCCCACGAGGTACTATTTGGGATTCCCATCGCCATTACCAACTTGTGTTCGTGTTATATTTTTCTTTATACTTTCTCGCATAAGAAATTTGATTTAAAAGAAAAAAAGTAAAATAAAAAAAATTACCATCCTTCTCCCTTCCCTGTTTACTTACATTCACCTGAAGGAAGCATCTTAATTTTGTCACGCCCCGACACGGAATATCGGAACGTGAGGCAGTTGCAAAATAAAGGTATAGAACAAGTACTAGACATCAAACCATTGCACAATGAATAACACTAAAGCAAATCTTTCTCATTAATAACTTTCCAATGTCTAGTTACAACCACTAATATCAGAGCCAATCTATACGGACCAATTACATTGAGATAAAGCAAAGACTAAACTTCAAACCTACTACTACAACGCTCAACATAATATTAGGACGCTAGGGTACTCATGACATCACTCCAGGTCATTCCCGTCCTCTTGAGTGTATGGTTCATCCTCGATCTCACCTGAGAACACAACGACAAATAACACAGGGTGAGCAACAACGCCCAGTAGGACTTAAATCTCAATAGTCAAGCAGGCTTTAAATGATTAATGACTTAGAAGGTAGAGTAACTAATGATAGAGCGAGAGAGTCAAGTAATGGATAGAAGGATAGCACGTGAGCGAAAAAGCACAGGTTTCTAAATATAGCACAAACGTCAATTATAGCACAAATAGCAAGATGGCCATAGCACAATAGCACAAAGTATAGCAATAGCACAACGAGTATAGCATACCACTTTTGTTGTCAACAGACAACGAGAGAATGTAGCACTTTTGATTGTCATGAGATTAATCTAGATAGTATGGCACTTGGATGTAATGCCGACATTTTGATCATTTAACTCCCATGGGCAAATGGCACTTTCGGGCGCTCTCCCTAGGATCAGATCGGGCCCTATTACGCTAGCATTGGTTATGTTGTTTATCTTTACACAATCAGTCAATGGCCAATATAGAGTACCAAGAAATAGATGAGAGCACTAGATGAATAGACGAGATGGTAGAGTGAATGTGAAAAGATGAGCGAGTAGAGCATAGATGAGAGCTAGTGGACATTGTACGTAACACGTCGAGTAAACAGGCGATAGTAATAGTCGCACATCACGCACACTTGGTGTTGGCAATCAGGTGGAACTCACGACTCTACCACTGGCCATGTTAAGCACAGGTCCAGAGGTCCGGCGTGATTCAAGATAAGAGCAAACTTCTAATAGCCATTTGGATCTTATTGATCCCTAAAGGGGTTATAGGTGTTAGGGTACAACCGGCTCGTCGACCATGTGGGAATCCATGGATAGAGGAGACTTACGGAGGCCTTAAACAAAGACTCACTTGTCCGGCAGAAGGAGTATCCGTCGGAGAGTTCATCCAAGTCAAGAAAGACGGTAATTATGGAAACAAGTGCTCGAGGTTCTAGAGGAGTTCTAGAACAGTGGAGCGTCGAGATCGGTGTTTCAAAACAACACAGAAATCGAGAACAAGCTCATTTATAAATAAGGCAATTTAATTACCTAATTTACCAGATAAATTATGTAACATGTTCATGCCATTTAAGCCATATTTGGATGGTTCAAGTGTGTGCATGTGACATGAAATCATAGATGGAAATTAGTTGTGTGTATGTATTTTAAATCCCATATAAATATTCAATTCATATTAAGTGCAATTACTACGGTATAACTGAGATTAAAGGGTATAAGCACACTAGGCAATTAGAGCATTGCAATCAGGCATTTTTTTGCAAAAATCCTGTGATCGCGACGGACACTTGTAAGGATCGCGACAGGGTCGGATCAAAACGCGATGGGGTCGGATTAGAACGCGATAGTACCTTGTAAGGATCACGACAGGCTTGTCTGATCAGGCACTGAGAACGCGACAGAGACCTGTAAAGAACGCGACAGACCGTTCAAACCAGGCACGGTGATCGCGACAGCGATGCCTGTAGCGTTCAAAACGTGACAGACAGACTGTCGTAATCAGACCTCAGAATGCGACCTATCAGGCTGTCGCGTTCTGGTAGTCTGTGCCCGAGTACGACAGGGATCAGACATGTCTTGGATTGCGGACCAGAACTCTCCCTATTTTGACACAGGTGTAGACACCCATTTCTGACCCATAAGTCGAGCAAAATCCCTTGTCGTATCATTGATGCCCCACGTTGGCTCATCATCGTCAAGCTGGCTTTCTCCGATCATGACATCATTTCCATTAGTTCATCGCCCTGGAGGACCCTTCCTGGTCAAATCAATCTCTTTCACTATAAGCTCTTTGAGTATAAGATCCGATATTTCATCCCGAAGGCTGTGCATGGTTGATTGGACGCATTACATGCCAAAATGCAGAAAAGACCATAAGGCGACAGGCCCTAGGTCGCTTTCCTGAAAACGACATGCACTATGTCGCCATCATAATTTCATATTTTAAATCCTCAGAAAATCGAAAATGACTTAAGTCACCTTCCATATGAGGAAGGCGACATATCGAGCAGTCGCATTCAGGAAGGCGACACTTAGGCCGTCGCATTCTGGACCTTAAACAGGAAACTCAATCCGAAGTCCGCTTGGACACATGCTATTGATGGTAATTGCTTCATTTGGACGTCCAAATCACATCCAAATCCTCTCAAATTCGGAGGAGACCTTCCTAACATGTTCCTTTCCGAGTTCCAATAGCCCTTGCACAGCCATACTTACCCAGAGTCGGACTCTTGCCCAGTATTCCTCTCAGACCCGAGTTGGGAATAATCACCATAAGTACCTCGTCTCTGCATCTTTTTGGGCAAGGCTGGAGTCATTAGTTCGCTGAGCAAGAGAGCTTCATCTTCCACGAAGAGAGTTCTCCCTCCAGACGATTAGCAAGAGCCCTCCAATGCGTTTTCCCATCGGCTACACAATCTCTTCTTCCCTCTTCTCTTTATTTTATTCAATTCATGCATGCATAGCTTCGTTTTCTTTCTAGCTTAGCATTAGATCACGACACACACACCTATCCCTAACACCCACAGGGGTTAAAAGCCCAATCTTGTGAGTTTCCCCCATTATAGTTCATGTTTTCATGCTTTTCATTGAATAGATCATCTACACACGAATTCTAATGGGCTTCTTGTTTGTTTAAATCACTTTGGCAGGTGTTTAAAGGTCAGAGCAAGGTGAGGCTCTTGCCCCTCGGCCGGCTGAGGAGCAGGAAGACGAAGAACCCAAGTCTCCATCCACTGAAGAAGAAGGCGACGACCTCTGTGTCGCGATCAAGAAGGCGCCATTGCCTACGTCGCGTTCACATGAAAGCATAGCGACGCCCGTCCTGTCGCATTATCAGGTACGCCTTCCCCTTCATCTTTCCTTTCCAAGGTAGTCAGCCCTCCATCTAAAAAATCAAGAGGCGACTGCATTGGTGGCGATCACGGTCAGTTCCTAATCCCTACATATTCATAATCAATTCAAAAGGGGATACAAATCCCGTGATTACACCTTTTGGCGATCACGGTGGGACAACTTGTGCCCATCACGCTTGTTCTTCCTTTCCCTGCCATCCCTATCATCTAATAGGTGTGTTGTGTGGTTAGTTTTCCTTTTTTTTTGGGTCCCTTCCTTTGAGTTTGTCAGCGTTCTGCGGTTCTGGGTGAGAAGGCGACAAGATCAACGTCGCGATCAGCATAGCGACACAAGGCCCGTCGCGATCAGGTTAGTACACAACGTCTTCCTTGCCTGCTTCTGTTCTGTGTGTTGTAAGGTAGGCGACGTCCCTTTCGTCGCGACCAGGTACGCACTCTGCCCATACACCTTTTGCATTATTTAAAGATCTGTTGAGCCTGTGGGGAACGCGAGGCAGCGTGTGTCGCGTTAAAGGAGGCGACGGACTGCTTGTCGCAATAAGGTCAGTACCTTGTTTTTCTGAGCTTCCTTGCAAATTTGAGTCCATTTTTACATACTCCATCCATGTTCCATCATACCATGCTTTTCTCCATGATCTTGAAGGTTTGTTAGTCTTGTATGTTATAGGATTGTGTGATTTTCCGTGCATAATTAGGATCTACTTGCTCTCTGTCCACTGCGAGAAGGAAAGCGACAGTCTCAGTGTCGCGATCTTGGTCGCGACATAGGCCCTGTCGCCTTCTACCTCTGAGAGCAATTAGCCCTAATTCTTGTTGTGTTAGTATTATGTTAGAATATTGCATGCACTCCGGTGCACATAGGATTTGCATACATCTTTCCATATTCGTAGTATAGGTTTCCTCCTCAGCGACGCTCGCTCTCTCGGCCACATACTCCTTGTGTCCGACTAGAGCACTCGCTTGAGGGCCTTCGTAAGTCCCCGTTGACCGTGGATTCCCACACGGCCGCCGGGCTGGTTGTACCAGTCGCCACCTAGGATCGAGTCTAAAGTTCATTTGGTAAGGTTGAGAGAACCCTAGTCATACCCGAAGTCGGAAGCCCTCTCCCATTTAGGAAACCCTTCCTTATTTGGAGAGAAGTTTCTAAAAGTCAAATCGCTAAAAGGCAAACTTGAACCAATTAAAAGAAACCATCATCATTGCCAATTGCTTGCTTTGGGTGAGACGTTTTCTCTTTCCTTTTGTCTGCATAGGATTGCTTGTTTAGGTAACAAAGAGTCTGTCTAGGTTAGGGCATCCCTCTTGAGTCTGGAAAAGCTTTCCCCACCTTTCTGTGCTCACATGTCAAATATGGAGTCATACCTGAACCCGGTCTACGATGAGAAGCAGGACCCTACCCTCTACACCTCCCATGACTACGAGGGTTCCCTTCCTCACGATCTCTTCGGGGAGTCGACCCCACCCTAAGTCACTACTGTCCATACCTCTGAAGGACACCATCACAACAACGGCGGCCCATCTCAGAACACCCATCCTCCTCAGTCGGACGATCAAGCCACTCAGCTCTTGCACCTAATTCCTCAGCTTGATCAGTCCCAGATCCAAACCCTCATGACGGCCCTCAAGGGAAAGGCCGCCTCCTCACCCTCACCTAGAGCGGGCGCGTCACGCCCCGCAGCAGCTACATCCGGCCCCCACGTCGCCATGGGACGAGCCGACAACACCCCCATCCGGCCGCGGACCATCCGATTTACGCCATTTGAATCTGAGCACTACATTCCCCATGAGTCGAGGCCGCGGTCTCCACCATACCAGCCATGCTACTCCCCTCATCACCCTGAGCCTCGTGCTAGGCCCACCTCTCATGCCTCGTCCATGTACGCTCAGCCTTCCGCCGCACCGGACATGATGTCCGAGTGGGCATCCATCAAGAAGGAGCTCCAGGAGCTCCGAAAGCAAGTCGACCCTAGGCAGCACCACGATGTGCACATGCCAAATTTCAATGGCCTATGGGTCCCCTCTCCATCCGAGCTTCCGAAGTACCACAAATACAATGGCTTAGGCAATCCCTATACCCATATCAAATACTTCATCTATGAGTCTGCCTCCTACCAGCATGACCGCCGCCTCATGGCATATCTCTTCCGCCGGTCGCTGGACAGGCACGCCCTAGATTGGTTCTACTCCCTGCTACCTGAGGACGCTGAAGGCTTCGCTTTCGTGAAGGCCAAATTCCTCGAACAATTCCAAGACAGGGTCGGGCCCGAATACTCCCTTACAGATCTCATGGCTGAGAAGATGAAGTCGGATGAGGATTTTGCCTCGTACGCCGATAGGTGGAGGCAAATGGCCACCAGAGTTCCGGGGTACCTTCCAGAGGGGGAGAAAGTGAAGATCATCATCGCCAATGCCACGCCTGCCTATAGAAACATCCTGGCGATGAATGACATCACCACTATACATCAGCTCTACAGCCGGGCCCGGTTTATCCAAACCCAGCTCAAAGATTCTCCCATCCACTCCATGTTCGAGCCACAGAAATCCCGGTTCCAAAGAAAGCCTCAGGGGCCAGTCACTGAGGGCGTCCAAGTGAACGAGCAAGTGAGCGCGTTCAACCCTGCCGGCCAGAGCCAAAATCGTCAACCTTACAATGCCCAGGGTCAGAACCCTACCCAGCCACCACAAGGGCAGCCGCCACGCCAATACAACCAAGTGCCACTCCTGATGGCTCTCAGCAAAGGCGTCCCATGGGTCCTAGAAGAACTCACTATCCGCCATTACCGGAGACACTCTCCGACATATTCTTGGCCTTGCTCTCCACCGACGCCATTAGGCTCCCTCCTGAGAGACCCTTGAACCCTAGCGTGGATCAAGCTCGGTACTGTGTATTCCACCGGCAGCCTAGTCATACCATCGACCAGTGTTTTACATTCAAGGATCTACTGTATGACTTGCATGAGCAGCACAGGATAGATTGGACAGCCCTCCGGCAGGTGATCGGAGATATCAAGGAAAGGCAGAGGCAACAACGCCAACCACCCCCCCAACAACAACAACAGCAGCAACACCAGCAGCCGTTGCAGGATCTTGGGATCGTCCATAACCCCTTACCAAACCATCCACCAGCTCCAAACCCACCGCCACAGCAGCCTGCCCAGGTAAACCCCATCGTCCACCACCCTCCTCCGCAAGCAAACTGGACGTACGATGATGAATTAGATGTTCAGCAGATGATGGCCATTAACCAATATCCTGTCCAATCCCAAACAATACAACCAGCCTACACGGCTCCCTAGTCAATCCCTTCTTTAGTTTCTATGGCCAACGCCGTCATACTGCCCATCGGTTCAGCATCCGCGCCAGTTGCTAGCTCACCCATCATCTTACCTTTCGCTCCACCTGTCTCCATCCCTCTACCCCCCATCATACCTACTCCCTCACCCATCATCCTACCACCACCTGGGCCGGACCAACCCTCCGCCGCCACATTATCCTCCGCTAGACAGCCACCTACCAATCCGACCACACTGCGGAGCGGGCGCGTCTTTCGCCGCCCGTACCCACCTATCTCCACCACCACCACTTCCACAAACCCCCAGCAGATCCTGCAACCGCCACAGCAACAACAAGCTCAGCAGCAAACGCAAGATGAGGGGTTGATCGAGCCGCTACCCGGAACACACTATGATATCCTCAAGCACCTGGATCATGTGCTAGCCAAGATCTCCATTATGGAGTTGATAAAGAAGTCTAAAGAGCACCAGGAAGCCCTGAGGAATTTCCTGCAGAAGGTAGTCGTAAATGAAGACATGCTGGCTGATAAGCTACCTAGTGCCCTGGCCATGGTGACTCGCGGGCCGGCAATCACTTTTGCAGAAAGCGAACTAGCACCCCCAGAAGCCAGGAGGCTCCCACTCTGCGTCACCCTAGTCATTAATCATGTAGCAGTGGGAGCGGCACTGGTCGATACGGGGGCATCCATAAATGTCTGCCCGCTGAGCACTCTGAGGGCCTGCGACCTATCAGAAGGCATGCTAAGACCAACACCCACCACCATTGCCGCATATGACAACTCCAGAAGATCCTGTCACGGCATGGTAACTGTGCAAGCTGAACTGGGACCCCTCGCCGTCACAGTAGACTTCTACGTCCTAGATATTGATCCCATGTTCAAGGCCATCCTAGGGCGTCCATGGCTGGAAGCGCTCGGGGCTGTGCCATCTACCGCACACCAGTGTCTGAAATTCCCCTTCCAAGGGCGAATTATCAAAGTCAAAAGCATAGCCACCACCCACTCTGTAGATGCCCTCCACGATACCCACCTCCCAGCCGTGTGGCCAGCCAACAAACCCATTGTCTCAGTACTAGACATCAACTACCCCTGGAGCTACACGTTCCAGTCCAAGCGAGAGGTCAACCTAGCCCGGGTCAATGCGGTCAAGAGAAAAGAGCCACTAAGCACAAAGGGGTGGCAAATTATGATGAAGCTGGGGTATGAAGAAGGCAAGGGCCTAGGGGCAGAGCTACAGGGTATAGTCAAACCCATCCCTGACATTGTCACGAAAAGCCGATGGGGCTTAGGGTACAGGGAGAAATCCAAACCATGGTCATCCAGCACATCCACTCTTAAGGCCGACCGAGAGCCACTCACCTGGACACTCTGGTGTCACTTTATCAGGGGGCCTACCCAACCTGGATACAACACCGTGGTAGTCGAGGCAGAACTCTCACAGCACGAGGTGCATGGCCGGAACTTCTCTCGGCACATGGCCCCGCTGCTGACCTATAGAGCCCTAGAAGCCCTCCGTCCAACCAGGAGGAGAAAGACAGGGGACCCAGAGGCCGAGTGGTATAGATGGTTCGACATAGAAGACATCACCATCGCCTTCAGCCGACTGTTCTGGGAAGAGGAGAGGACCTGGCCGCCAGCTGCGGAAGAGTTGCTAGATCCACCCATTGCCATCACGTCCAAAAGGCAGCTCATGAGCGATGCCTCAGACATAGGAGAGCCAGACATCCCCTACGAAGAGGGGAAGACCATTGACAAGCTCTGGAGAGGCACCTGCCTAGCCATCCACCCATCCCTCCTGGATTCCCTCCTTCCCAGTCTAGTCCCATCCTCTCCTCCTTTGCTGATCCAGCTGACTCCCCAGCTCCTCACGGCGGCGCACAGCCTCCTCACACCCGAGCTCCCACCGGCTGTCCTCTCCGCTCTTCAAGCTGATCCAGGTGACCACGAGGTCACCCTCTCCTGTTGCATGCTCTCCTCCGATCTCCAAAAAAAAACGTCCACTTTCAAATGCACGTTGAGGTCGAGGAGCCGGCATACGTCCTACGCTCTTCTGATCAGGGGCACCCCTCGGCTGGGGCTTCCCCTCCTGCTCCTTCATTAGGAGCCATTCTCTTCGAGGACACCATGTCCTCCCCCAGTCCTGTAGAGTCGTCTAGTCTAGGAGAGTCTAGGGTAGGTGAGTCTAGTGTTAGGGTAGATAGGCCTAGGATAGAGAGTCAGGTTAGCCCGCCGTCCACCAATTTCAAGCAGCGTCCTAGGAAGCAGCGGGGAAAAGCTATTCCCCGGAGATATCTTCAAGAGCTAGCTCGGCGGTGTCAAGCGCTGCTATTGATAGAGGAGTTCACGAGAGAAGCGCTGGTGTTCGAAGAAGTGTTTGAGCAGGATGGGGTGTTCATAGACGACGGATTTGGTGTCTACGAAATAATGAATGATGAGGACCCAGTCGATGAAGAGGATAGCGAAGTAGATGACGCTGCCGAAAATATGCCAGTGGAGTAAGAAGGTTCGATGAGCCCACAACGGCAGTGGATGAATCTACTAAGGAAGTCAACCTTGGAACAGAAGAAGATCCCAGGATTGTGATTATCTCAGCAAATCTCCCTCCTGATGAAGAAGAGGAACTGGTGCAAATCCTGAGGGAGTACAAGGACACATTCGCCTGGTCTTACGAGGACATGCCCGGTCTAGACCCCTCACTAGTGGAGCACCGACTGGTACTGAAAGAAGGGGCAAAGGCAATCAAGCAGAAACTCGAAGGTTCCACCCACTCATGGCCCTAAGATGAAGGACGAAGTAGACAAACTCCATAAGGCTAGATTCATCAGGGTAGTGCTTTATCCGAACTGGGTGGCCAATATAGTCCCTGTCATGAAGAAAGACGGCAAAGTCAGAATCTGCATCGACTTCAGGGATTTGAATAAGGCATGTCCGAATGACGACTTCCCGCTTCCTCATCTTGATGTGCTTATCGACAACACTGCTGGGTATGAGACCCTCTCATTCATGGATGGATATTCAGGATACAACCAAATCCGTCTATCTCCTGAAGATCAAGAGAAAACATCCTTCACCACGCCCTGGGGAACGTACTGCTATGTAGTCATGCCGTTTGGGTTAAAGAATGCCGGCGCTACTTATCAGAGGGCGATGATGGCCATATTCCACGATATGATCCATGTCTATGTTGAAGTCTACGTGGATGACATCTTGGTGAAGTCGAGAACCAGGAGAGAACACCCCGAGATCCTAGCCAAGGTGCTGCAGAGATCTAGAGAGTATCAGCTGAAAATGAATCCAAAGAAGTGCGTGTTCGGGGTATCGTCAGGAAAACTGCTGGGCTTCATAGTTAGTAAGCGGGGCATTGAGATCGATCCTAACAAGGCCAAGGCAATAGCAGAAATGCCTCCTCCAAAGAATATCTCACAATTAAGAGGGTTAATCGGGCGTTTGCAGTTCATCAGAAGATTTATCTCCCAGCATTCGCAAAGATGTCGCCCATTTTATGATCTCTTGAAAGGAGGGGCAAAATTCGAATGGAATGACAAATGCCAAGCAGCCTTCGATGAGCTGAAAAGTTATCTCATGAATCCCCCAGTCTTACAGCCTCCTGTACCCGGAAACCGCTAATCCTATATCTCTCAGTCATTGAGGACTCCCTAGGAGCTGTCCTGGCACAACATGATGAATCTGGGAAAGAAAGGGCAGCATACTACCTCTCTAGGTTCTTCAACCCCGCCGAATCCAAGCTCACCACCGTGGACAAAACTTGTGCCGCACTCGTGTGGGTAGTCCAAAAGCTCAAGCACTACTTCCTAGCCCACGAGGTCAAGCTGATCTCGAGGATGGATCCACTCCGCTATCTGCTTGAAAAGCCCGTCCTTTCTGATCGGCTGGCACGCTGGCAGAGTTTCCTCTCCTAGTTTGACATATCGTTTGTGGTCCAAAAGGCCGTCAAGGGGTATGCCATCGCCGAGCATCTGGCCCATCTCCCACTCCCTCACAGTGACTCCCTCCGAGAGGAATTCCCGATGAGGAACTCTCAGTCATAATCAAAGACCCTTCTGGTCCCTTCATTTCGATGGTGCACTCAACTCTCAGGGACGGGGCATTGGAGCCGTGCTGCTTACCCCGGAAGGTATTACCATCCCCTTTGCATATCAACTCACCTTCCCCGCTACCAACAACATGTCAGAGTATGAGGCTCTCCTTGCTGGTCTCAAGCATGCTTATCTGCTGGGGGCATCACACCTCAGAATTATAGGAGACTCTCAGCTCGTCCTGCGGCAGGTGCTCTCAACTTACCGCACTCGTGACCCGAAGCTCAAGCCATACCAAGACCTGGTCACGCTGTTGGCAAGGCAGTTCCGCAAGCTCATCTACATCCATACTCCCCGTTCCCAAAACATCCTGGCCGACGCTCTGGCATTGCTAGCCTCATCCCTATCCTTCCCTCTGAGTCGCCGGACTGAGACAATCATTGTCCAGCGTCTCGATGTTCCATCTACCCAGGACCCTTGGTTTAGCGACCTTAGGGCAACCTTAGAAGAGAGGGCTAGGAAAAGAGGAGCGCAGCAGGTCATGTTAACTAAACTTGAGGAAATCCTGAATGAAGAGGAACTGCCATGGTACTTTGAGATAGAGCAATACTGCAAGGATGGAACATATCCTGAAGGGGCAAGTGCAGAAGACCGCAGGGCCATTAGAAGAGCCGCCTTAAGGTACACAGTTGTCGGAGAAGTTCTGTACAGGCGAGCCCTTAATGGAGTTCTTTTAAGGTGCCTTACCGATGACGAAGCTTGGAAAGTGGTGGAAGGGGCCCATGCTAGTGAATGCGGAGGGCACGTTAACAGTCAAATGCTCGCGAAAAAGATCATTAGGCAGGGCTATTACTGGCCAACCCTAGAGGAAGACTGTACCATCTACGTCCGTAGGTGTGTCAAGTGTCAACTCCATGCCGATAAGATCCATGCCCTTCCTCCTCACTACACCCACTCTCCACACCATGGCCATTCTCCATGTGGGCTTTCGACATTGTCGGCCCTCTTGGTGATTCTAATGCTCAAACCAAACAAAAGTCATTTATCCTAACTGCGACTGAGTATTACACCAAGTGGGCAGAAGCTGAAGCCTTCACAGAAATCAAAGCATCCACGGTGTGCCGCTTCATCATGAGAAACATCATCTCGCGGTTCGGAGTGCCAAGCAGCATCGTCACGGACAATGGGCCGCAATTCATCGCACAAGAGCTCCAGGACCTCTGTAAGAAATACAACATCACGCTGCATCATTCATCGCCGTATTACCCACAAGGCAATGGCCAAGCTGAAGCAACTAACAAAACCCTTCTTAAAATCTTAAAGAAAACCTGTGAGTCGCATAAATTCGCCGACTGGCCGGAAAAGCTAATAGAGGCTCTATGGGCCTACCGTACCTCCGTCCGCACTCCCACGGGGCAAACCCCGTACGCTCTCACTTATGGAATGGAGGCGGTAGTTCCATATGAGATCCTAATTCCTTCACTAAGAGTCCAACTAGACAAGGAACTTAATCATGATGAACGTCGAGAGGCGTTACTAGTCTAATTGGAACTTTTAGATGAAAGGCGACTTATGGCAGCCGACCATGTGCTTTCCTACCAAAGGCGAATCTCATGGTCTTTTCAAAAGAAGGTAATTGAACGAAATTCAAAGAGGGTGATATGGTCTTGAAACGCATTTTCATCAAACCCGGAGGTCCTAGGTCCAAACTACAACCTAATTGGGAGGGTCCGTACGTGTGAGGGAAGTGTACCCCGGAAATGCTTACCGCTTAACTAATGCCGAGGGCGTCGAACTATCACATCCGTGGAATGGGTTGTACCTCAAACGTTTCTATCCTTAGGCCTATAGGTGTGAGGCCACAACACCTAGATCGGGAGTAGCCCCGTGGGAGTCCAAGATACCTCTCTAATCGCCAAGGGTCGCTCTAAGTTATTATTAACACACACACGCACACGGCAAGCCCAGATAACTACACTTGGTAGATGCTGCAACTATGGGCTCTACTCTAGCGATGCATCGGTCATCTCTCCTAATCGGTCGAAGTGTAGGGGCAAAAGGTTTATAAAGGTGGGTCACCAACCTACAGCATACCCCGACGAGAGGAAGTCTCAACAGGGACGGTCAAAATAACAAAAGGGCAAAAAGCAAGAAATGAAAGAAAAGAAAATCCATAATACAACAGGGGCATGGCACTCATGAGCCCGGTCGTACGCATGCCCCAAAGCAAGCAAGTCCATAGCAAAGACCATAAAGTCCCTCCACAACAGACCCAATCTCCAAGGGTATGCTGTAGGGAGTAGCCGAACCCACATCCCTATACCTACACAAGACTTTCCTAAAATGATCTTCCATTTCCCTGGGGGTAGGGCTTAATTAGTCGCGACCTTCGACTAAGGGTAGTTTTCCGAGGCGTTGTCACCCCTACGCACGTCCTAACTTAGAAAGTCCTGTGGCGAAAATCGGAGGAGATCAAGACTCTAAACCAGTGGCTCGAATCGGTTTAGGTGTTGTGGCCCGAAGATGCGAGTACCTTCTGTCTCGCGTGTCTTATTTTAGGAAGGGCTAACGCCAGCTTTAGGCGCTAACAAAAAACTCCAAAAAATCAAATATTCACAAAAACTTCAAAAAATCAGATATTCACAAAAAAAATCCAAAAAAATCAGATATTCACAAAAACTCCAAAAAAATCAGATATTCACAAAACTCCAAACAAAATCAAATATTTCCAAAACCCCAAAAAAATCATATATTCACAAAAAAAAACTCCAAAAAAATCAGATATTCACAAAACTCCAAAAAAATCACATATTCCCAAAACTCAAAAAAAAAAAAAACCAAACATTTCCAAAACCCTAAAAATCAGAACATTAAATTCCAAGCCGTTTGCATAAATGCATTTCATTTGATTATTCGCATCTTTTGCCTATTTAATAAGGTTTAGCCCCTTGACTAATTATCAAGGTCGGTCATTCATTGTATTTTAAGGCAAGGGGCTAAGTCTAAGAACAGATCTAACTTGTCTTGTGATTGTCTAAGTGTGCAGGACGGAAAAGAAAGCGGCACTCATATCTCACTCGTCACTCTCACTCAGTCGCAAACCACAAAACATAAAAGGTTCCATTTCATTCATATCATGTACACTATCATGACAAAAAAAGGGGGCAAACAAAGGTACAAGCCCTCAACCGCTCTCCCTCGTACCCTCAGGCGGGCGGGGAGACGGAGGGGCCATCGCCCTCGGCCCAGTCTCGCTCCCCTTCGGCGCTCTCTCACGCCGTCGTCACTCCTCCTCCTTGTTCCTCCGCCGTCCGGAGGAACCAGTCAGATAGTGTCCGGCGGATCCGCTCGGGATGCCGCTCCTGCTGGTCACCAATCGGCTGCGTCCGACCAAGGCTAGGGCCCTCTCCAGACCCTTCATCTCGGATCGCAGCATGTCGCTGCGATGCCTCTCCTCCCCTAGCTGGGTGCGGAGGTCCCCAGCCTCGGCGCGCAGTCGCACCGCCTCCTCCGCCTCCTGGCGCCAGCGCGCCGCCTCCGCCGCCTCCTGCTGCCAGCGTACCGCCGCCTCTGCCTCCTGGCACCACTGCGCCACCTCCGCTGCCTCAGGGCGTAGGCGTAGCTCCGCCATCTCCGCCTCCATCGTGGTCATCCGCGCCAGGGCGGTCCTCAGCTCCTGCTCCTGCAATACCAAACACCTTGTCAAAACTCGCAAAAGAAACAAGAGTCCAGGGGCATCTAGTAGGAAACTTACTCGCTCTTGCAGCCGGGCTAGAGCATCCTCCGCCCGGGTCACCGCCGAGGCCAGCTGGCCCTCTAACACGGAGTGACCGGGGTCCTCTCGGGAAGAGGAGGCACCTCCCACCATCTGCTGGGCCCTGTCCAACTCTGCCTATTGCAATGAGAACATCAAAGGTCAGTCAACCACAACTAGAAACAGAAGGGTAGGGTGCAAGGTACTCACCAACTGGTCCACCACCGCCTGGAGGTCGTCTCGCTGTTGGATAGTGGAATGGAAGATGCCCTCGAGCGAGGAGATCCGTCCCTCGGGGTCGAGCTGCAAACACAAGCCAAGTCAGTCACACAATTAACTAAGAACTCAAAAGAGACTGAAAGCAGTAAAATACGTACCGGTCGCCGGGTCCCCTTGTATACCTGGGCCCCGTACCTCCGGGCATAAGCCCGAAACTAGTCCTCATCGCTGGTAGCCTCGGAGACCACCTCCTTCCCTCGCCGCTCCCAGTCGTCCAGCTGCTCCCGGACCCGGACCGTCCAGTCCGTGACCTGCTGGATTCCCCGGAAGCTGCGGCCTGGCCTCTCCCATGACCTCTGCCAGGTCGGGAACTCCACCACCGCCTGGTGGAGTCCCAGTGTCCGCTCCACTAGCCGGTGGTGGAGCGGAACCACCGTGTTGAAGCAGTGAAGCCAAATGTCCCTACCGAAGTAAGGACGGCCCCGCTCCACCCACGGCTGGGTGGCGTCGTCCTCCCCGACGTAGGGAGTCCACCGTACCTGCACACCATAAGCCAAAACTCCGTCATTCAATCATCGAAATAAGCAATGCAAAGGAAGGGGTTAAGGCTAGAAATACTCACATGTCCAAACAGGATGGTATCCAGGATGTCGTGGATCAGGGTCACCTGTCGCCGTAGGGACCGCTCGTCACGGAAAAATCGCCAGCGCTGCAGGAGAGGTACCATGCCGCGTCGCCTCGCCACTCCGAGGCCCAATGAAGGGAGGTGGCAATACACCCACACCTGCAAAACAAAACGGTCAGTGCCACAATCAATTAAGATAAGCAGGAAAAGCAGTAAAGGGTAAGGGTGAGAAGCGTACCTGTAGTAGTGGGAAGAAACCTGCGACACCTGTCTCCCTGCTAGAGGTGCCCAAGCTGTCAAAGAGGTGGGCCAGAGAGCCGCACCCCACGCGTAGTTGCCCACGCTGGACAGATCCTCCAGCAGGGGCAAGAACCGGCAGCCAACTGGGTCCCCTCTGGTCCCCAGGATCATCTTCCCAATCACAAGGGTCAGGAACCGCCGTAAGTCTCTATCAGCTGCCTCTCCCTCCTCCTCCGCCATCGCCGCTCTGGCGTCATCAGTCATCTGCTCCATGTGCTCCGCCTGTCCCTCCCCCATCTGGCGGCGTGCACTCACCACCCCCAAACTCGCCTGCAGCACCGTCCGCTGCACTAGAGAGGACCTCTCTCCCCTCACCTCCAGTCCAAGTAGCCTCTCCACCGGCTCCTGATAGCTGGTATAAGTGGTCCCAGTCACCGCCTGGCCGTCCACTCGCAGGCTGGTGATCCGCACCACATCCTCTAACGTAGGGACCATGTGTCCCCACGGAAGAGAAATGCGTGGCACTCTGGGTCCCACCTCTCCTTCAGCGCCTGAATGAGTGCCACATCCGGCGCTAGCTCCTCCAACCTCAAAAACGGCCCAAAACCCATGCCCTCCAGTCGGCGTACCTGGAAGCTCGGTAAGCCGTCATAAATTGCTCGGATCACTGCCCACCCGAGCCGGGACCGCAACTCACTCTGCAAAGCAAACACCAAAAGGTCAGAAGTCGGAAGGAAAATGCACAAATCACTCTCTGTCCTGATAAGAGAACAGGGGGTCTGTCGCCTTCTTAAGGCGACAGAACCCCTATCGCTTTCAGGGCTTCTCATTGCGACAGGTACCCTGTCGCCTTCAATAAGGCGACATTGGGGCTGTCGCCTTCGCTCTGGTAATACGATAGGGTGTCTGTCGCATTACCAGGGCCGAACCGAGACGGAATTTCCTCCGTTTTCCGGCCGTTCCATCGGGCAAACCGCCCTACAACTGGGTGCTCCGCACCCCCACATCCCACATTCAAAGCTTAAAGTTCGGAGACCTACCTTTTTGGGCCTGACCGGCTCATCCTCGTCTCCCGCCGCCGGCGCGATCTCCTCCTCCATCGGAACGACCGGGGGAGGATCTGGGGCCGCCGTCGACGTCCCCTCACCCGCTTGCCTTCGCCGGATCATCTTCTTCCGCCGTCTACCGCCGCCCTCACCTCCTTGCCCACCACCGTTGCCCTCCATCGCCGGTTGTCAAAGGGAGGAAAGAAGGAAAGAGGAGAGGAAGAAGGAAGGAGGAAGAAGAGGAGGAGAAAGGGGGGGGCTTGACGGAGAGAAGAGAGAGGGTTGAAAAAAAAGGGGGGGGGGGGGAAGAGAGATCGGTTCGCCGGAAGGAAGGAAGAAAAAGGGAGAAAGAGAGGAGTGGAGAAGAAGAGGTGCCTGGCCCGGAATTTGAATTCGCCTTAGGAGCTGAGAAGGCGACCAGACCCATGTCGCCTTCTTGTGGGGGGTTCCGACAGGGCCTATGTTGCATTTACTTTAGTTAATGCGACAATGGGGCTGTCGCCTTGAGGGTTGCGACAACCCCTATGTCGCCTTCTTAAACCAGTGCACAAAAAACCCCTAAAAAATCAATGCTCATTGCAACAAATCAATGCTTACATCAATAACATGTCTCACTCCCCTTACATCAAGCATCAGTCTCACCACATCAAGTCCCATCAAAGCCCAAAAGTACAATCACGTCTCTCTTTCTGGCTCACGGTCCGCAAGTGGCCGAAGCTTCTCATGCTCCCAGAGGTACGCCTGGTACGTCTCCCGGTCCTCGTCAAGTCTCGGTGGGAGTGCATAGGTAGCACACGCCCTCCACAAGGCCAACGCGCTCCGCACGGCCTGCTCGTCCTCCGGGGTCCCCAGGTGCCGTCTCTTCACAGGAGGCAAGTGTGACGGTGGTAGCACCCGAGTCCTCGGCTTCCCGATCTGCAAGTAGCACCGCTGCGGGTTGTAGAGCACGGTCCTATATTCCTTATAAGCTGCAAGTCCAAGCGGCGTCCGAGTGGTAGCCGGATCTCCGCTCCACGAAGTGCCGCTACGCCCAAAGCGAAGTGCTCCACCGGCAAGGTGCTAAAGTAAAGGCGCCACGCACTCCTGGTCTTCTTGTCCGCCGTCCTGCATAAAACCTTGTCAGAAAATTTGGCCGCGCCGCCGATAAAATTCAAAGGATGGCACCCGAAGATCCGACTGTCGGTGGTAGGATTGTCAATAGGCTTAAATTTTATCCTCACACCTAACCAACACTCTAGAAGGATCATGGAGCCATAAAGGAGACCCCCCGTGGAAGCCGAAGTGAGACCCGAATAAAGGTACGCCAAGATGGCGTGAGAGAGTGAAAGTCCCCGCCATACCCCACTTATGGCACTCAAGCTAGCATAGTCTATGAGGTGATCCCGGACGGGAAAAGCACCACCCCGCACAAGCATATGGCCACGGCCTTTGCAATCTCACGGTGGTCTACGCTCTTGTCCTTACATTTGGAGATGACCCACTTAGACAAAGGCACTAAATGGATGAATTGTGGGCTAACCATGGTGTGGACGTCCCCCAGATCGGTCATGAACTCCCCTAGAATAAACTTCGGGTTAATGGGCTCGACGGTATAGCTTATGCTTTGCTCGTCCCCCGGCTTGGTTTTAGGGAAAGCTAGAAAGGCCTCGACCTCCTCTAGGAGGACGGTCGCCTCAAACTTGGGAAAGATGAATGTATGGGTTTGTGGGTGCCACAATTCTATCAAGGCCGTGATGCTATGCCAATCAAATGAGATCTTGTGGTAATTATGGGCCGCTATCAACACCCCACCTAAACCCCACTCTCTCAAGAATCTAATGACAAACATGGGTAGAGATTTGATCATCGGGGCAACCCAATTGAGCTTTGAGTAGCGGCGGGATCCCGGGAAGAGCTGGAAGAAAAGGGCAAAAGAGAGAAGGGATGAAGGAGAAGAAGAATTAATAAGCAAATTCATAGCTCAAAATGCATGAAAATTGAAAACACCAAAACTCACCTCCCTCACTTCCTCGCTTCGGCTCAAGTGGTTGGGGACGTCCGTCACCCTCATAAGCGCTTCATACGTCGTCCGAGCGCGCTTCGGACCTTCATAAGCCGTCTCCCCATCCATGGAAGCAAGAGGAGCTCTCCTCATGGCCATAAAAGCTTGCAAACCTTGAAGAAAAGAAGAGAGAAGAGAGAGCTACAAATTTGGCCTCTCATCCCCTTTATTTATAGAGCCTTAGCACTCCTATTCCTGCTTGGAAGGGGAAGGGAAGACCCATTAGAAGTGGGACCTTGAGTGGGAAGCAATAGGAATCCTAATGGGAGTCAAAACCAAGTTTCATGCTGAAAGTTTTTGAGCTCGGGCTGAGAAAACTGTGAAAGCGACATATTGACCCGTCACCTTCAAGGTGGCGACAGGTCATGCGTCGCCTTATTCAGTCAAGGGTCGCGACATGCCCTATGTCACTTTATGATCAGTCTATGATGTCTTGCTTATTCCTCTGTGACTGTTCAGAATATTTGCACATATGCTTTGATGTTCATTATTTGTTGCATTGTATCATGTCTATCTTTACTGCTTTGATTATTGAAAACCCATAAAAATCAGAAAATGCAGGAAAACCCATAAAAATCCATAAAATCCAGAAAATCAAAAGAAACATCCGTCAGGTAAGTCAGGTAAGTATCTCCAACTTTAATCCCTTCGCATTACTATATGATATCTACGCTACTATATCATCTCAAGGACCGGCTGGTTCCCAGTGTGTTCCAGGATCTGAGTTCCCCTTCATCAAAAACGAGGATGATCTAGGTATACACTGCTAATCGCTGGATAGGCCGTTGGGTGATATGACTCGGGGACGATGGATTCTATCGCACGTCGGGGATGCGAAGTGTCTTGACCCTTGTTTATATTGTCTAGCAATATTATCCTTGAATATTTGTTATTTTTTCCCTTTCTTTGCATTCATTTTTATGATTTCCTTTTATTTAGCCCAGCATGCATCATGTAGGAACTTTGAGCTCCATGAATCATGATTTGTCAAAGTCAGCCTCCCAATGATGTCCCAACCCAAATCTTCATTTCCAGACAAGAATTCCACTCCGAATTTGAAAGTTTTCCTTGAGCTTGTGCTCGGTCCAGTTTGCCAGTGATGGTTCCTATATAGGATTCTTCTCATCCCCATTCACTATAACAGTCATTCCTTTATCCCCGATCTGCTCATTAGTCGTGAACCGCTCGAAGGCCAGAGTCGAATCGACCCGCCGGGCAGCACCTATCCCCTAATGAACGAAACCTGCACGCTAAAGATAGCCAGGGTACCTCTTGAATCAGGAGGTTGATCATTCTTTTCTTTTGATGATTATTCATCCCAAATAGGAACCAGCCGCGCACTCTGTTCCCAGCCATGATCAAGGTCAGCCAGATAATTCTCGCTGCTTATTCGTCCAGAATGGGTGTCTCTTTACCTTGATGCCCGCTTTTCAGCTCATTCCGTTTCATTCCGCTACATCGCCGTTTCACGCCACTTTCGCTCCATCACCGCTCCACTCCCTTGCAAAGCAGGCATCAAGGAGGGGTAATCTGTAGACACCCATTTCTGACCCATAAGTCGAGCAAAATCCCTTGTCGTATCATTGATGCCCCACGTTAGCTCATCATCGTCAAGCTGGCTTTCTCCGATCATGACATCATTTCCATTAGTTCATCGCCCTGGAGGACCCTTCCTGTTCAAATCAATCTCTTTCACTATAAGCTCTTTGAGTATAAGATCCGATATTTCATCCCGAAGGCTGTGCATGGTTGATTGGATGCATTACATGCCAAAATGCAGAAAAGACCATAAGGCGACAGGCCCTAGGTCGCCTTCCTGAAAACGACATGCACTATGTCGCCATCATAATTTCATATTTTAAATCCTCAGAAAATCAAAAATGACTTAAGTCACCTTCCATATGAGGAAGGCGACATATCGAGCAGTCGCATTCAGGAAGGCGACACTTAGGCCGTTGCATTCTGGACCTTAAACAGGAAACTCAATCCGAAGTCAACTTGGACACATGCTATTGATGGTAATTGCTTCATTTGGACGTCCAAATCACATCCAAATCCTCTCAAATTCGGAGGAGACCTTCCTAACATGTTCCTTTCCGAGTTCCAATAGCCCTTGCACAGCCATACTTACCCAGAGTCGGACTCTTGCCCATTATTCCTCTCATACCCAAGTTGGGAATAATCACCATAAGTACCTCGTCTCTGCATCTTTTTGGGCAAGGCCGGAGTCATTAGTTCGCTGAGCAAGAGAGCTTTATCTTCCACGAAGAGAGTTCTCCCTCCAGACGATCAGCAAGAGCCCTCCAGGGCGTTTTCCCATCGGCTACACAATCTCTTCTTCCCTCTTCTCTTTATTTCATTCAATTCATGCATGCATAGCTTCGTTTTCTTTCTAGCTTAGCATTAGATCACGACACACACACCTATCCCTAACACCCACAGGGGTTAAAAGCCCCAATCTTGTGAGTTCCCCCCATTATAGTTCATGTTTTCATGCTTTTCATTGAATAGATCATCTACGCACGAATTCTAATGGGCTTCCTGTTTGTTTAAATCACTTTGGCAGGTGTTTAAAGGTCAGAGCAAGGTGAGGCTCTTGCCCCTTGGCCGGCTGAGGAGCAGGAAGACGAAGAACCCAAGTCTCCATCCACTGAAGAAGAAGGCGACGACCTCTGTGTCGCGATCAAGAAGGCGCCATTGCCTACGTCGCATTCACATGAAAGCATAGCGACGCCCGTCCTGTCGCATTATCAGGTACGCCTTCCCCTTCATCTTTCCTTTCCAAGGTAGTCAGCCCTCCATCTAAAAAATCAAGAGGCGACTGCATTGGTGGCGATCACGGTCAGTTCCTAATCCCTACATATTCATAATCAATTCAAAAGGGATACAAATCCCGTGATTACAACAGGGTTGTTCTAAAATTAAGAACAAATTGTATATTGCATGAAAAATCGCGAAACTAATTTTTAATAGATCAAGACATGCATGGATACTTCCAGTAAATCAAAATCGGAAAGCTGTGAAGGTTTCAACATGGTTTAATAGAGAGTATTCATGATGAACATAGAACTGTGTACATTTAGGGTCAATAATTAATTCGCATGATAGGATGTATGGAATTTAGGGCTTTTAGGGGCAATTGAACCCTAACATCATCAGAATCTTCAATAAAAATTCTGTGGCATGAGATCAAGTGTAGAAGGAGAACAAGATTTAATAAGGGGTTCGGGGTCAAGATAAGTGCAGAACTTCAAAAAAAGAGATGTAAATATTGACTTGATGATAAATCATGAAACTTGAGGGTATTGTTCCTGATGATTGGGACAACCTACAGACAAAACTTTAGGTTTTATGCTCGTGAGAATGCCTACCTTTGATCGTTTTCCTCTTCTAGGGTTAAGACTTGAAGGACTCGGGTTGGGGGCTTAAGAACTCCTTTTTCCCACGAGATCTCCTCCTCTTGGCCTCTCCTCTTGGTCCAGCAACCTCTTGGCACGAGCTAGGGCTGGCCATGTGAGTTTAAGAGAAGTATTTAAGCTTCTCCTCATTCCCTTCCCTAGTTTAAATCTAATTCCTATTAATTTCGAGTTTTCCTATTTCCTACCTTCCTTCTAAGCATTCCACTTCCTGTTTGGGCTGGGAAGAGAGCCAAATTCGTGGCCAATCAATTAGAGTAGGTTTAGGATTCCAAATCTAACTCTATTTACTTATTTAATGTATTAAATTCCCCTTTTCTAATTAGTAAATAATTAAGTTGCAAATTTAGGATATTTCCCCCATTATTCTCTTTTCTATAAATCCAATTTTGGCCCACTAATTTCCAATGGGTCCATTTAGTAAAGCCCATCACTTGTTTTCATTTAATGGGCTTTATCTAATTCCCTTTTCTTTGATTTTCTAATTAATTTATTTAGTTTTCTCTTATTTAATTTTCCAATTATCAAGAATATATCTATATTTTTTAAATTTTTAATTTCTCCAAAAATTCAGGTTGCTACATCCTCCCCCTCTTAAAAGAATTTGGTCCCCAAATTCATATGATCATAAGGGAGGAATGTCTTACCGAAAAGATCAGGGTAGTTCTGTCTGATGACTCCTTCCGGTTCCTATGTGGCTTCTTCCACTCCGCGGTTATTCCATAAGACTTTAACCACGTTGATGGGACGGTTCCTGAGCTGTTGAACCTTCCGTTCTAGTATCTTGACTGGCTTCTTTTCGTACGTCACATCTTTGTTCAATACCAACTTCTCGTGGCGGATGATGTGTGTAGGGTCATAGACATACTTCCTGAGCATGGAGACATGGAACACATTGTGTACACATGCCAGATCCGGTGGCAATGCCAGTCGGTATGCAACCTCACCAATCCTTTTGAGTACTTCAAAAGGACCGATGAATCTAGGGCTGAGCTTTCCCTTTACACCGAATCTTTGAATGCCCTGAGTAGGTGACACTTTTAGAAATACATGATCACCCACTTGAAATTCCAGATCTCGCCTCCTTTTGTCGGAGTAGCTCTTCTGCCTAGATTGAGCAATCTTGAGCCGGTCTCTGATTACCTGAATGTCTCTTGTGGTATTCTGTACCATCTCTGGGCCTAGCCATTGTTTTTCTCCAACCTCATTCCAGCATGCAGGTTATCTACAGTTTCTTCCGTAGAGTGCTTCGAACGGCACCATTTTAATGCTTGCCTGATAACTATTGTTATAGGCAAACTCAATTAGAGGTAGGTGCTCGTTCCAATAACCTTGGAAATCTATAGTGCAGGCTCTCAACATGTCTTCCACTATTTGGTTGGTTCTTTCAGTTTGCCTATCAGTTTGTAGATGGAATGCAGTACTAAAGTTGAGTTTAGTACCCAGTGCACCTTGCAGTCCTTTCCAAAAATGAGATGTGAATCTCGGATCTCGATCCGAGACTATGGATGATGGAACTCCGTGTAGTCCCACTATCTCTTTGACATATAAGGCAGCTAGTACTTCTACCGACCACTTACTCTTTATAGCAAGGAAGTGAGCGGATTTGGTTATCCGATCAACAATGACCCATATAGCATCGAGTCCACCACGAGTCTTGGGTAAACCCATGATGAAGTCCATGCCAATGCTTTCCCACTTCCATTCCGGAATATCTAACGGTCTGAGTACACCGGCAGGGCGCAGGTGTTCAGCTTTTACTTGTTGGCAAGTAAGGCAGTGAGCGGCATGTTCGGCTACCTCTCTCTTCATGTTTGGCCACCAAAACGTTCTCTTCATATCTTGATACATCTTGGTACCTCCAGGATGAATAGTGTACTTTGTTTTGTGAGCTTCATCCATTAGCTTCCTCTTCAGTTCTTCATTGTCGGGGATGCATGTCCTCCCTTGAAATACTAGCCTTCCATCCTCAGTCATGGCAAAGTCCGGCCTTTCGGCTAGAGTTTCCTTGATGCGAACTAAGAGCGGATCATTATCTTGTTGGGTTTTGATCTCTTCCAACAAGTCGGATTGAATCTTGATATTGGCAATCAAGACTCGGTCTTCTCTATGTTCAATAGTTAAGTCTAACCTTGCGAATTGTTCTAGTAGTTGCATCTCGCCAAGGACTAGACTTGAAACAGATGCCATCGGCTTTCTACTAAGAGCATCAGCCACAGCGTTTCCCTTGCCTAGATGGTATTGAATGTTGAAGTCGAAATCTTTGTGGTATTCTAGCCATCTTCTTTGTCTCATGTTGAGTTCTTTCTGGGACAATAAATACCTCGGACTTTTATGGTCTGAGTAGACAGTGAATTTCTCTCCATATAGATAATGTCTCCAGATCTTCAAGGCGAAGACCACAGCAGCCAGCTCGAGATCATGTATAGGGTAGTTGACCTCATGTGTCTTCAGTTGCCTTGAATAATAGGCAATGCCATTTTCCTTTTGCATCAGTACACAACCTAGCCCAATCCCTGAGGCATCGGTGTAGACAGAGAAACCCTCTCCCTCTATTGGCAGAGCGAGAACAGGTGCTGAGGTAAGACGATCTTTAAGAGTTTGTAAACTTTTCTCACACTCTTTACTCCGGGCGTAGGGATTCTCCTTTCGTGTTAGACGCGTGAGAGGAACGACGATCTTTGAGATGTCCTTGATGAACCGCCTATAGTAGCCACCCAGTCCTAGGAAACATCTGATTTCGGTGACGTTGGTTGGTCTCTCCCAGTTGAGTACAACTTCGACTTTGGAGGGATCAACGGAGATGTCGTCCTTTGAGATGACATGGCCCAAGAAGGACACTTCCTCGAGCCAGAATTCACACTTGCTAAGATTTGCGTACAATTTGTTGTCTCACAAAAGTTGTAGTGCTATCTCCAGGTGTTCTTCATGCTCTTCTTTGGTCTTTGAATAAATGAGGATATCGTCGATGAAGACGACCACAAACTTGTCGAGGTAGGGCCGATATATGTTGTTCATGAGTTGCATAAAGGATGCAGGAGCATTGGTTAGCCCAAAAGGCATAACAATGAATTCATAGTGCCCGTGCCTGCTCCTGAAAGCCATCTTGAAGATATCGTCCTCTTTGATCCTCATTTGGTGTTAGCCAGATCGAAGATCGATCTTGGAGAAATATTGAGCTCCAGATCTTTGGTCGAATAGTTCATCGACTCTGGGCAAAGGGTACTTGTTCTTGATGGTGAGTTGGTTGAGTTGTCGATAGTCGATGTAGAGCCTCTGTTAGGATCGGTTATTCGGTTATGGCAAAGCTAGAAGGGGGGGTTGAATATATTTGCAGCAGAAACTTAAGCAATTTAAAAAAATACTTCAGATTAATAGATCTACTCAATTAAAACCCCTTTGATCTGATGTAATGTGTCTGAGCGAAATAACAAGTAGTATGTACATGAAATCCCTAGGCATGCATCTAGCGCAACACAAGTCAAACCACATTGCACAAGGGATTTTTTAGGTGGTTCGGAGATCACACCACATGACTCCTACGTCCACCCCTCACACAGTGAGGACACACTACTCAAGAACTGAGTACAACACACACATGAGCACAATGGCTCAACCACACACACACACGCTAGATCAAGCCCACAAATGATCAGATCCTCTAGCCTTGATCTGACCAACACACCACACACACGTTGTCTGATGCAAACACGCAACCAGAACAATAATCCACACGTGGATCAAGCACAAGGAATGCTTGAACCACTACCACACACACAAAGATATGAAAGGTAGAATAAAAGAAGAGTTCTGAGTTGAAGATCAAATCCAAATGAAGAAGTCTTCATGGTGGTCGTCCAGAAGAACTTCAAACTTCATGTTGATGATGATCAAACGATGTAGAAGAAGCTTGATTCGTGGACAAACCGGCTTCAACTCCGCTTGGAAGATGGATCTTCTTCGCTTTGGTCGGAGGGATGAAGTAGGGAAGCAGGAAGAAGCTCTTCTCTTGAGTTTTGCTTAGGGTTTTGATATGGTGGCTTCTTGCTGCGAAAATAGTCTCATATGATCCTTATATATGGGTGTCCAAACATGGAGAGTCGTGCTTAAAGGGATCACCCAAATATAGATCATATCCTGGCCATTAGATCTTCCCAAAACTCCATCTGTCGACAGCAGACTTGCTGCTGTCGACAGGTGCTGACAGGTTTGCAAAAACCAAAAGACTGGCCTTCCGGGAAACCATTTCGTGTGTGTATCTGTCGACAGGCTACAGTGTATCTATCGACAGGCTACAGTGTATCTGTTGATAGGTACATTATTCATCTGTTGACAGCACACTATTCATCTGTTGACAGCTACTTGTTCCAGCAACTTGTCTTGTTCTTTTGCACTTGGATTTTGTTGCTTGTCTTGTGTACATTCACACCTACATTAAAAGACAATTATTAGTGAGATATAATGAACATATAAATGAACAAGTTAGACATGTTTTTCTTGATTAGCATTTGTGTTTCTTGATTAACATTTGCTTGACTTGACATTCTCATTATGTTTCACATATTCACATCACATCAATTTATATTGTTTATGAAATGCTCATCGATTGCTCATCATCAAAAACAAACATACCATATGTCAACTTAACATACTCATGTAAACCCAACAGCCACATCGATCCATCCTTCTTCTTGACGAACAACACGGGTGCTCCCCATGGGGAAGTACTTGGTCTAATGAACCCCTTTTCTAATAGCTCCATCAATTGCGCTTTCAATTCCTTTAACTTGACAGGTGACATCCGGTATGGTTGACGTGATACCGGTGTAGCTCCAGGAATCAGCTCAATGGCGATGTTGACATCTCGTTCCGGGGGAATTCCTGGCAGATCTTCAGGAAACACATCGGGGTAATCCTGAACTATGTAAATGTCTTCTATCTTAGAACCCTTCTTTGCAACTACTACAGCCGCAAGGAAAGCAATGCAACCTTTCCTTATCATGTTGTGGGCTTTCATAGCAGAGACTAGAGACATTCGTCTCTTATGTCTAATCCCGGAGAATGCCAATTTAGGAAAGTCAGTAAAGGTAACCTTCCCTTTATTACAGTCGACACTTGCCCCATAAGTGGACAACTAGTCGGCTCCCAAAATTACATCATAGCCTTCCATGGGCATACACACCAGGTCGGCTTTTAGGTTATTGTCTCCGAATTACATCTGCAGAGGAAAAGTATTTGTTCAATTTCTCCTTTTCCCCTAGTGGCATTGTGACAGAGAACTCACAACCCATGGATATAGGTTTGGTATTCACAGTATCAGCAAAGTTTTGAGATATAAATGAATGAGTAGCTCCAGTATCAAATAAAACAAATGCTGATAATGAGAAAACTTGAAGGGTACCATCTACCACGCCACCTTCCATAGAAGGTTCCTCATCATGCAGGGCTTGCAGTCGGCCCTGTTTCTTAGGCGCATTAGGGTGCCTCTCATTCTCTTTTAGTAGCGGGCACTCGGGGATGCAGTGCTCGCGACTTCCACAGCGCAAGCATGCGCCGACCTTCCTCCAGCATTCATCAGTCGTGTGACCCAGCTTGTCACAGTGCTTGCAGTTTCCTTTAGTTGAAGTGTATGGGACTGTAGCTTTGGGCTTCCTTTCTTGGCTGGGTCCCTCTGTGATGTTGAAGGGATGCTTCTTGCCATTGGTAGGCTTAACAGATGACTGACCCGAGGTCATTTCCTTTTTCACGAACTTCACTTTGATACGGTCAGTGAAGTTCGTAGCATCTTCCAGCAATTGAGCTTTCTTCACCATCTCGGCGTAGGTCTAGATGTCGAGAGGTTCTAGTTGGGTGATGTATTGAGGCCTAAGGCCGTTGAGAAAATGTTTACCCTTCATCCTTTCGGTGTTCACTAGGTGTGCAGCATAGCGCGCCAGCCTAGAAAACTAGGCTTCATACTCGGCCACAGTCAGGTTCCTCTGTTTCAGAGCAGCGAATTCCGCAGCCTTCCTTTCTTGGACACGCTCGGAGAAGTATTTGCAGTTGAAAGCTTCTTTAAATTTGGTCCAGGTGAATTGAATGTTCTCCCGAGTCGCTTCCACTGACTCCCACCAAGCGCGGGCGTCCTTCTCCAGTTGAAATGTGGCCAGTAGCAGCTTATCCCCGGCTGCACATTGCATAACACGGAAAATTCTTTCCGTTTCCTTCAGCCAGTTGTAATCATGGGATTGTGCTCCCCTTTGAAAAATTATGAATATGAAGGATTAGGAAATGTACTGTGATCGCCACCAAGTAGTCGCCCTAGAGATGTGTAGATAGGATGGCTGACTACGTTGGAAAAGGAAAAGAGAAGAGAAGACGTACCTGTGAACGTGACAGAAGGGTCGTCGCTACGCTCGTACCTGAACGCGACTGGACGAACGGAGCCTTCCGGGTCGCGACAACCTTTTGGTCGCCTTCTTCTTCAGTGGATGGAAGTTGTAGGTTCTTTCTTCTTGCTCCTCAGCCGGCTGAGGGGCAAGAGCCTCACGCCTCTCTACTCTTTAGGTACCTGCCAAGATCAACAAAACAGAGAAAAACCCATTAGCAATTCATGCATGTGAGATCTATTTAATGAAAAAAATATAAACATGCACTATAATGGAGGGAACTCACGTGATTGGGATTTTTAACCCCTTTGGGTGTTAAATATGGGTGTGTGGTGTGTGTTCTAATGAAAATCTATGAAAAGAAACGAACTATGCATGCATGAATGAAGGGAAATAGTAAAGGAAAAAGGAGAGAGAAGGTGTAGCCGGTGGAAAAATGCCCTGGGGGGCTCTTCTTGGTCATCTGGAGAGAAAACTCTCTTCTTCGTAGTTGCAGCTCTCGGGGAGAGGAAGAAGAAGACTCCGGCCTTGCCCAAAAAGATGGAGTATTGAGATAGTTATAGGTGATTATTCCTGGAAGGGCTGTGAGAGGAATAACAGGCAAGAGTCCGGGTTTGGGTAGGTATGGTTGTGCATGGGCGATTGGAACTCGGAAAGGAGGCTTTAAGGAAGGTCTCCACGAGTTTTGGTAGGATTTGGATGTGATTTGGTCAACCAAAAGGGGAAATATCGATGTATGGCATGTGTCCAAGTTAGGCTCGGAAAGGATCTTCTGCATGAGGTCCAGAACGCGACGGCCTTCATGTCGCTATCAGTGTGGCGACGCCTCGATACGTCACCTTCCTTACATGGAAGGTGACTTTAAGTTATTTCTGGCGATTTTTCAGGGAATTAAAATGCCTATTTATGAAAGCGACATATCGAGGTGTCGTCTCCTTGAACGCGGCATGGGGGCTGTAGCCTTCAGGGCCTTTTCAGCATGCGGCCATGCAAAGTGTCTGATCTCCATGTACGGGCATCAGAATGACGTATGGTTTGAAATGTCGGACTCTTGACTCAGAGAGCTACAAGATGATGATGAAGAGGATTGATTTTGACCAGGAAGAACCCACCAGGGTGATGAAAAGGATGTCATGATCGGAAAAAGCCAGCTTGACGATGATGAGCCAACGTGGGGCATCAATGATATGACAAGGGATTTTGCTCGACTTATGGGTCAGAAATGGGTGTCTACAGATTGCCCCTCCTTGATGCCTGCTTTGCAAGGGAGTGGAGCGGTAGTGGAGCGAAGATGACATGAAATGATGATGTGGCTGAGTGAAGCGAAATGAGCTCAAAAGCGAGCATCAAGGTAAAGAGACACCCATTCTGAACGAATAAGTAGCGAGAATTCTCCGGCTAGTTTCGAACACGGCTAGGGACAGAATGCGAGGATGGTTCCAATTTGGTACGAATAAAGATCAAAAGAAAAGAAAAGATCAACTTCCTGATTCAAGAGGTACCCTGGCTATTTTTAGCGTGCAGGTTTCCTTCATTAGGGGATAGGTGCTGCCCGGCGGGTCGATTCGACTCTAGCCCTTGAGTGGTTCACGACTAATGAGCGGATCGGGGGGAAAGGGATGACTGTTATAATGAATGGGGATGAGAGGAATCCTGAATGGGAACCATACTGGCAAACTGGACTGAGCAACAAGCTCGAGGAAAGCTTTCGAATTCGGAATGGGATGCAATTCTTGTCTGAGACTGAGGATCTGTGTTGAAACATCATTGGGAAGCTGACTTTGACAAATCATGAAGCATGAATCTAGAAATTCCTAAATGATATATGCTGGGCTAAATGAAAAGAAATCATAAAAACAAATGCAAAGAAAAGGTGAAAATAACAAATATTCAAGGATAATATTGCTAGACAATATAAACAAGGGTCAAGACACTTCGCATCCCCGACGTGCGATAGAATCCATCGTCCTCGAGTCATACCACCTAACGGCCTATCCAGCGATTAGCAGTGTGCACCTAGATCATCCATGTTTTTGGTGAAGGGGAATTCAGATCCCGGAACATACTGAGAACCAGTCGGTCCTTGAGACGATATAATAGCGTAGATACCATATAGTAATGCAGAGGGATTAAGGTTAGAGATACTTACCTGCACTTACCCGACAAACCATCTCTTTTTTTTTGGATTTTCTGATTTTCTGATTTTTATGGATTTTCATGCATTTTCTGATTTTTATAGATTTTCAATAAAGAAAGCAATAAAGATGAAATGCACCAAATAATGAACAGACATTGAAGCATGTGTGCAAACATCGTGGGAAGCAATCACAAAGAAATAGGCATGATAGTATACTCTAATCAGAACGCGACATGGGGTAGGCCGCTACCCTTGTCTTAATAAGGCGACACTCACAGTGTCGCCACCCTGAAGGCAACATGTCGCTTTCACAGGATTCTCAGCCCGAGCCCAAAACCTGCAACCTGAGCATTGTAATTTGACTCCCATTTGGACTCTTAATGTTCTCTAATCAAAGTCCCACTCCTACTAGCTTTTCTCTACCCTTTCCAACCATGAATAGGAGTCTTGTGGCTCTAGAAATAAGGGGAAGAAGCCAAATTCGCAGCTCACCCTTCTCTCTTCTTCTCTTCAAGCTTTTCAAGCTTTCATGGCCATGAAGAGAGCTCCAAGTGCTTCCATGGGTGAGGAGGCTCTCTATGAAGGTCCGAAGCGATCCCGGGCAACCTATGATGCTCTTGTGAGGTTGACGGACGTCCCCAACCATCTGAGCAAGAGCAAGGAAGTGAGAGAGGTAAGTTGCTTGATGTTTTCAAATTTCCATGAATTTTCCTGCGAATTTCATCATTAATTTTGTTCTTCTTCCTCCTCCCTTCTCTTTTGCCTTTTTTCTTCGTCTCCTCTAGCTCTTCCCCGGCTCCCGCCGCTATTCCAAGCTAACGTGGATCACCCCCATGATAAAAGCCTTACCCATGTTTGTAATCCGGTTCTCGAGAGAGTGGGATTTGGGTGGGGTTTTGATAGCGGCCCACAATTACAACAAAATTTCTTTTGATTGGCATAGTATCACGGCCTTGATAGAACTTTGGCACCCGCAAACCCATACCTTCATTTTCCCCAAATTCGAGGCAACCATCCTTCTTGAGGAGGTCGAGGCTTTCTTGGCTCTCCCTAAGACTAAGCGTGGGGATGAGCAAAATATTTGCTATACTGTCGAGCCCATCAACCCAAAGCTGATCTTAGGTGAATTTATGACCTACCCCGGGGATGTGTATACATGATTAGCCCACAATACATCCACCTTGTGCCGTTGTCTAAGTGGGTCATATCCAAATGCAAGGACAAGAGCGTAGACCACCGTGAAATAGCGAAGGCCGTAGCCATATGTTTGTGTGGGGTGGTCCACTTCCCGTCTATGGATCACCTCATAGACTACGCGAGTTTGAGCGCTATAAGCGGGGTATGGCGTGGACTCTCACTCTCTCATGCCGTGTTGGCTTACCTATATGCGGGTCTTACCTCGGCCTCTACGGGGGGTTCACTCTATGGCTCTATGATCCTTTTGGAGTGTTGGTTAGGGTGAGGATAAAGTTCAAGCCTGTAGACAACCCCACCACCGATAGACGGATCTTTGGGTGCCATCCACTATGCTTCATTGGCGGGGTGGCCAAATTCCCCGATAAAGTTATGTGTAGGACGGCGGACAAAAAGACAAGGAGTGCATGGCGCCTTTACCTCAGTACTCTCCCGGTGGAGCATTTCACCTTGGACATAGTGGCATTGCGCGGAGCGGAGATCCGGCTTCCACTTGAGTGCGGATTAGATCTACAACTTATGGGTAACATGATGACAGTGCTTTACAACCCACAGAGGTGTTATCTACATATTGGGAAGCCGAGGACTAGAGTGCTCCCTCCGTCTCACTTGCCTCCGACGAAGAAGCGGCGTTTGGGAGATCCGGAGGACGAGCAAGCCGTGCGGAGTGCGTTGGCCTTGTGGCGGGCGTGCACCACCCATGCACTTCCACCGACACTGCAGGAGGAGTGGGAGACGTACCAAGCATATCTCCGGGAACATGAGAAACTTCGGCCGCTTGGGGACCGTGAGCTTGTGAGAGAGAGTTGATTGTATTTTTGAGAGTTTTGAGGGACTTGATGTAATGAGAGTGAGAGACATGTTGCTTTTCCTTTTTGGCTTTTATTTGATGTAAGCATTGGAAATTTATGATAGAATTGAATTTTTAAAGAGTTCTGCGCACAGACTGAGAAGGCGACATAGGGAGCGTTGCGACCTGGAACGCGACCAGTCAACGGTCGCCACCTATAAAGTGAACGCGACACATGAAGCGTCGCGACCTGATAAGAAGGCGACAGGGCCATTGTCGCGTTGACAGGGCCGAGCGCAGTTTGAATTTGGGGCCCGGCACCACTTCTCTCTTCACGCTTTCCCTTCTTCCCTTCTTCTTCCACTCTTCCTTCTCCAGCTATTGAAGCCCCCTCTTCCTCTTCTTCTCCAGCCACTCCTCCTCCAGTGATCGCCGGTGATAGCCGTGGCGGCCTCTTCTTCCCGCTCTCCTTCTTCTCTCTCTCTCCCTTCCTTATCCCTCGGCAGCTTGCAATGGAGGGTGGAGGTGATGGAGGAGGCAACGGTGATGGCGGCCGGCGACGCACCAAGAAGACAATTTGTCGTCGTCAAGCGGGCGAGGGCCCGTCTGGAGCGGCGTACGAAGATCCTCCGGCCGTGCCGATGGAGGAAGACACCACGGCAGCGGTGCCGGGTGAGGATGAACCCGTCGGACCCAAGAAGGTAGGTCCTCGAGCCCTAAACCCTGTATGCGAGATGGTGGGAGTGTAAGGCACTCATGTGTAGGGCGTTTGCCCGAAGTGAAACGGCCGGGAAACGGATTTTCCCGTCCCCGGTCACCCTGGTAACGTGACAGCATGACTGTCGCATTACCAGTGGGAAGGCGACATACCCCTTGTCACCTTTAGAAGGCGACGGGTCGACCTATCGCCTTCGGGAATCTGAAAGCGACGGTCGTCTCTTCGCCTTCAGAAGGCGACAGGGGCCCTGTCGCGATGACAGGACTGAGAGTGCTTTTGCGATTCTGGCCGATTTCTGATGCTTTTGGTGTTTACTTTGCAGAGTGAGTTGCGGCCCAGACTTGGATGGGTAGTTGTCCGGGCAATCTACCGTGAATTGCCGGACTTTTAGAGGGCCCGATTGGAGGAGATGGGGTTCGGCCCCTTTCTCAGACTAGATGAGTTGACTCCCGACGTGGCCCTTATCCAGGCCCTGAAGGAGAGGTGGGACCTCGAGTGCCACGCTTTCCTCCTTCCGTGGGGTCACATGATTCCCACGTTAGAGGACGTGGCACGGATCACCGGCCTACGTGTGGACGGCCAGGCGGTGACGGGGGTGACCTACACGAGTTACCAGGAGCTGGCGGAGAGGTTGCTGGGGTTGGATGTGACGCGCGAAAGGTCGTCATTGATTCTGAGGACGAAGCTACAGGCGAGCCTCTGGGTGGTGAGCGCGCGCCACCAAACAGGAGAGAGCCAGGCAGATTATATGGCGAGGATGACAGAGGACGCCAGGGCAGCACTGGCAGAGGAGGAGGGAGTGACAGCAGACCGTGATCTGAGGCGATTCCTGATCCTCGTGATCGGGAAGTTAATTCTGGGGACCAGAGGGGACCCGGTCAGCTGCAGGTGCCTGCCCCTGCTGGAGGACTTGTCCAGCGTGGGCAGCTACGCATGGGGTGCGGCTCTCTTGGCCCACCACTTCGACAGCCTGGGCACCTCCAGCAGGGAGACGGGGGTAGCCGGATTCTTCCCACTCCTACAGGTACATTCCTTTACCCTTACCCTCTACTGCTTTTCCTGCTTATTTTGATTAAATGCAGTACTAACTATGTTGTTTTTTTGCAGGTGTGAGCGTATCACCACCTCCCCTCCTTGGGTCATGGTGAGCCGAGGTGGGCCGGGACTGTGCCCCTTCTACGGCATTGGCGGTTCCGCTGGGACGAGTAGTCACTGCGCCGGCAGGTGACATCGATCCATGACGCACTAGACACCGTGCCCTTCGGCCATGTAAGTACTTCTAGCCCTAGCCCTTTTCCTTTGCTTTGCTTACTTGACAGTTTGACTGACTGCTCTCTCTGTTGGTGGTGTGCAGGTTCAGTGGACTCCCTATGTCGGGAAGGGTGACGCCGCCCAGCTGTGGGTGGAGCGGGGCCATCCCTACTTCGATAGGGACATTTGGCTCCATTCATTCAATACGGTGGTACCGCTCCACCACCGGCTGGTTGCGCGGACACTGGGACTCCACCAGGCGGTGGTGTAGTTCCCGTCTCGAAAGAGGCCATGGGAGAGACCGGGCCGGAGCTTCCGCGGGATCCAGCAGGAGACTGATTGGACGGTTCGGGTCCGCGAGCAGCTCACTGACTAGGAGCAGCGTGTGAGAGAGGTGGCTTCAAAGGCCACAAGTGATGAGGATTACTTCCGTGCCTATGCACGGAGGTACGGGGCCCAGGTCTACAAGGGGTCTCGACGGCCGGTGAGTTTTATTGCTTTCAGTGTCTTTTAAGTTCTTAATTGATTGATTGCCTGATCGACTTGACTTGTGTTTGAAGTTTGATCCTGAGGGGCGGATTGCCTCGCTCGAGGGCATCCTCCACTCCACCATTCGGTAGAGGGACGACCTCCAGGTGGTTGTGGACCAGCTGGTTAGTACTTTACACCCTGACCCTTCTTTTTCTAGCTTTGGTTGACTAACACTTCTTGTTTTCCCTTGCAGCGGGAGGAGCTAGATCGGGCCCAGTAGATGGTGGGAGGGGCTTCTTCCTCCCGAGAGGACCCGGGCCGCTCGGTGTTGGAGGGCCAGTTGGCAGCGGCAGTGGCCCGAGCAGAGGATGCTCTCGCTCAGGTGCGGGAGCGGGTAAGTTATCAACTAGATGCCCCCTTTGACTCTCTGTTTCTTTTGGTGTTTTGACAAGACCATTTGATGTTGCAGGAGGCTGAGCTGAGAGACTCCTTAGCGTGGACGACCGCGTTGGAGGCGGAGATGGCGGAGTTGCGCCTACGCCCAGATGCGGCGGAGGTGACGCGCTGGCGTCAGGAGGCCGAGGAGGCGACGAGGCTACGCGCTGAGGCCGGGGACCTCCGCACTCAGCTGGGAGAGGAGAGGCACCACTGCGAGCTGCTGCGGTCCGAGATGAAGGGCCTCGAGAGGGCTCTAGCTTTGGTCGGACGCAGCCGCTCGTCGGTTAGCAGGAGCGGTATCCCGAGCGGGTCTGCTGGACATTATCTGACAGGTTCCTCTGGACGGCGGAGGAACGAGGAGGAGGCACGACAGCGCGAGAGAGCGCCGGAGGGGAGTGAGAAAGGACCAAGGGTCATGGCCCCTCCGTCTCCCCGCCCGCCTGAGGGTACAGGGGAGAGTGGCTAAGGGCTTGTACTTTTGCCCCTTTTGTACATGTATGATATGGAATGGAATGAAATGGATCCTTTTTTATCTTATGACTTGCGACTGAGTGAGAGTGACGAGTGAGAGTGATGGGTGAGATGCGAGTGCCGCTTTCCCTCTTTTGCGCCCTGCATACTTAGACAATCACGAAACAAGTTAGATCCGTTCTTAGGCTTAACCCCTTGCCTTAAAATGCGACGAATGACCAACCTTGATAAATGGTCAAGGGGCTAAGCCTTATTAAATAGGCAAAAGACATAAGTAAATAACATGCATGAGCAGGAGAGTGGAGTGGTTGAAAATATTTTTTGGAGTTTTGAAATATTTGTTTTTTTGGAATTTTGAAATATTTGATTTTTTAGAGTTTTAAAATATTTGTTTTTTTTTAGTTTTGAAATATTTGATTTTTTGGAGTTTTGAAATATTTGATTTTTTTGGAGTTTTGAAATATTTGATTTTTTTTTTAGTTTTGAAAGGCGCCTAAAGCCGGCGTTAGCCCTTCCTAAAATAAGACGCGCGAGACAGAAGGTACTCGCCCCTTTGGGCCACAACACTTAGACCGGTTCGAGCCGCTGGTTTGGAGTCTTGATCACCTCTAGTTCTCGCCATGGACCTCACTAGACTAGGACGTGCGTTGAGGGGTGACAATGCCTCGGGAAACTACCCTTAGTTGATGCTGCGACTAGTTAAGCCATACTTAAGAGGTGATTTGGTTTTATAGGGAGAAATGGAAGATTATTTAAGAAAAGTCTTGTGTAGGTTTTAGGGATGTTGGGTTCGACTACTTCCTACAGCATACCCTTCAGAGGTTGAGTCTGTTGTGGAGGGACTTTATGGTCTTTTGCTATGGACTTGCATTATTTGGGGCATGCATACGGCCGGGCTTATGAGCGTCCCGCGGGGACTTTGCCACTCTTTGCCATGCCCCTATCGTGTTATGGATTTCCTTTTTCTTTTTCTTTTGTTTCTTTGCTTCTTTTCCCTTTGTTGTTTTGACCGTCCATGTTTGAGACTTGCTCTCGTCAGGATATGCTTTAGGTTGACGACCTTGCCCTTACAACCTTTTGCCCCTACACTTCGACGGATTAGAAGAGAATGACTGACGCATCGCTAGAGTAGGACCCACATAGTTGCGACATTGGCCAAGTGTAGTTACCCGGGCTTGCCGTATGTGTGTGTTAATCCTAACTTAGAGTGATCTTTGACGATTAGGGAGGGACGTCAGACTTTCAACATGGGGTTATTCCCGATCTAGGTGTTGTGGCCTCACACCTATAGGCCTAAGGATAGAATCGTTTGAGGTACAACCCGTTCCATGGATCCGACAATTCAACGCCCTCAGCATTAGTTAAGAGATAAGCATTTCCGGGGTACACTTCCCTCACAACGTACGGACCTTCCCAGTTAGGTTGCAATTTGGACCTCGGACCTCCGGGTTTGATAAAAATGCGTTTCAAGACCATATCACCTTCTTGGAATTTTCGCTCAATTACCTTCTTTTCGAAAGACCTTGAAATTCGCCTCTGATATGAAAGCACATGGTTGACTGCCATAAGCCGCCTTTCATTTAATAGCTCCAATTGGACTAGCAACGCCTCTCGACGTTCGTCAAGATTAAGTTCCTTATCTAATTGGACTCTTAGCGAAGGGATTAGAATCTCGTATGGAACTACCGCCTCCATCCCATAAGTGAGAGCATAGGGGGTTTGTCCCGTGGGAGTGCGGACGGAGGTACGATAGGCCCATAGAGCCTCTATTAGCTTCTCTGGCAAATCGGCGAACTTGTGCGACTCACAGGTTTTCTTCAAGATTTTAAGAAGGGTTTTGTTAGTTGCTTCAGCTTGGCCATTTCCTTGTGGGTAATATGGAGATGAATGATGCAGAGTGATGTTATATTTCTTACAGAGATCCTGAAGTTCTTGAGAGATGAACTGTGGTCCGTTGTCTGGGACGATGCTGCTTGGCACTCCGGACCGTGAGATGATGTTCTTCATGATAAAGCGGCACACTGTGGATGCTTTGATTTCTGCGAACGATTACGCTTCTGCCCACTTGGTGTAATACTCAGTCGCTGTTAACATAAAGCATTTCTGCTTGGCTTGAGCATTAGGGTCACCAAGAGGGCCAACAATATCGAAAGCCCACATGGAGAATGGCCAAGGTGTGGATAGTGGATGAAGTGAGGAGGAAGGAGCATGGATCTTATCAGCATGGAGTTGACACTTGACACACCTACGGACGTAGATGGCACAGTCTTCTTCTAAGGTTGGCCAGTAATAGCCCTGCCTAATGATCTTCTTTGCGAGCATTTGACTGTTGACATGCCCTCCGCATTCACTAGCATGGGCTCCTTCCACCACTCTCCAAGCTTCATCGTCGCTTAGACATCTTAAGAGAACTCCATTGAGAGCCCGCCTGTACAAGACTTCTCCAACGACTGTATTCCTTAAGGCGGCTCTTCTGATGGCCCTGTGATCTTCTGCGCTTGCCCCTTCAGGATAAGTTCTATCCTTACAATACTGCTCGATCTCAAAGTACCAAGGCAGCTCTTCTTCATCTAGAATTTCCTCAAGCTCGGTTAGCATGACTTGCTGCGCTCCTCTCTTCCTAGCCCTCTCTTCTATGGTTGTCCTAAGGTTGTTGAACCAAGGATCCTAGATAGATGGGACATCAAGTTGTTGGACGACAATTGTCTCGGTCCGACGACTCAGAGGGAAAGATAGGGATGAAGCTAGCGACGCCAAGGCGTCGGCCAGGATGTTTTGCGAGCGAGGAGTATGGATATAGATAAGCTTGCGGAACTGCCTTGCCAACAGCGTGACCAGGTCTTGATATGGCTTGAGCTTTGGATCAAGGGTGCGGTAAGTTGAGAGTACCTGCCGCAGAACAAGCTGAGAGTCTCCGATGATTCTGAGGTGGGATGCACCTAAGATGTAAGCGTGCTTGAGGCCAGCGAGGAGAGCTTCGTACTCAGACATGTTGTTAGTGGCGGGGAAGGTGAGTTGGCAGGCAATGGGGATGGTAATACCTTCCAGGGTAAGCAGCACGGCTCCAATGCCCCGTCCCTGAGAGGTGAGTGCGCCATCGAAATGGAGGGACCAGAAGGGGTCTTTGATGATGAACGAAAGTTCCTCATCAGGGAACTCTTCCTGGACAGAGTCGCTGTGAGGGAGTGGAAGATGGGCCAGATGCTCGGTGATAGCATATCCTTTGATGGCCTTCTGGACCACGAAAGAAATGTCGAATTGGGAGAGGAAGCTCTGCCAGCGCGCAAGCCGATCAGAGAGGACGGGTTTCTCTAGAAGATAGCAGAGTGGATCCATTCTTGAGATCAGCTTGACCTCGTGGGCAAGGAAATAGTGCTTGAGCTTTTGGACCACCCACACGAGTGCGGCACAGGTTTTTTCCGCAGTGGTGTACTTGGATTCGGCGGTGTTGAAGAGCCTAGAGAGATAGTATGCTGCCCTTTCTTTGCCAGATTCATCATGTTGCGCAAGGACAGCACCTAGGGAGTCCTCAATGACCGAGAGGTATAGGATAAGTGGTTTCCCTGGTACAGGAGGCTGCAAAATTGGGGGATTCATGAGATAGCTCTTTAAATCATCGAAGGTTGCTTGGCATTTATCATTCCAATCGAATTTTGCCCCTCCTTTCAAGAGATCGTAGAACGGGCGACATCTTTGCGAATGCTGGGATATGAATCTTCTGATGAACTGCAAACGCCCTATTAGCCCTCTTAATTGTGAGATGTTCTTTGGAGGTGGCATTTCTGCTATAGCCTTAGCCTTGTTCGGATCCATCTCAATGCCCCGCTTGGTAACTATGAAGCCTAGTAATTTCCCGATGATAACCCGAACACGCATTTCTTCAGATTCATTTTCAATTGGTACACCCTCGACCTCTGCAATACTTTGGCAAGGATTTCGGGGTGCTCTCTCCTGGTTCTCGACTTCACCAAGATGTCATCCACGTATACTTCTACATAGACATGTATCATGTCGTGGAAGATGGCCATCATTGCCCTCTGATAAGTAGCGCCGGCATTCTTTAGCCCAAACGGCATGAATACATAACAGTATGTTCCCCAGGGCGTGGTGAAGGATGTTTTCTCTTGATCCTCAGGAGCTAGACGGATTTGGTTATATCCTGAATATCCATCCATGAATGAGAGGGTCTCATACCCAGCAGTGTTATCGATAAGCACATCAATGTGAGGAAGTGGGAAGTCGTCCTTCGGAGGACATGCCCTGTTTAGGTCCCTGAAATCGATGCAGATCCTGACTTTGCCATCTTTCTTCATGACAGGGACTATGTTTGCCACCCAGTTCGGATATAGCACTACCCTGATGAATCTGGCCTTATGGAGTTTGTCTACTTCATCCTTCATCTTCAAGGCCATAAGTGGGTGGAATCTTCTGAGTCTTTGCTTTATGGCTTTTGCCCCTTCTTTCAATACCAGTCGGTGCTCCACTAGTGAGGGGTCTAGACCGGGCATGTCCTCGTATGACCAGATGAATGTGTCTTTATACTCCCTTAAGATTTGCACCAGTTCCTCTTCTTCATCAGGAGGGAGGTTCGCTGAGATCATCACAATCCTGGGGTCTTCTTCTATTTCGATGTTGACTTCCTTAGTAGGTTCATCCACTGCCGTTGTGGGCTCATCGAATCTCCTTACACCACTGGCGTACTTTTCGGCAGCGTCGTCTACTTCGCTATCCTCTTCATCGATTGGGTCCTCGTCATTCATGATTTCGTAGACTCCGAATCCGTCGTCTATGAGCACCCCATCCTGCACAAACTCTTCTTCTAGCACCAGCGCTTCTTTTGTGAACTCCTCTATCAACAGTAATGCTTGACATCGCCGAGCTAGCTCTTGAAGGTATCTCTGGGGAATGACCTTGACCCATTGCTTCCTAGGGCGACGCTTGGACTTGGTGGGTGCTGGGTTGACCTGACTCTCTGTCCTAGGCCTATCTAAGCTAAGACTAGACTCTTCTACCCTAGACTCTTCTAGACTAGACGACTCTACAGGACTGGTGGAGGACATGGTGTCCTCAAAGAGGATGGCTCCTAGTGAAGGAGTAGGAGGGGAAGCCCCAGTCGTGGGGTGCCCCTGATCAGAAGGGTGAAGGAAGTATGCCCGCTCCTCGACCTCAATGTGCATTTGAAGGTTGGCGTTTTTTTTTGGAGATCAGTGGAGAGCATGCAGCAAGAGAGGGTGACCTCGTGGTCACTTGGATCGGTCTGCAGGGCAGAGAGGACTGTAGGTGGGAGCTCGGGTGTGAGGAGGCTGTGTGCAGCCGTCAGAAGTTGGGGAGTCAGCTGAATGAGTAGGGGAGGAGAGGAAGGGACAAGGCTGGGAAGAAGGGAGTCCAGGAGCGACGGGTGGATGGCTAGGCAGGTGCCCCTCCAGAGTTCATCTATCGTCCTTCCCTCCTCGTAGGGAATGTCCGGCTCTCCTGTGTCTGTGGTCTCACTCATGAGTTGCCTCTTGGAGGTGATGGATGTGGGGGGATCGAGCAACTCATCCACAGCTGGCGGCCAGGTTCTCTCTTCCTCCCAGAACAGGCGGTTGAAGGCTATGGTGATGTCTTCTATGTCGAACCAGCGGTACCACTCAGCCTCTGGGTCCCTAGTTTTTCTCCTTTTCTTTGGGTGGAACGCTTCTAGAGCTCTATAGGTCAGCAAAGGTGCCATGTGCCGAGAGAAGTTCCAGCCATGTACCTCATGCAGGGACAGTTCTGCCTCGACTACCACGGTGTTATATTGAGGTTGGGTAGGCCCCCTAATGAAATGACACCAAAGTGTCCATGTAAGCGGCTCGCGGTCGGTTTTGAGAGTGGATGTGCTGGATGACCATGGCTTAGACTTTTCTCTGGAACCTAATCCCCATCGGCTTTTCTTTACAATGTCCGGGATTGGTTTGACTACGCCTTGCAATTCTGCCCCTAGACCCTTGCCTTCTTCATACCCCAGCTTCATCATGATTTGCCACCCTTTGGTACTTAGTGGTTCCTTCCTTTTAACCGCATTGACCTGTGCTGGATTGGCCTCTCGCTTGGACTGGAATGAGTAACTCCAGGGGTAGTTAATGTCCAGTACTGAGATGATGGGCTTGTTGGTGGGCCAGACGGCCGGGAGGAGGGTATCATTAAGGGCATCGACAGTGTGAGCAGTGGCTATGCTTTTGACTTTGATGATCCGTCCCTAGTGCTTCTAACCATGGGCGCCCCAGGATAGCTTTGTAGACGGGGTCGATGTCAAGCACATAAAGGTCAACAGCGACAGCGAGTGGCCCTAGTTCAACTTGTACAGTCACCATGCCGTGGCAAGATCTTTTGGAGTTGTTGAAGGCGGCTATGGTGGTTGATGTCGGTCTCAGTATCCCTTCCGACACATCACAGGCTCTGAGGGTGCTTAGCGGGTAAACATTAATAGATGCTCTTGTGTCAACCAGTGCTGCCCCTACCACTATATGGTTGATGACTAGGGTCACGCAGAGTGGGAGCCTCCTGGCTTCTGGGGGTGCTAGTTCATTCTCCGCAAAGGTGATTGCCGGTCCACGAGTCACCATAGCTAGTGCGCACGGTAGTTTGTCGGCCAACATGTCCTCATTCACCACTACCTTCTGTAGGAAATTCCTCAAGGCCTCCTGGTGCTCTTTGGACTTCTTGATCAATTCAAGTATGGAGATTTTAGCTGGCACGTGGTCGAGGTGCTTGAGGATGTCATAGTGTGTCCCTGGTAATGGCTCAATCACCCCCTTGTCTTGTGGTTGCTGCTGAGCTTGCTGTTGAGGCGGTTGCAGGACCTGCTGGGGGTTGCTCTGGCTGGTGAAGGTGGTGGAGATAGGCGGATACGGACGGCGGAAGACTCGCTCGCTCCGCAGGGTGGTTGGATGGGTGGCTGGTTGTCTGGTGGAAGATAGTGTAGCAGCGGAAGGTAGGTCTTGCCCAGGTGGTGGTATGATAATGGGGGAGGGAGTAGACATGATGGGTGGTAGAGGTACGGAGACAGGTGGAGCGAAGGGTAAGATAATGGGTGGACTAGCGACTGGCGCGGATGTTGAACGGATGGGCAGAATGACGGCGTTGGCCATGGAAACTACAGGAGGGATTGACTGGGGAGCCGTGTAGGCTGGTTGTATGTTTGGGATTGAAGGGGATATTGGTGGTTAATGACCATCATCTGCTGAACGTCTAGTTCATCATCATACGTCCAGTTTGCTTGAGGAGGAGGGTGGTGGACGATGGGATTCACCTGGGCTGGTGGCTGCGGTGGGTTTGAAGCTGGTGGATGGTTTGGTAAGGGGTTGTGGACAATACCGAGGTCCTGCAACGGCTGTTGGTGTTGTTGTTGTTGTTGTTGTTGAGGGGGTGGCTGGCGCTGCTGCCTCTGCTGTTGTTGTTGCCTCTGCCTATCCTTGATGTCTCTGATCACTTGCCGGAGGGCCATCCAATCTATTATGTTCTGCTCATGCAAGTCATACACCAAGTCCTTGAATGTGAAGCACTGGTCGATGGTATGACCAGGCTATCGGTGGAAGACACAGTACCGGGTTTGGTCCACACTTGGGTTTAACGGCCTCTCGGGAGGGAGTCTAATGGCATCTGTGGAGAGCAAGGCCAAGAATATGTCGGAGAGTGTCTCCGGTAGTGGTGGGTAGTGAGTTCTTCTTGGGCCCATGGGACGCCTTTGTTGAGAGCCGTCGGGAGGCGGCACTTGGTTGTATTGGCGTTGTTGTTGCCCTTATGGAGGATTGGTGGGGTTCTGACCCTAGGCAGTGTATGGTTGGCGGTTTTGGTTCTGGCCGGCAGGATTGAACGTGCTCACTTGCTCATTCACTTGTACCCCCTCAGTGACTGGCCCTTGAGGCTTCCTTTGGAACCGGGATTTCTGGGGTTCGAACATAGAGTGGATGGGAGAATCCTTGAGCTGGGTCTGGATAAACCGAGCCCAGCTGTAGAGTTGATGCATGGTGGTGATGTCATTCATCGCCAGGATGTTTCTATAGGTAGGCGTTGCATTGGCAATGATGATTTTCACCTTCTCTCCCTCTGGAAGGTACCCCGGAACTCGCGTGGCCATTTGTCTCCACCTGTCGGCATATGCGGCGAAGTCCTCATCTGACTTCATCTTTTCGGCCATGAGATCTATGAGAGAGTATTCAGGCCCAACCCTGTCTTGGAACTGTTCAACGAATTTGGCCTTCACAATAGCGAAGTCCTCTGCATCCTCAGGTAGCAGGGAGTAGAACCAGTCTAAGGCATGCCCGTCCAGCGATCGGCGGAACATATAGGCCATTAGGCGGTGATCATGCTGGTAGGGGGTAGACTCATAGATGAAGTCTTTGACATGGATATATGGATTGCCCGAGCCATTGTACTTGTGGTACTTTGGCAGTTCGGACGGGGAGGGGACCCATAGGCCATTGAAATTTGGCATGTGCACGTCGTGGTGCTGCCTAGGGTCAACTTGCTTGCGAAGTTCTTGGAGCTCCTTCTTGATGGATGCCCATTCGGACATCATGTCCGGAGTGGCAGACGGTTGAGCATATAAAGAGGAGGCACGTGACGCCGGCCTGGTGCGTGGCTCAGGAGGATGGGGTGAGTAGCATGGATGGTATGTAGGAGACCGGGGCTTCGGCTCACGTGGATGGTAGTGATCAGATTCGAAGAGAGTGAACCGAATGGCCCGCGGTCGGATGGGGGTGTTGTCGGCTTGTCCCATGATGACATGGGGGCCGGAGGTAGCTGCTACGGGGCGTGATGCTCCCGCTCTATGTGAGGGTGAAGAAGCGGCCTTTCCTTTGAGGGCCATCATGAGGGTTTGGATCTGGGATTGATCAAGCTGGGGAATTAAGCGGAGGAGTTGAGTGGCTTGATCGTCCGACTGAGGGGGGTGGATGGTTTGAGAGGGGCCACCGTTGTCGGGATGGTGGCTCTCAGTAGCGTGGACTGCGGCGACCCAGGGGCAGGTCGACTCCCCAAAGAGATCATGAGGAAGGGATTCCTCGTAGTCCAGAGAGGTGTAGAAGGTAGGGTCCTGATTCACATCGTAGACCGGGTTCAGATATGACTCCATATTTGGCAAGTGGGTATGCCAAAATGAGGAAAGTTTGTCCAGACTTGAAAGACTAACCTAACTTAGACAGACACCTAGTTTCCTAATCAAACAACCCTATGCAAACAAAAGGAAAGAGAAAACGTCTCACCCAAAACAAGCAGTTGGCAATGATGATGGTTTCTTTTATTTGATTCAAGTTTGCCTTTTAATGAATTGATTTTTTAGCAAGTTCTCTCCAAATAAGGAAAGTTCCTAATGGGAGAAGGCTTCCAATCTTTGGGTGTGACTATAGGATCTCTCAACCTTGCCAAATGAATGAGCCTAGAATCTAGGTGGCGACAGGTACAACCAGCCCAGCGACCGTGTGGGAATCCACGGTCAGCGGGGACTTATGGAGGCCCTCAAGCGAGTGCTCTAGTCAGACACAAGGAATATGTGGCCGAGAGAGCGGGCGTCGCTGAGGAGGACAACCTATACTACGAATATGAAACGTGTATGCAGATCCTATGTGCACCGGAGTGCATGCAAAATTCTAACCTAAAACTAACAAGACAGAAATTAGGCTGATCTGCTCTCAAAAGCAGAAGGCAACGGGTTACCTGTCGCGACCAAGATCGCAACAAGGAGCCAGTCGCATTCCTCTTCGCAGTGGACAGAGAACAAACTAGACCTAATTATGCACGGAAATCAAAACAATCCTATAACAAAACAAGACTGACAGACTCTCAAGAACATAGAACAGGCATGGTATGACATGAAGTATAGATGGAGTATGTAAAGTGAACCCAAATTTCAAAGAAGAACTGAAACCAGAGTACTGACCTGGTCGCGATGACCTCCCTGTCGCCTCCTTTATCGCGACAGCCGCAACATCGCGTTCTCAACAGACACGGGAATTTTAAAGAATTCTAAACCAATGTACGGGCAGAGGACGTACCTGGTCGCGACGCTCCTCCTGTCGCGTCCTTGATCGCGACGCTTCCTATGTCGCTTTCTCTCACAGCACCACAGAACACAAGAAAAGGAAGAGAAAGGCACTGTGTACTAACCTGATCGCGACACGCTGGACGTCGCTACTATGATCGCGACTGTTTATTTGTCGCCTTCTCACCCAGAACCGCAGCACTCCAAGAAATTCAAAGAAAGGGAACCAAAAGGAAAACTAAAAACGCACCACACACATGACGGAATAAGAACGGCAGGGAAAGACAAGAGCAAGCATGATGGGCACTAGAAGTCCCACCGTGATCGCCAAAAGGTGTAATCACGGGATTGTGCTCCCCTTTGAAAAGTTATGAATATGAAGGATTAGGAAATGTACCGTGATCGCCACCAAGTAGTCGCCCTAGAGATGTGTAGATAGGACGGCTGACTACGTTGGAAAAGTAAAAGAGAAGAGAAGACGTACCTATGAACGCGAAAGAAGGGTCGTCGCTACGCTCGTACCTGAACGCGACTGGACGAACGGCGCCTTCCGGGTCGCGACAGCCTTTTGGTCGCCTTCTTCTTCAGTGGATGGAAGTTGTAGGTTCTTTCTTCTTGCTCCTCAGCCGGCCGAGGGGCAAGAGCCTCACGCCTCTCTAGTCTTTAGGTACCTGCCAAGATCAAGAAAACAGAGAAAAACCCATTAGCAATTCGTGCATGTGAGATCTATTCAATGAAAAAAATGTAAACATGCACTATAATGGAGGGAACTCACGTTATTGGGGTTTTTAACCCCTTTGGGTGTTAAATATGGGTGTGCGGTGTGTGTTCTAATGAAAATCAACGAAAAGAAATGAACTATGCATGCATGAATGAAGGGAAATAGTGAAGGAAAAAGGAGAGAGAAGGTGTAGCCGGTGGAAAAATGCCCTGGGGGGCTCTTCTTGGTCGTCTGGAGAGAAAACTCTCTTCTTTGTAGTTGCAGCTCTCAGGGAGAGGAAGAAGCAGACTCCGGCCTTGCCCAAAAAGACGGAGTATTGAGATAGTTATAGGTGATTATTCCTGGAAGGGCTATGAGAGGAATAACAGGCAAGAGTCCGGGTTTGGGTAGGTATGGCTGTGCATGGGCGATTGGAACTCGGAAAGGAGGCTTTAAGGAAGGTCTCCACGAGTTTTGGTAGGATTTGGGCGTGATTTGGTCAACCAAAAGGGGAAATATCCATGTATGGCATGTGTCCAAGTTAGGCTCGGAAAGGATCTTCTGCATGAGGCCCAGAATGCGACGGCCTTCATGTCGCTATCAGGGTGGCGACGCCTCGATACGTCACCTTCCTTACATGGAAGGTGACTTTAAATTATTTCTGGCGATTTTTCAGGGAATTAAAATGCCTATTTATGAAAGCGACATATCGAGGTGTCGTCTCCTTGAACGCGGCATGGGGGCTGTCGTCTTCAGGGCCTTTTCAGCATGTGGCCATGCAAAGTGTCTGATCTCCATGTACGGGCATCAGAATGACGTATGGTTTGAAACGCCAGAATCTTGACTCAGAGAGCTACAAGATGATGATGACGAGGATTGATTTTGACCAGGAAGAACCCACCAGGGCGATGAAAAGGATGTCATGATCGGAGAAAGCCAGCTTGACGATGATGAGCCAACGTGGGGCATCAATGATATGACAAGGGATTTTGCTCGACTTATGGGTCAAAAATGGGTGTCTACACCAGTGTTCGGCTTCATCCAGATCCATGGATCCACTGAACCTAGGCGGGTTCAGACTTTTGAAGTTATGATGCAGATCGCCTGCACCGGCACGATTACCCCCGCGTTGGGTAGCTTGCAAGATGGCATGAGTCAACTCTTGGATGGTTTGTTGCATGCCCCTCATTTGAGCACGTTCAGCAGTCATCTTGATTGCTTAGTTCCTACAAAATAACTTATTGTCATGATATCGATGTGAAATTTAATTTGTGCGTGTGTGAGTTCATTTTAGCTAGTTACCCTTGGCTCTAACCACATCTCACATAGGTAGGATAATTGACTCTAGTCGAGGCAGGTTAACCTAGATCATCCTATACTTAAGAATAACTTAGGCTCTGATACCACAAAACTTTCACGCCCCGACGCGGAATATCGGAATGCAAGGTAGTTGCAAAATGAAGGTATAGAGCAAGTACTAGACATCAAACTATTGCACAATGAATAACACTAAAGCAAATCTTTCTCATTAATAACTTTCCAATGTCTAGTTACAACCACTAATATCAGAGCCAATCTATAGGGCCCAATTACATTAAGATAAAGCAAAGACTAAACTTCAAACCTACTACTACAACGCTCAACATAATAATAGGACGCTAGGGTACTCATGACAACACTCCAAGTCGTTCCCGTCCTCTTGAGTGTATGGTTCATCCTCGGTCTCACCTGAGAACACAACGACAAATAACGCAGGGTGATCGACAACGCCCAGTAGGACTTAAATCTCAATAGTCAAGCAGGCTTCAAATGATTAATGACTTAGAAGGCAGAATAACTAATGATAGAGCAAGAGAGTCAAGTAATGGATAGTAGGATAGCACATAAGCGAAAAAGCACAGGTTTCCAAATATAGCACAAACGTCAATTATAGCACAAATAGCAAAATGGCCATAGCATAATAGAACAAAGTATAGAAATAGCACAACGAGTATAGCATAGCACTTTTGTTGTCAACAGACAATGAGAGAATATAGCACTTTTGATTGTCACGAGATTAATCTAGATAGTATGGCACTTGGATGTAATGCCGACATCCTGATCATTTAACTCCCACGGGCAAATGGCACTTTCGGGCGCTCTCCCTAGGATCAGATCGGGCCCTATTGCGCTGTCATTAGTTATGTTGTTTATCTTTAGACAATCAGTCAATGGCCAATATAGAGTACCAAGAAATAGATGAGAGCACTAGATAAATAGACGAGATGGCAGAGTGAATGTGAAAAGATGAGCGAGTAGAGCATAGATGAGAGCTAGTGTACATTGTACGTAACACGTCCAGTAAACAGACGATAGTAACAGTCGCACAACACGCGCACTTGGTGTTGGCAATCATGTGGAACTCACGACTCTACCACTGGCCATGTTAAGCACAGGTCCAGAGGTCTAGCGAGATTCAAGATAAGAGCAAACTTCTAATAGCCATTTGGATCTTATTGATCCCTAAAGGGGTAATAGGTGTTAGGGTACAACCGGCTCGTCGACCATGTGGGAATCCATGGATAGAGGAGACTTACGGAGGCCTTGAACAAAGACTCACTAGTCCGGCAGAAGGAGTATCCGTCAGAGAGTTCGTCTAAGTCAAGAAAGAGGGTAATTATGGAAACAAGTGCTCGACGTTCTAGAGGAGTTCTAGAACAGTGGAGCGTCGAGATCGGTGTTTCAAAACAACACGGAAATCGAGAACAATCTCATTTATAAATAAGACAATTTAATTACATAAATTACCAGATAAATTATGTAACATGTTCATGCCATTTAAGCCATATTTGGATGGTTCAAGTGTGTGCATGTGACATGAAATCATAGATGGAAATTAGTTGTGTGTATGTATTTTAAATCCCATATAAATATTCAATTCATATTAAGTGCAATTACTGTGGTATAACTGAGATTAAAGGGTATAAGGACACTAGGCAATTAGAGCATTGCAATCAGGGGTTTTTCTGCAAAAATCCTGTGATCGCGACGGACACTTGTAAGGATCGCGACGGGGTCGGATCAGAACACGACAATACCTTGTAAGGATCGCGACAGGCTTATATGATTAGGCACTGAGAATGCGACAGAGACCTGTAAAGAATGCGACAGACCGTTCAGACCAGGCACGGCGATCGTGATAGCGATGCCTGTCACGATCAGAACGTGACTGGCAGACTGTCGCAATCAGACCTTAGAACGTGACCTATCGGGCCGTCGCGTTCTGCTAGTCTGTGCCCGAGTACGATAGGGATCAGACATGTCTTGGATTGCAGACCAGAACTCTCCCTATTTTGACATAGGGTTGTTCTAAAATTAAGAACAAATTGTATAGTACATGAAAAATCGCGAAACCAATTTTTAATAGATCCAGACATGCATGGGTACTTCCAGTAAATCAAAATCGGAAAGTCTTGAAGGTTTCAACATGGTTTAATAGAGAGTATTCATGACGAACATAGAACTGTGTACGTTTAGGATCAACGAATTAATTCGCATGATAGGGTGTATGGAATTTAGGGCTTTTAGGGGAAATTGAACCCTAACATCCATCAGAATCTTCAATAAAAATTTTGTGGCATGAGATCAAGTGTAGAAGGAGAACAAGATTTAATAAGGGGTTCGGGGTCAAGATAAGTGCAGAACTTCAAAAATCAGGATATAAATATTGACTCGATGATAAATCATGAAACTTGAGGATATTGTTCCTGATGATTGGGACAACCTACAGACAAACCTTTAGGATTTATGCTCGTGAGTATGACTACCTTCGATCATTTTCCTCTTTTAGGGTTAAGACTTGAAGGACTCAGGTTGGGGGCTTGAGAACTCCTTTTTCCCACGAGATCTCCTCCTCTTAGCCTTTCCTCCTGGTCCAGCAACCTCTTGGCACGAGCTAGGTCCAGCCATGAGAGTTTAAGAGAAGTATTTAAGTTTCTCCTCATTCCCTTTCCTAGTTTAAGTCTAATTCCTATTAATTCCGAGTTTTCCTATTTCCTACCTTCCTTCTAAGCATTCCACTTCCTGTTTGGGCTGGGAAGAGAACCCAATTCGTGGCCAATCAATTAGGGTAGGTTTAGGATTCCAAATCTAACTCTATTTACTTATTTAATGTATTAAATTCCCCTTTTCTAATTAGTAAATAATTAGGTTGCGAATTTAAGATATTTCCCCCATTATTCTCTTTTCTATAAATCCAATTTTGGCCCACTAATTTCCAATGGGTCCATTTAGTAAAGCCCATCACTTGTTTTCATTTAATGGGCTTTATCTAATTCTATTTTCTTTGATTTTCTGATTAATTTATTTAGTTTTCTCTTATTTGATTTTCCAATTATTAAGAATATATATATTTTTAAAAATTTTGATTTATCAAAAAATTCAGGTTGCTGCAAATTTGGTCCTTCATCTCATTTAAATTGTTCGGAAAGGATGCTTTGTTGATTTACAAATTTTTTTCCTGTCTTTAATCACTATTTTGATTCGCGTCCAGTACAGAGGATGCTATTTGTGTCTTTGTTTTGCAGCGGGTATACTCGATGCGATTTGTGATAGAGTCCGGAGGGAGTCGCCTCGGCTCTTACAGCTTCTGCGAGCTGTCAGATCCACGGTTGACTGAACGGTCGCGATTAATTTGAAGCGCGTCCACTGTACTGGACGCGATTCAGTCTGTCACAGAGAGCTCGGATTCCTGTCATTTCTTTGCATTTTGCATTTGCAGGGCATATTCTCGGCCGAGGGACCTCCTTCCCTCCTTTTCCTACGATCCACACACCTTTCTCGGTGAGGGCTATCTCCCCATTGGGCATTCCGTCTCATTGGGCTAGAGAATCCTCATCGGGACCTCCATAAGTCTTCGTACCCCGTAGATTCCCTCACGCTGGACCGAGCCGGTTATACCCATTTCCAGAGACCCGTGCTAGAATACCCATTGCGTGAAAGGGAGTTATTTAGTGTGCCCGAAGTTATCATCTTACCCATTTAGGCCCACACCCATTTGGAGTGACATATCTCATTTAAAATCCATGCTGAATTTTACTGAACATTTTTAAGTGGACATAAGCATATTCGAGTCTGTGAATTAAAAGTCATTAACCTCTTCTCTCAAACTTGTTTTGAGTAGTTGTTTGGTAAGTGCCCTTTAAAACACATCTGTTTGTTGAAAATTTCATGCAGCTTCGTTCAGGCCGATCTCTCTCGATGGCCGAATACGAAGATATGACTTATCATGATGATACCTATGAAGATATGTTTGACTCCCTGGGCCCCTTCCCACGCCTTCCCGATGCACCCCATGATGGTCTAGCCACCTCGCATGTTAAGAGGATCTTTTCAATGCTGTCTCTGGGTTTTTCAAAGGCTATGCTTTTCCTAGAGGGGTGACTTCTACCCTTATTGCCTTGATTCCGAAGAAAATAGATCATGCCTCCTTTAATGATTTTAGGCCGGTCAGTCTATGTAACTTCTGCTATAAGATTGTGTCTAGGATTCTTTGTGAAAGACTGGTTACTATTCTTCCTGGGATTATTTCTGAGGAGCAAGGAGCATTTGTCAAAGGGAGGTTCATACTTGATAATGTGTCCCTTGCTCGTCAACTGGTGCGGGATGTGGATCGTAAAATCAGAGGAGGAAATGCCATCTTTAAGTTGGATATTTGGAAAGCCTATGATAGTGTGGAGTGGGATTTTTTATTTGCTGGCCTGAAGAAATTTGGTTTTGCGTCCAGATTCGTCTCTTATATTGGTATGCTAGTCTCAAATTGTTGGTTCTCGGTCCTGATTAATGGAGCGCATGCTGGCTTCTTTAAGTCCACCAGAGGTCTTCGACAAGGTGATCCCATTGCCCCTGCCCTTTTCATTATTATGGAAGAAGTGCTTAGTCATGGTTTGAGGAATATGGTCTCCAATGGTCTTTTAACTCCTTATGCTGGTCCTCGGGGATGTCTGCCACCTTCACATCTGCTTTATGCGGATGATAGTCTGATTTTTACCAATGGCAGTGTCAACAATGTGAAGCAGTTAATGAGGTTTTTGGATAATTATTCTCTATCTTCTGGTCAACTTATTAATGCTGATAAAAGCTCCTTCATGCTTTCCAAGAAAGCGTCTCTTTTGTCCATCCAAAGAATCAGAAATTTGACTGGCTATACTAATATCACTGGTCCGCTCCAGTACCTTGGTGTTCCCCTCCGATCTGGTAAAGTCCTAATCTCTGATTATAAAATGCTGATTGACAGAATGAACTCTACTCTGGGCGGTTGGAAGGCCAAACTCATATCTCAGGCTGGTCGCATTGTCCTCATCAATTCAGTGTTAGCCTCTCTTCCTGTTTATCTGGCTACTGCTTCCTACCTTCCTAAAGGTATCATCTCCTACATTGAGAATTGCTCTGCGGCCTTTTTCTGGAATGGTACTGATGGTACTCGCCGGTGTCATTGGGTTGCATGGAATAAGATTCAGTGTCCTAAGGTGGAAGGGGGTTTAGGTATACAGAATATTCACCATGTTCAAACCTCCCTTGCTGTGAAACAGATGTGGAATATGCGTCATGGAAATTCTTTATGGGCTGCTTATGCTAGAAGGCGTTTTGCTGCCAATCACTACTTGCAGATTCTTAGTATGCCCAAACATCTCACCTTGGCCGCTAATCCTATTATCAACTCTAATACCAGGTGGATTCATGGCAAGGGTGATAGAATTGATATTCTTAATGATACTTGGTATGTGGAACGGCCTCTTGCGGAGAGCCTCCAGGGACCGTTGCCAACAAGCACTTCTTTGCAGGAAGTAGTGATGGATCTATCTCATCCCATTCGATCGTCACTTCCTCCTCAGGTTTTCATTGGTTTATCCTTATCGCAGGAAGAAGATAGATGCATATGGGCTCCTTCCTCTTCTGGGGAGTTTTCCACTAAATCCACTTATGACTTGATCAGGCAGAATGGAATACGCAGGCCTCCTATCCTCAAAATTTGGCATCATGCTTTTATTCCCAGAGCATCTCTTTTCTGCTGGAGACTCCTTAACAGAGCTGTGGCTGTGGATGGTCGAGTTTCTGAGAGTGGTATTCCGGTGGTTTCCAAGTGCAACTGTTGTGCTGCTCCTCAGTGTGAAGATCTTAATCATGTCTTCATTGGCAGCGACATTGCTACTCACATGTGGAGATGGTTCCTTCCTTTGGTCCCAAATAACATTCATCTTCACTCACAACTTACTACTAGGATCTGGAATTTTATTCATAACACAAATGTTCAGACTCCCCTTGGGTTTATCTCCATATATTGCCTAATTCTCATGCTCTGGGAGCTCTGGAAGTCCCGTTGTGCAGCAAGGTTTGATCAGCAAAGAAGACGGCCTACTGAAATCATTCGGAGCATCAAACTCCATGTTGGTCTTGTTCTTGGAAAATGATGTTTAAAACTGATCAGTCTCTGGTTACCTATCAGCTCCTTCAATCTTATGGTTTTACTTATCATACTATGACTAAAAGGATGAAGCTGGTTCGCTGGATTCCTCCTCTGGTGGACTTTTGTTTAAATGTGGATGGCGCTTCCAAAGGGAATCCGGGCCTCTGTGGCGGTGGGGGATGCATCCGAGATAAGCATGGAACTATTCTCCTGGCTTTTGCTAATTTCTATGGCGTTGGGAGCAGTATTATTGCGGAGACAAGAGCTTTGTGTGATGGCCTGCGCCTGGCTCATTTCCTGGGAATTCGCCTCTCTGTAATATATTCTGATTCGTCTACTTTTGTTCAGTCTATACAACAAGGGAAGTGTTCCAATTGGCACATTCAACGCTGGTGGTGTCGTTCTAGGGACCTGCTATAGGGAAATGTTACTATTTATCTCATGTCTTCAGGGAAACTAATCAAGTAGCTGATCGGCTTGCTAATTATGCAATCTCTTCCAGGTGTAATGAGGTTTTTTGGGGTTTTAATAGATTGCCTTATGCTTGTAAAGGACCTCTTCTGATTGATAAATCAGGTCTTTTGAACATTAAGCTGAGCTAGCCTGCTCACTCTGTATCCTGGCCCATATTTTCATATATACATTTTGGCCCAGAGTTCCCTTCTGGTGGAGTGGGACCATTCTCCCCCTCTGGGGGAGGGTGCACTCTCCTAGATAGGCCTTTGAGGACCGTTTTTATTTTTTTTTTTTTAAATGTAGGGCTGTTCAGAATTCGGTTTAAACCGAACCGAACCGACCAGTTCGGTTCGGTTTGGGATCCTACACAATTCAGTTCGGTTTCAGTTTCTGAAACCAAATAAACTGAATATATATATTATAAATATAATATATACTCAAACGAACCGTAGAGCGGTTGGCTAGTGCATGGAACAAGGCCGCCTGTGCTGGCGCAGGTTCGAAACTCAACTCCTGCGGCGCGTTTTTTTCTCAAAAAATGAGAAATTCTGTAACAAAAGATGGCGGAGCAGGGATTCAAACCCTTAACCAAGGAGACAAAGCGTGCACGCCTTAGCCACTGCGGCATGCGTGAGCTTCTGATATAAAAGATATTAAACTTCGGTGTAAACTGAACCGAACCGGTTCAGTTCGGTTTTGCCTTGGGATTCAGTTTGGTTCGGTTTGGTTCGGTTTGGCCAACCCAGACCGAACCGAACAGTGTTCACCCCTATGTTAATGCGATGGATACTCAGGCTCCCCACGTCTCGCCAAGGCATGACGCTGGAAATACCTCCTCCCCAATTGATTTGTCCCAACTCGTGGACATCCTCCAGAGCCTCCAAGCTTCCCAGTTCCAGGAGGTCCAGGCTGCCCTTAAGGGGAAGTCTGTCCCCGATCCGGTTCAAGCCTTCAACCCAAGTGCGGGTGTTCATATTCAATCTGCTCGTGACCCGATGGTCCGAGTCTCCCCTGCCCCCTCACGGGCTAATTCAGTTATCCATTCCCGCCCCCATAGTCCAGTTGGAGGGCCTTCTCATGTCCAGTCGTGCCCCAACGTGGCAAGGCCCACCTACCTTCCTCTCCGGCCCATATTTCTTCGCCCGCCGGCGCCCCTCCCCTTCACTATTCCACTCAGGCAGATGTCCCCCACCACCATTCTTCTGGGGCACCTCCCAAACCATCCTCCAACCAACTTACCCAAGCCCTCCTGGCAAAGGTGAGTCGTTTAGAACAGGATTTAAAAAGGGTGTCCGCACCCAATGATTCCGTTGAACTAGCACTCCCTTCTATGCCAGTCTTCCATCTCCCCCCTTCTGAACTGCCGATTTACCACCATTACAACGGCACCGGCAACCCATTCGTACACATCAAAGAATTCATGTACGAGTCTTCCTTTTGGCAGAATGATAGCCGTGCTCTTGCATTCCTGTTTCACTAGTCTTTGGATGGGCCTGCCCTTGAGTGGTTCTACTCTTTAGAACCATCCGATGCTGAAGATTTTGAAGCAGTGCGAAGGAAATTCTTGCAGAGGTACAGAAACAGGGTCGGTCCTGCACTGTCAATCACCAATTTGATGGCTGAGAGAATGAAGGCTGATGAAGATTTCATGCATTATGACGACAGATGGAGAGCACTAGCTGAACGGTTGAGGGATCCACTGTCCGAGTCAGAGCAAGTAAAGATGATTACGCGAATGCCACGCCACAATTCAGACACATTCTGGCCATGAATAAGTTGACTACCATAGAGGAATTATACAAGAGGGCCCGATACATTCAGACTCAAGTAAAGGACTCTCCGATCATGGCCATGTTTGAACCGAAGGCCCGAACGATTAAGAATGGCAGTGGTGGCCCCCCTATTGGAGGTCCCATGACCGAGGGGGTCATACATAATGAGCAGGTGAGTGCAATGGGCAACCCTAGTCCTTCCACCTACCGCCCTAACATAAATACCCGAGCTCAGCAACCCCACCAACCAGCCCCCTGGCCAAACAACCCTCTGATGTTCAGGGCACCCCCTTAGTAGCCCCATCAACCTCAGCACCCCCAATACCAGCAACACCGTCAGCCCCAGTTCCCACAGCCTCCCACCAACCAAAACTATCAGCAACCCCAACCTCCACAATATCGCCAGCCTCAGCAACCCCAATATCGGCAACCTACCCCTCCCCAGTACCAACAACAGCCTGCTCCTGCACCTCCCCAGTACCACCAAGTCCCTCCTCCAGGTGCCTATGAGCCCCAACAACCTCGGCGCCCCCCTGGCCCAAGGAGAACCCATTATCCTCCATTGCCGGAGACCTTGCCCGATATCTTCAATGCCCTTATGGCCGCCGGCGCACTCACCTTGCCGAGGGAAAGACTACAGTAGCCCCCTAATGTTGACACCTCCCAGTACTGTGAATTTCATCGGGGACCGGGCCACACTCTGGAGGCATGCTTCCATTTCAAAGACTACATCTACAATTTGAATGATAATGGAGGCATAGATTGAGAGGAGATGAGAAAGTACATTACTGAGATGAAGGCGAGGACGCCGCCCAGGCAAAAGTAGTAGCAACAGTAGCAGCAGGCACCCCAGCAGCAGCCCAACATGGGCATAGTTCAAAACCCCCTCTCGGAGCACCAAGCTCCGAACCAACAAGTAAATGCTTTCCGGACGTCTCCCCGCACCAAAGGAACACACGGTCGGCCTACGGAGGTAGTCTCCACCTCCCAATCCTCCTTCACCTTACCCCCTTTCATCCGTACACCTACCCCTGACAACCCACTACCTTCCTTTCTACGCATCCCCACCCAACGCCTCACACCATTTAACCAGACACCCAACCTGCCATTCGCCCGCCAATCCTCCGTCACCACAACGCCACCGACCAATGTCTCGCAAGCACCCTTCTTACACAACCCGTCCACCATACCACCACAACCAAACCACCCATATCCTACCACCATTGCCCCACAGCCACCGCCGTCTAGCCCATCTTTCCTCCGCACACCATCAATCGTACCCCTTATTACCCCCCACCACCAGGCTCCCTTTCTCTGTACCATCACTATACCCCCAAGTGCGGCAAGTCTCTAGCTGTCGCACCAAATATTCACCAACCAACCCTCCACCTCACAATCCCCTTCCGTTTCGCCGGCTGTGGCGTCAGCATCGGGAGAAAGCTCAGAGGCAACAATGGTGCTCCGGAGTGGGCGTATGTTCAACAGAGTCTTCCCCCAGTAGCAGGAGCAAGCATCCGTGCCCCAAAAAGAAGAAGCCCAGTAGGAGGAGCCTACCCTGGGCACTCAATATGATCTGCTAAAACACCTGGATAGGACGCCAGCCAGAATATCTATCTTAGAATTAATCAAGAGATCAGTAGTGCACCAGGAAGCTCTCATGCACTATCTGTAGAAGGTCATGGAGAATGAAGACTTGCTAGTGAATTATATCAGTGCAGTCTTGACTCCCACGAGCTTGCATCCGGCCATTACATTTCACGAAGATGAGTTGGCACCCGCGGAGTCCCAGTGGTATGCCCTATGCCTCACAGTCAATATTAATGGGATCTGCGTGTCTCGATGTTTGGTGGACTCCGGGGCGTCAATCAATGTTGTGTCTTCTGACACACTAGATTTCTGTAGGGTAGCAGTGCAGTCAATCCGACCCTCTGCCATCACCGTCACGGCTTACGATAACACTAGTAGGCCGCCTAAAGGGGTCGTCACTTTGAAAATTGGGTTGGGTCCGTCCGTTACTGAAATGTACTTTCACATTCTGGACATGGACCTAAGTTTCTGCATGATTCTAGGCAGGCCTTTCATTCAAGCCCTTGGCGCCGTCATTTCCACTGTCCACCAATGCCTCAAGTTTCCATACAAGGGGCGGGTCATCAAGGTTGCTAGTAAACCTGCGATTATGGAAGTGGACGCCATGACTGATAATTCAGTCCCTTCCATTTGGCCCAGCAATCAGCCGCTGATGTCAGTACTAGGTGCACCAAGCCTGTACCCTAGTCCGGATGGCTCACCTATCAACACTGCTGGGAGGAGCAAGATCATCACGAAGAAGGGCTGGCACATCATATGCAAATGGGGTATCAGCCAGACAAAGGGCTGGGGGCACAGCTTGTAGGGGAGAATAGAAGTAGTTAAAGACTGCAAGATGAGACCCAAGGCAGGGCTGGGTTACAGGCCATGCAAAGGAAAGTAGCAACCGAGGCAGCCCCTCACATGGTCAATTAATGAACATTTCAAGAGGGGGCCGCTACAACCAGGGGGTGAACATACATCCACCATTACCGATGAACCTACCCATCATTCCCCCCTGACCACATATCAAGCCACAAATAGTCACAAGAAATCCAAGCACCTCAAGAGGATTGAGTCAGAGCCAGAGTGGAGCAAATTGTTCGACATGAGTGATGTCGCCGCGTCCCTGGACCAACTCTACACACCCGCAGAAACTAAACAATAGACAGCCGAAGCAGAGCAGGTCAAGGAAGACACCACAACAACAAGGCTCAGGGCGGGCCCTGACCCTCCGGGCACTACGCCCACTTCCCCTTCACCTCTGGGCGTCACGCCCACATCAATCTCAGCTCCAGGCATCACGCCTGTTTTAAATTCATCTCCGGGCATTGCGCCTGCTTCAAAATCACCTCAGGGCATCGCGCCCACTTTAGTTTCAGTCTCAGGCATCGCGCCTATTTTAAAATCATCTCTGGGCATCGCGCCCGCTTTAGTTTCAATCCCAGGCATCGCGCCTGTTTTAAAATCATCTCCGAGCATCACGCTCGCTTTAGTTTCTGTCTTAGGCATCACGCATATTTTAAATTCATCTCCGAGCATCGCGCCCGCTTTAGTTTCAGTCCCAGTCATCCCGCCTATTTTAAATTCATCTCTGGGCATCGCGCCCACTTTAGTTTCAGTCCTAGGCATCGCGCTGTTTTAAATTCATCACCGGGCATCGCTCCCGCTTTAAAATCACCTCCAGGCAACACGCCCACCTTAATTTCGTCCTCGGGCATCGCGCCCGCTTTAATTCCTGTTCAGGGCATCGCGCCCGCCTTAATTTCCGCTCTGGGAAACGCGCCCGTCCCCCTCTTTCTTCCCCTAGGCAACGCGCCTACTCCCCTTCCTTCTCCAGGCAACACGCCCATTTCCTTCTCCCCTCCAAACAACGCGCTCATCCCCGCCTCGTCCCCAGCCAATGCGCCTGCTCCTCCTCCTCCTCCAGGCAAACCGCCCGACTTCCCTCTTCTTCTAGGCAACGCGCCCACCCTTCTCTTCTCTTCTCCAAGCACCGCGCTTCCTCTCCTGCAGGCCACCGCATGGCCCTCCTTCCTTTCCCTAAGCATTCCTCGGGCGTCGATGCCCCATTTGGCCATCGCAGCCCATTCTCCCGAGCAGACTTTCACTCTTCGATTTCCCTGCTCAGACCCTTCTTCCTTCGTACCCGCACTCATTTCCTACTTGCTCGAGTTGGCAATCTTGCCTCATCCGATCTCTCCGTGCACTCTAAGCACTGAGGGGGAGCCAAGGGTGTCAGCTTCGCAATGGCTGACTCCATCATCATCATCGAGGAGACCTCCTTCCTCACCTCCGAGTGTGCCCCGACCGACGAGCCACTCCTCCCCGGTCCCATGACCGGCCTCCTGTTTCCCTCCATGCAGGGACCTCCCCCCCCCTCCACATAGGAGGGCTTTACTACTTTCAATAACTTTCCTTCCCCCATGCAGAGAAGTGCTTCCACTACTTTTCCTCCTTCCCCCATGCAAGGAAATCCTTTTACTGCTTTCAATAATTCTCTGTCTCCCCCCACGTGGAATTCTCTTGCTGTAAATACTTCTTCGTCTTCCCCCACACAGGGAAATCCCTCTACTGTAAATACTCCTCCTTCCCCCATGCGGGATTCCTTTACTGCTTTTCCTACTCCTCCTTCTATTGTAGATCCTGGTAGTTCAAGTCTAGGTCAAGGTAGTAACAAGCTAGGGGTAGTCTCCTAGAAGAAGTCCAAGGGTAAGAGGATTCCACACTGATTCCTCGCTAATCTAGCCTGTAGGTGCAAGGCGTGCTTAGCAATTCTAGAATTTGTAGAAGAGCCCTTGCAGTTGCCGGAAATAGAATATGAGCAGTCACTATGCTTAATTGATGATGGGTTCGGTGTCTATGAAATCATGGATAACGACGACCCGATTAAGGAAGGTAATGAAGAATTCGAGGATAAGGCTGACGCGTTCACGAGTGGACTAAAGAGATTTGATGAACTGTCAGCTGCTGTATAAGATATCACCAAGGAAATCAACCTGGGAACCGATGAAGACCCTAGGACCGTCCTCATAAGCAGTAATTTATCACCAGCTGAAGAGGAGGCAATCATTGAGGTTCTCAAGGAATATAAGGACACGTTCGCATGGAGCTACGAGGATATGCCAGGCTTGGACACCGCACTAGTTGAACACCGTCTTACACTTAAGCAGGGGTTCGTTGCCATTAAGCAGCGGTTGAGGCATTTCCACCCCCAGATGGCTTTGAAAATAAAGGATGAAGTCGATAAGCTCCACAAAGCCAGATTTATTAGAGTCGTATTATATCCAAATTGGGTGGCAAACATTGTTCCGGTTATGAAAAAGGATGGAAGAGTCAGAATATGTATCGATTTCCGGGACCTCAACCGCGTGTGTCCAAAAGATGATTTCCCATTGCCTCACCTAGACGTGCTCATAGACAACACGGCCGGGTATGAAACCCTTTCCTTTATGGATGGCTTCTCAGGGTACAATCAAATCAAGTTGGCTGAGGAAGACCAGGAAAAGACCTCGTTCACTACACCATAGGGAACCTATTGTTATGTGGTCATGCCGTTTGGGCTTAAGAATGTTGGAGCCACATACCAAAGGGCTATGATGGCTATCTTTCATGACATGATCCACATCTTCATTGAGGTGTATGTGGACGACCTGGTTGTGAAATCCAAGACTATGGCGGAGCATCCTGGGGTTCTACCTAAGGTCTTGCAGAGGTCAAGAGAATACCAATTAAAAATGAACCCCAAAGAAGTGTGTATTTGGTGTTTCGTCGAGTAAGCTTCTAGATTTCATCGTGAGCAGGAGGGGTATAGAAATTGATCTCAACAAGGCGAAGGCAATAAGAGAAATGCCCCCTCCCAAGAATTTGAAGGAAATTCGAGGACTTATTGGGAGGTTGCAGTTTATTCGCCAGTTTGTCTCCCAACATTCGCAGAGGTGTAGACCCTTCTACGACCTCACCAAGCCGGGAGTTGAATGTTGTGTTGAGTGTGAATTTAATACATTTCCCCTTATAATTTTGATGATGACAAGTTGTGATTTTATTGCATAATAATTGGAACATGTTAAATACATCACACATGTAATAACAATGCTCAAAAGGCATGTTTCCAAACACATTATATCACATATATTCATAATAATATATTGGACTAATGATTTATGTGTTTATTTCTCAGGGACATGTACTTCTTGCAATGGTAGTGTCGACTCCCCCACTACTGGTGTCGACACTGGGCATCAATCCCTGATGAAAATTCATGAAGACAGGGTTCACTGTGTCGACACAGTCCCAGGCAGTGTCGACACTAGACCCAGTCTCCAGAAGTCCCTTTTGCCATACTGGGACAGTGTGTCGACACAGCCAGTGAGTGTGTCGACATAGATCCATCTCCCAGAAGACCTATTTTGTGGAATTGGGACAGTGTGTCGACACACCCAATGATTGTGTCGACACACTCCGGCAACTTTTTCATCTTAAGTTCCACCTGGACACGTGGCATTCTAGGGATCACTCGGATCGGCCTTGGATCATGTGCCCACGCACCCCAAGAGTACTTTTGGCCATGTTAGGGCTATAAATACCCCTCTTATCGGCCCCCAAAAAGAACAACACCTCAGAGCCTTCCAGAAAAGTCTTGTTGGCGGCAAGAAGAGGTCTCTCCCCGCTCTTGCTCTCCCTGTGCTGCTGTAAGCCGATTCCCATCCTTGCAAGCACAAGAAGTGAAGATTGATCCATGAAGATGATGTGAGATCACTTCCAAGGGAGCAGATCAAGTAGAAGCAGCCAATTGAGAAGAGTTCAAGGAAGATCCAGAGGCACCAGTTGCAGAGCATCGCCCAGGGACTTCAAGCAATCAAGGACCTTCTCAAGTCAGCCTTCTACAAGGGAGTTCTTCTGAAGAACAAGAATTACATACTATTCCTCAATTCTCCATTTGTTCTTCTGAGTCATTCTTGAGATTGTGCATAGAATTGTTGCACCAGTCTCTTTGAATGAACTCTTTATAGATCAGATCATTGCTAGAGGATTTGGATCTTGTTGTTTTTGATCTAGCCGGTTGTTTGTGAGCCTTTGTGCTCAGTTGTGTTGAGTGGTATACTCAGTGTGTGGTTGAGCCTGTGTGCTCAGGTTTCTATAGTGGTCGTGCTCTAGAGGTTGTGTGTGAGTTGTTGAACTCAGTGTGTTGGAGTTGTCAAGCTCCAATGTGTGGTGTACTCAAGTTAAGTAGTGGAGCCTCACTGTGTGAGGGGTGGATGTAGGAATCACTGGTGTGATTTCCAAACCACGTAAAAATTTTCTCTGCAGTGGTTTGATCTATGATTTGATTTCACTTTGCGCTAGATGTATGCATAGGATTTTCGCTTACACTACTGATTGACTTGATCACACACTCTAATTACTCAAATCACATAATCACACATCAGATCTATGAATTGTATTTCTAAAATTGGCTAAGCTTCCGCAGTATTTGGCCAAGATCTATTCAACCCCCCCTTCTAGATCTGGTCCATCCTATTTTCGATCCTACAATTGGTATCAGAGAGGGTTCATATCTGATCTGAGTGTTTCTGTTTGTTCTGTGTGTTTCACTTGCTTGTTTGTTAAGTGTTTCTTTCACTATACTTCAGTTTGATCAATGGATTCTCGAGGTTTTATTGCTGAAGGCCATTCCATCAATAGGCCACCCTTCTTCAATGGGACTGACTATTCCTATTGGAAGAATCGCATGCAAGTCTTCCTTAGAGCCCAGAACTATGAGATTTGGAGGGTAGTTGAGGTAGGTCCTTATGAGAACCAGGGAGAAGAGGAAACCTGGACAAGGGAACAAATTAGGAGGGCCACCCTAAACTACAGTGCCATGAACATGGTTCAATGTGCAGTCCACCCAAAAGAGTACTCAAGAATCTCCATGTGCAAATCTGCTAAGGAGATGTGGGATAAGCTTGAGTTACTTTATGAGGGAACATCCCAAGTTAAAGAAACCAAAGCAAATATTCTTGTTTCTGAATATGAATTATTCATGATGAAATCTGATGAATCAATTTCTGAAATGTTTGCTAGGTTCATGATTATTGTAAATGGACTGAAGGCTCTAGGTAAGGACTACACTGATGCTGATTTGGTAAGAAAAATCTTGCGCTCTCTCTCATCTATTTGGCACACTAAGGCCACAGTTATTGAAGATTCTAAAGATTTATCCAAAATCTCTTTGGATGAACTCATAGGATCCTTAATGACTTATGAAATAAACTTGAAAAGAAATGAAGAGCACATAATCAAGACCAAACCAGTGGCACTTAAAGCTTCATCAAGTAACAAGGATAAAAATCAAGAGAAAACAAGTTCTGATGAGTCTGAGTCCAATGAGGATGAGCTTGCCCTCATGACTAGACAATTCAGAAAATTTCTAAAATCTAGAAAAGGAAAATTCACTGGGAAAAAGAAATTCTCATCTGGGAAAAGAAATACTTCCTTTTCAAATGCCAATTCAAATAGAAATCAAAAAACTGATGAAGTTGTTATTTGTTACAGGTGCAACAAACCAGGACACATGAAAGGAGAATGTCCTGAGAACAAGAAGGAAAAATACAAGAAGATCAACAAATTCAAGAAGCCTAAAGCAATGGTTGCCACTTGGTCAGATGAAGATCCAAGTGAGAATGAAGAAGAGAAGTCCTCAAGCTCTGAAAGTGAGGAAATTTGCTTTATGGCAAACAGTTCTGATGGAAAGGTAGGTACATCCTTTGAAGATTATACAATTGATGATTGGCAAGATGCTTATGCTGAACTAGTTGAGAACTATTCTGAAACAAGAAAAGAAAATAAGCATCTAAAGAAGAAAATAGAAAACATCTTGCATAACCAATCCACAAACAAAAGAATTTCTGAATTGGAAAATGAAGTAGCTGAGCTCAATGAAGAAAAGGAAAGTCTTCTAAATCAAATTGATGAGCTCAAGCTTGCATCTCAAAAAACTAACAATGACTTTAAAAAACTGTCTGAAAAACTGGAGTTGCAACAAAAAGAAAAACAACAAAGTGTTGATGAAATCAAAACTTTAGAAATCCAGCTGAAAGAAAAAGAACAAGTCATTGAAACCTTCACCAAAGGAAAAGACAATTTGGATGCCTTGTTAGGTGCAAGAATGAAATCTGTATCACATGGACTAGGATTTACCAAACAAAAATCCAAGAAAGACAAATCTGGTGAAATGAGGGAAAAAGCACCCTTAATAAATTTTGTCAAAAGTCCTAGCCCTGAAAACAACAAAAACAAGCAAGTGTCAAGCAACACAACAAAAACTTTGAAAAACCAGAACAAAAAGAAACCAAACAGGTCGACACACTCACCTGACAGGTCGACACCAGTCAACAAAAAGATGAAATCTGTGACTGTTGAGTCGACACCAGTCAAAGACAGGTCGACCTGCTCAACCTCAAAAACCACCAACCAGTCAACCAAAAAATCAAATAAAAACTTGAAAAATAAGAAAAACACAAAAGAAAACATTCATGATAAACCTTGGACTTCCAAGACAACACATCAAGCTGATTGGATTAATTCTTGGAACCAATGGTATCACAATCCTTTTTGGTACCACTCTCAATTCTTTTATCCAAACTTTTTATGTACCAACAAAATCCTTGGTTTGGACCTCCACAAATGAACAATCATGTCCAAATGCATAACTCCCATCCTAATGAGAAAAAGAACACTGGTGTTTTTATTCCAAAAGGAAAGGATAAATTGAAAAAGGAAAAAACACCACTGAAACAAAACAAAAGCAAAAAACAAATCAGATTTGGATTAGAAAAGATTTGTTGTCAATGTTCAAACAATCTGATGGTCCCAACAATGTTTGGGTACCAAAATCTTCTCTTCACTGATTGATTTTGCAGGAAGGTCGTGCACCCAACTCAAATGTGTGGTTTCTTGATAGTGGGTGTTCACGACACATGACAGGAGATAAAGCAAAATTTTCATTCCTGATCGAAAAGGAGGGAGGTTCTGTGACATTTGGAGGTAAAAATAAAGGAAAAATCATTGGATCTGGAAAGGTTGGTCAATCTTCCTCAAACTCAATTGAAAATATTTTATTAGTTGATGGTCTGAATTATAATTTGCTGAGCATTAGCCAACTATGTGACAAAGGTCACAAAGTTGTGTTTGAATCAGATTTTTGCAGAATAATTGACTCTTCAACTGATGAAATAAAATTCTTTGGAAAAAGAGAAAACAATGTTTACATGATCAACCTTGATAAAAACTTTTCTGAAAACATTTGTCTTGTTGCAAATAAAAATGAAATTGCATGGACTTGGCACAAAAGACTTGGTCATGCAAGTTTCAGAACAATAAATAAACTGTTAAGGCTAAACTTGGTCAAAGGTCTTCCTGAATCTTTTTCAAATGTAGAGAATCAACTTTGTGGGATTTGTGCCCAAGGAAAACAAACCAGAAAATCTTTTAAAACCTTCAATGATGTACTCACATCTAAACCACTAGAATTGCTTCATATGGACCTCTTTGGCCCAACAAGAATTCTAAGTCTTAGTGGCAAAAGATATGGTTTTGTCATTATTGATGATTTTACTAGATTTGCATGGGTTATCTTTTTATCCCACAAAAGTGATGCTTGCCTTGAATTCAGGAATTTCTGTACCACTGCCTTAACTAGTTTTCCTCATAAAATCAAAAATATTTTGACTGATCTTGGGGGTGAATTTAAAAACAAATTTTTCTGATTTATGTGCTGAACTTCACATATTTCACAAGTTTTCTTCACCGAGAACTCCAGAACAAAATGGGGTTGTGGAAAGAAATAATAGAACACTTGTGGAAATGGCAAGATCCATGCTCTTGGAAAGTAAATTGCCCAAATCCTTCTGGGCTGAAGCTGTAAATACAGTAAATCATATTCTCAATAGAGCATTGGTCAGACCAAAAATCAGAAAAAACCACTTATGAATTGTTGAAAAACAAAAAACCAACCTTGTCTTATTTCAAAGTCTTTGGGTGTAAATGTTTTGTGCATAACAACAATAAAGGAAACCTTGATAAATTCGATGCAAAAAGTCATGAAGCCATTTTTCTTAGCTACTCTGAAATTTCAAGAGCTTTTAGAGTCTACTCTCTCAAAAACAAAACTGTTGAAGAATCTTCACATGTAGTTTTTGATGAAAATTCCTTTTCAACTCACTATTCTAAATCTTGCAGGTACTGTCCAAATAATGAAGAGGATGACTTCATTGTTGATTCTTCACCAACTGTTGAGGAGAATGAAGACCTTGGTGAAAATTTGAATAATCACTCACCTACTCCAAGTGGATCAGGTAATGTTGTTCCAAATTTAAATGCACCTTAACAGGTAATTCCTGAACACAGATTTTTGAGAGATCACCCAATAGAAAATGTTGTTGGCAATGTGCATGATAGGGTTAGAACAAGATCATCATTCTTGAATGCCATTCATGAAGACCCACTAGCACTAATTTCCCAAACTGAACCCAAATCAATTGATGAAGCTCTAATGAGTTCAGACTGGATAAATGCAATGCATGATGAACTTCATCAATTTGAAAGAAATCAAGTGTGGGAATTAGTACCTAGACCTAGTGACCAATCAGTCATTGGCACTAGATGGGTATTTAGAAATAAATTGAATGAAAATGGTCAAGTAATAAGGAATAAAGCTAGACTAGTTGCCAAGGGGTACAATCAAGAATTTGGAATTGATTTTGAAGAGTCATATGCCCCTGTAGCTAGACTAGAAGCTGTAAGAATATTTCTTGCTTTTGCATCCTCATTGAAGTTTAAAGTTTACCAAATGGATGTCAAAAGTGCATTTTTGAATGGATACATAAAAGAAAATATTTTTGTTGAACAACCTCCAGGCTTTGAAAATGAAAAATATCATGATCATGTTTTTAAGCTTCATAAGGCTCTTTATGGTCTTAAGCAAGCTCCAAGAGCTTGGTATGACCGTTTGAGCTCTTTTCTGCTTGAAAAAGGATACTCCAGAGGTAATGTTGATCAAACTTTGTTCACAAAAATTGTAAATAAACAAATAATTGCAGTCCAAATTTATGTTGATGACATAATTTTTGGATCCACAAATAAAAGCCTGTGCACTGAATTTGCAAATCAAATGAAAACTGAATTTGAAATGAGCTTGATGGGAGACTTACAATTTTTCTTGGGATTGCAGGTTAACCAAACCAGTGAGGGAATCTTCATAAGCCAAACCAAGTATGTCAAGGAACTTCTGAAAAGGTTTGACTTCCAGAACCTCAAGCACTCAAGCACACCCATTGCAATTAATGTGAAACTAGAAGAAGATTCACTTGGTAAGTCAGTAGACCCAAAGACATACAGAGGTATGATTGGTTCTCTACTCTATCTCACCACTTCTAGACCTGATATACAATTCAGTGTATGCTTGTGTGCTAGATTTCAAGCAAATCCTAAAGAAAGTCACATGTTAGCTGTTAAAAGAATCTTTAAATATCTTGTTGGAACATGTGATCTTGGTATTTGGTATCCTGCTGGTTGTAAATTAGATTTGATTGCCTATTGTGATGCTGATTATGCTGGGTGTAAACTTGATAGAAAAAGCACAAGTGGCTTGTGTTTGTACTTAGGTGGATGCCTAATCTCTTGGGCTTCCAAAAAGCAACACTCAGTTGCTCTATCAACTGCAGAGGCTGAGTATGTTGCAGCTGGTCGATGTGGCACTCAAATTCTTTGGGTGAAACATCAGCTTCTTGATTATAACCAAGAGTTAGGTTGTGTTCCCATTCTTTGTGATAACACAAGTGCCATAAATCTGTCTAAAAACCCAATTCAGCATTCTAGAACAAAACACATTGAAATTAGGCATCATTTCTTGAGAGATGAGGTAGCAAAGAAATCTTTTGAACTCCTCTTTATTGAAACTGAAAAACAAATTGCTGACATCTTCACTAAACCTCTTCCTGACAGCAGATTTTCATCCTTGAGGAGAGAGCTTGGTGTATGCAAATGTCCATCTTCTTGATATCTCTCATTGGGTTGAGTGTTTAGGCATGTTCTGAGGGGGAGTCACTGTTCCATCATTCTTCTTTGCTTCCTTGATTCATGTTGTTCACATCTCTCACAAATCAACTTCCATTTCTTTTTGTCAATAAATTCTTCAACTCACATTGTGTTGAAATTCTTGGTATATCAAATGGTGATTTGAAGAAGGACAAGTTCTGCTTGTCTGGACACTTTCACTATGCGAGAGTATGTGTCTCCGCCAAGTATCAAGAATTAAATATGCAATTGTTGAGGGGAAGTTTTTGTTCTTCAAAAAGAAACATTTCAGTTTTCCCAATTCTTGCATATCTTTGTCCTGATGAAAATTTTTTGGAATCATCATTTCAGGGGGAGCTAATGAATTCACTACTCATTCTTTTACAAAATTCAAGATTCCTCTTGAGTTATATCAACTTCCACTCATGATGTGCTCATTAAGTTTGTCTAGAACCTCAAAATGACTTTTTGATTGATCTACTACATTTTTACAGTCAACTCTCAACTATACTCTTCAACACTACAGAAATTTAAATTTCTTTCAAAGACTGAAGGATAATGTGTGCTTTGAATTTAAACACCTCTTTTGCAACTGATGTGAGATATAAATGATCTCAATTTTATAAAATTCTCCTTACATCTATTACTCAACAGAGCAATGGCACAAATGCTGAGAAACTACAAACCTTCACAATGAATGAAGTGCCATGTATGTCATGAGGTATTTATTGCTATCTCTGTTCAAAGGGGTTCAACAAATCAAAAATAAAAACAAAAGATGCTCTATACATTTTGATGATGACTGAGTAACTGGAAATATTGGCGTCTGATAAACGTATATTTTCATGTCAAAAGGTTGTCATTTGCCCCTTGAAACTGGATAATGAGCAAATCTTTAGTAACCAGGGACTATGGTGTGTAAAAAGCATTAGTTCTTGAGTGAACAAGATTTACTACATTTGATAGTTTGATTAAAAAAAAAATGTGTGTCCAAGGAGAATTGCTTAAAATAAACATTTTTGTCTTCCATCAGTTTGCTTAAAGTTGTTTAACTTCATCACAATTGATTTCAATCTAAAAGACATTTTTATTTCTTTGGATTTGGAGAATATGGTAGTTTGTCATTGGCTGTTGGATGTCCTATATCACTCAAACTATCATTTTAATGGCTCAAGTCACTTAATGAATATATCTTGTAGGTTGTTATGTAAAACTTGAAGTATTGTTGGATTTTTGTAAAAATATGACAAATGAATTCTTTGGCCTCTTAAAAATCCTTGTTCAGTTGCTTCCATCCATATTTCATCATTTTTAAAGATTTCCCATAATTTACAAATTTTCTCATGCACATATCATCATGTTTCTTCAGGGCAGGTCGACACAATCTTCTTCCTGTGTCGACACAATCTATGCCCAGGTCGACACAGCTCCACTCTTGTGTCGACACAGTGGCGGTTCCTAGCGGTTCTTTTGTTGGGCACCGGTTTGGGGCATGGTGTTCCCGCGGGTTATATTACCCCAAACCCCTTTTTCTTTCCAGGTCGACCCATAGCCGCCATTTGCCTTTGCAAACGGCAGAAAATTCTTCCTTGCCTTCCTCTTCCCGCCATCTTTGTCTCCATTCTCCTTTCATCATCTCCGCCATCTCTGTATCCATTTCTTTCTTCCATCTCTTGCCTGGACGATGCCTCCCTAGCACACCCCTCGTCGAGGTGCCAGGGCTCGGGCAACTGCCAGGGTGGCTGCTGTTGAAGTGCCTCCCACTAAGCGACGAAGCAAACACCGCCATGACCCTGCAGAGCAGCCAGGTGTTTCTTCTCCATCTCCTACACCATCCAAAAGAGGTAGGATGCCCTCCTCTAGCCGTCGATCATCACAGAGGCAGTCTAGCCATCCTCGGAGGAAGATCTTGTCCACTTCTCCAGAACCCTCTGAAGAATCCTCCTCCTCCTCCTCTGGATCCTCTCAGCCCTCTGAGGCTACCCCTTCCAAATTGGCTAGTGAAGGGAAGTCCATCCTCAAGCCTAGGGCTGTTGACCTAGTGGATGCTGACCTAGCCACTGCTTCCCAGAAGTGTTTCGGTTCTTCAATTTTCAATCATGGTTGCCCTTTATATCTGAGTTCAGAACTATCTATCCAAGACTAGTTCAAGAGTTCTATCTGAACTTAGAGTGCACACCTGAAGGCTACCAGTCAGAAGTCAAGGGTGTTTTGATTGCGTTGTCCACTGAAGTGGTTGCAACCTTGTTTAAAGTTCCTGATGAAGGTGCTGACTATCATGATTTTGAGTTTGACATGCATGAAGCATATTCACTGCTTACTGGACTCCCAGCTGATGAGTCAAACCCTAAGCAGACTTATGTCACCAAGTTTAACACTAACACATTCCCACCTGTCATGAGACTGATCCACCACATTCTCACCACTATAATCACTCCTCAAGGTGGTGGAAGGGATAGGTTAACTGACATTCAAAGGTTCATCATATACTGCATGAAGAAAGAGATAAAGATAAATTTGCATGTCATCATGTATCAGATTATGTCAGAAACCACAAGGAAGGATCTACACAGATCTCTACCTTATGATGCTCATCTTACATCAGTTTTTGAACACTTTGGAGTGTCTTTTGAAAATGAGAAAGCCCAATCAATCCCAAAGTCCAACATTTATTGTTTGAAGCATTTACAAAAGTTCATGGGATTTAGAATTGAAGGGGATCAAGTGAGAAGAGGTCCGGTTGTTGTTGAGGCCCCTATTGCCCCTGAGGTTGTAGAACCTCCTCCTGAAGTTGCTCAATCTCCTCAACATGATCAAGAGGAACAACCTCCCAATGAGATTGGAGCACCCATCTCTTAGGATGTCCCTCACACACCTCCATTTCATGCCCCTTCACCACTTATCCTTGAAGTGGAAATCTCAACTTTCATTCCCCAATCCCAAGCCTCTACTTCCACTGGTGGACCTTCTGTTCCACCAGAGCTATACTCCTTCTTGAATGACAAATTTGACACCATCACCTCCTCCATCTATCAGATGTCAGAGAACTTTGAGCTCAGACTTCAAAGGTTGGAGAATTCAGTGAATGGTCAATTCATCAAGCAGAAGGAAGCAACTGATCATGCCACCCAAAGGTTCAACAGGCTAATTGGTACTTTGGGTGATGCATCCCTTCAACTAAAGGAGCATCAAGACAAGGTTGAAAAGGTCCTTGAAGGAATTTTAGCCAATTCACAGAAGAATTTGTTCAACAGTCAAGAGGCAGTGACTCAAATTTCGAAGACCAGACTCTCGTTTGCACACATGGTTGATGATATGGAAGGCATGAAGAATTTGTCAGCTCATATAGATCATGAGATGTCTGCCCTCAAGAGTGAGCTCAGAAGTATCAACAGGCATGGTGGATTTGCCAGCTCCTCTTCAGGTTCTCAACCCATTTCAGCTGATCTGTCTGCATTCCAGTCAAACATGTATGACAACAGTCAAAGGTTGGAAGAATTGCTGCACACAAGACTTTCTACAATGCAAACTCAGTTGAGATCCAACCTTGCTGCAATGGAGTCAAGATTGAAGACCATAGAGTCTCTCCTTCTTCCTATTCCTCCTCCACCTCCATCCTCTTGATGGATCTTATCTTTTGATGATGTCAAAGGGGGAGAAGAATATCTTTGTAATGAATATCTTTGTTGAATGAGAAGGAATACCTTTTATGAATGTCAATGAATGATTGTCTATGAATGGATGAATGTTTGTAAATATCAAACTTTGTATGGTTTTTGGCCATTTATGAAAAGTCATGGTTATTAGTAACATTGTGTCTCTTGAGTGTGAAAATTGTCAAATGTTGCTAAATTGTGCTCAATGGCCTTTGATGAATGTGAATGAAAATGTTGAAACATGTGTTCATTGTCATTCAGTGTGTATGTGATTGAATGTTGTGAGAATGAATGGCTTAGAATCACATTTCTATAAAATTCAAACTTTCATGTTGACTTAATGTTGCCATCATCAAAAAGGGGGAGATTGTTGTGTTGAGTGTGAATTTAATACATTTCCCCTTATAATTTTGATGATGACAAGTTGTGATTTTATGCATAATGATTGGAACATGTTAAATACATCACACATGTAATAACAATGCTCAAAAGGCATGTTTCCAAACACATTATATCACATATATTCATGATAATACATTGGACTAATGATTTATGTGTTTATTTCTCAGGGACATGTACTTCTTGCAATGGTAGTGTCGACACACCCACTGCTGGTGTCGACACTGGGCATCAATCCCTGAAGAAAATTCATGAAGACAGGGTTCACTGTGTCGACACAGTCCCAGGCAGTGTCGACACTAGACCCAGTCTCCAGAAGACCCTTTTGCCAGACTGGGACAGTGTGTCGACACAGCCAGTGAGTGTGTCGACACTAGAGCCATCTCCCAGAAGACCTATTTTGTGGAATTGGGACAGTGTGTCGACACACCCAATGACTGTGTCGACACACTCCGGCAACTTTTTCATCTTAAGTTCCACCTGGACACGTGGCATTCTAGGGATCACTTGGATCGGCCTTGGATCATGTGCCCACGCACCCCAAGGGTACTTTTGGCCATGCTAGGGCTATAAATACCCCTCTTATTGGCCCCCCAAAAAGAACAACACCTCAGAGCCTTCCAGAAAAGTCTTTTTGGCGGCAAGAAGAGGTCTCTCCCCGCTCTTGCTCTGCATGTGCTGCTGTAAGCTGATTCCCATCCTTGCAAGCACAAGAAGTGAAGATTGATCCATGAAGATGATGTGAGACCACTTCCAAGGGAGCAGATCAAGTAGAAGCAGCCAATTGAGAAGAGTTCAAGGAAGATCCAGAGGCACCAGTTGCAGAGCATCGCCCAGGGACTTCAAGCAATCAAGGACCTTCTCAAGTCAGTCTTCTACAAGGGAGTTCTTCTAAAGAACACGAATTACATACTATTCCTCAATTCTCCATTTGTTATTCTGAGTCATTCTTGAGATTGTGCATAGAATTGTTGCACCAGTCTCTTTGAATGAACTCTTTATAGATCAGATCATTGCTAGAGGATCTAGTTCTTGTTGTTTTTTATCTAGCTGGTTGTTTGTGAGCCTTTGTGCTCAGTTGTGTTGAGTGGTACACTCAGTGTGTGGTTGAGCCTGTGTGCTCAGGTTTCTATAGTGGTCGTGCTCCAGAGGTTGTGTGTGAGTTGTTGAACTCAGTGTGTTGGAGTTGTCAAGCTCCAGTGTGTGGTGTACTCAAGTTAAGTAGTGGAGCATCACTGTGTGAGGGGTGGATGTAGGAATCACTGGTGTGATTTCCGAACCACCTAAAAAATTTATGTGCAGTGGTTTGATCTGTGATTTGATTTCACTTTGCGCTAGATGTATGCATAGGATTTTCGCTTACACTACTGATTGACTTGATCACACACTCTAATTACTCAAATCACACAATCACACATCAGATCTGTGAATTGCATTTCTAAAATTGGCTAAGCTTCCGCAGTATTTGGCCTAGATCTATTCAACCCCCCCTTCTAGATCTGGTCCATCCTATTTTCGATCCTACAATTGGTATCAGAGAGGGTTCATATCTGATCTGAGTGTTTCTGTTTGTTCTGTGTGTTTCACTTGCTTGTTTGTTAAGTGTTTCTTTCACTATACTTCAATTTGATCAATGGATTCTCGAGGTTTCTCTCACCCAATATCTTCCCCATGGCCTTTCTCCATGTGGGATTTCGACATCATTGATCCCCTTGGTGATCCCAACACCTAGAACAAAGCAAAGTCATACATCCTCACTGCGACGGAGTACTTTACCAAGTGGGCGGAAGCCGAAGCATACGCAGAAATAAGGGCAACAACTGTCTGCAAGTTCAACATGAGAAACATCATCACCAGGTTCGGTATCCTGAGTACCATCATCACCAACAACGGACCTGAGTTTGTCTCTCAAGAACTACGTGACCTCTGCAACAGGTATAAAATTGCATTGCATCATTCATCTCCTTATTATCCACAAGGGAATGGCGAAGCAGAGGCCACAAATAAAACTCTGATTAAAATCATCAAGAAAACATGTTAGGCTAACATATTCTCGAACTGGCCAAAAAAGCTTGTCGAAGCTCTATGGGGCTACCGCACTTCAATCCGTACTCCCACAGGGCAGACACCGTTTGCCCTCACTTATGGAATGGAGGCTGTAGTACCGTATGAAATTCTTATTCCCTCATTAAGGATCCAGCTTGACAAAGACTTGTCAATTGATGAGCGGCGCGAATCGCTCCTAGCATAACTGGAACTCCTAGATGAGAGGAATCTGGTCGCTACAGAACACACGAGAGCGTATCAAAATAGACTCACATGTTTTTACAAAAAGAAAGTTATTGAGAGAAAGTTTAAAGTCAGTGAGATGGTTGTCAAGAGAATCTTTGTAAAACCTGGTGGTCCCCGATCCAAACTCCAACCAATTTGAGAAGGGCGGTACATAATCAAACAAGTATATCCAGGCAACGCGTACAGTCTGGTCAATGTGGAGGGTGAAGAACTCTCACACCCTTGGAATAGGCTCCATCTTAAAAGGTACTACCCCTAGATAGGTGTTCGGATTTACATGGTACACGGATCCCTAAACGAAAAGCCATCATTATTAATTCATTTCCAGGTCTTGGTGGGTTAGCCAAAGGTGTCGACACCCACACACTTACATGCCCACCCCTTGGAAGCCGGAAGTACAAAATCTAAGGAAGATCAATGCCGAACCAAGAGTCTAGGGTAGTACTTGCTTCTTTTTCCACTCAGTCCGCCAAAAGGAAGGGAAACCTGAGGGATCGACCTTTGAATCTACCCAAAGCTCAAACGGATGTAGGTCAAGGCATAGCAAGGGGAAAAATAAAAAGGATCAATGAAAATCCAAAGCAAAAGAGCCAAAACAGGCAAATCAAATCAAATGAAAAAGCATGTCAAGAGCGGCAAAGTCCTCGCGGAGATCCAAATGGACCCGGTCGTAAGCATGTCAAAACCCCAAAAGCCAAAAAAGACCGAGCCCCACTGAGTATGAGGGCAGAGGAATGAGTGTCTCCCCGGTCTCCCAGGCTATTGGTAGACATCCTAAACACTTCTTCTCTTCTCCCCCGCAAGTATGTCCTAGAGTCAAGGCAAAGCAACGATCGACTGAGGAAGATGGCACCAACGGTCACCTTGGGAGAAGGCACCACTCGAGCACATCCAAACCTCTGTCTAACAGACTCAAGAATATTTAATGAACTCTTAATGGTGGCCGAGTAATCAAAAGGATCCAAGTATCACCTTCTTCCAATTAGGAGAGGATCCCTTCATTCCGCGTGTCTTTTTAAGAAGGGACCACGCTAGGGCTGCAAACGGGTCGGGTTAGGAACTGGAAACACAGATTTCGATTCCGATAACCGAAATATGATTCCGATTCCGATTCTGATTCCGATAAGAATGGTTAGTTCCGATTCCGTTCCGATTCTGATAACATTACCGGAACCGAAATTTCGATAAGGTAAGGTGTTTACCATAATTTTACCTTGAGTTTATGATAATTTATCGAATAACCGATACCGATACCGATACCGATTCCGTTTATTTTTTCAATTCCGATTCCGATTCTGATAACTTATCGGAATATCCGATACCGATTCCGATAAGCTATCGGTATCATATTCCGATTCCGAAACTGATAATTTTATCGGAATCGGGTCGGAATATCGGAATATCGGGTTCCGTTTACACCCCTAGACCACGCCCGGTTGCGGCTTTCATTCTCAAAAACCAAAAAATTGAATATTTCTGAAATCTAAAAAATAACATATTTCAAAAATAAAAAAAAATAGAATATCTTGTGAATATTTTCAAAATCCGAAAAAATAGAATACTTCGAAATCCAAACAAATTGAATATTTTTAAAATCCAAAAAATTGGAATACTTCGAAATCCAAAAAAAAAATTTAATCCAAAAATTTTGAATACCTCAAAATCCAAGAAAAATGAATACCAAAAAATCCAAAAAAATTGAATATTCTCAAAATTCAAAAATATTAAATATTCTCAAAATTAAAAAGAAAAGAATATCCTGTGAATATTTTCAAAATACAAAAAAAAGAAGCGAATATTTCAAAATCCTAAATCCTAAAAAAAATCGTCACACCCCATGATGTCTATGTCCATATTTAATTTGTTATTTATCATCTACTTGTCTGCATGACACATGTAAATTATGTAGTTAGATGTACATTCATCTTTTAATTTTATGTTATCATTTACTTGCTTGCATGACACATGTAAATTCTGTACATTTGTCTCTTGCATGCTGTTGTTCTTTTATTCTCGCCTTATTTAAATAAAGGCTCAACCCCTTGACAAGTTCATGAAACCAAACACCATTTGCAAGGGGCTGAGCCAGAGCAGACATTTAACTTGTTTGTTCAATTATTTAAGGAATAACACAAATAGAAGAAGGCAAGAAACATATATATATATATATATATATATATATATATATATATATATATATATATGTGGCCAAAAGGGGGGGCCAACCCCAAGTACATCCTAAAGTGCCCGACTGGGCATACATCATCAGAAGAAAAGGTAGAAGTACAATGTCATGGTAGGCGGCCTAACTCTCGCCACCACTCTCTACAGGACGGTGCTGACGATTGCTCTCTGCCTCACCAGGATCCGCTGTCGAGTGTGGAGTCGGGGGCCTCATGGAGGCACGAGAGCCTGTCGACCCCTGAGCGGCACGTCCCTCCTCGACGTTCCTCTCATACTGAGAGGACGTCGCAATGAAGCTCGCAGAGTAGGCGCTGGCTCGCCCCTCCCACACTGCATGCTCGGGCCCCCACCAGTAGCGATCCTTTGCCTCCCTCAGCAGGCACTTAGAGGCAACCAGGCTCGCACGTGCCTCCACGGCCTGCGACGTCAGACGGTCCCACTCCTGGTCCCAGCAGCCCCGCTCCTGCTCCCACCGGGCCCGCTCCCTCTCACGGTCCTGACGCTCCAAGGAGAGCGTCACGCGCAGCTCCACAGTCTCTCGAGGCAGATCCGCATCCTGCTGGGTGACTTGAGTCCACAGCTCGGTCAACTTCTGGGACAGCTTGGTCACCTCAGCGCTGGTACGGGTCTCCCACACAAGCGCGCCCCGGAGCTCGTCCGATTGCAAACAATGGGCACAGGTAAGTATAAAAAAAATAGTTTACTTTATTCATATGTCTAATTAAAGATACTTACCCGTGCAGTGAGGTTGCGCCCCGCCTCCTCCGCCCGGGCCACTGCCGCCGCCAGCTGCTCCCAGAGGGAGGTCACCTTCGGGTCGGGTACGCTCCGACTCGAGGAGGCACCTGCTGCATCAGTGTGCTCCACGGTCGTCTGGGTGGCGCGCTACACGAATCAGAAGATCAAGTCAGCACATGGTGAGGTAAAACAAAGCAAAGGTATAATCCTATACACTTACCACTGCATCGATAGCCTCCCGTGCCTTGGCCAACTGCACCTCCGTACCCGCCAGCTGGGCGCGGAGGGTGTCAATGAGGTCGTTCCGCGCATCCTGCATATGCACATATTCGTTAGAACATCATGTTTATCATATTAAAGAAGTTAAAGTTAAAGGTGCATACCCTGGCTGGCCTCATGAAGTCTCGACCCCCATACTCCTCCTGGAAGCACTGGAGGTAGGCGAGGCTGTCAGTGGCGTCCGACTCCACGATCTGTCCGCCGCGCTGCCAGCCGGCGAACTGCTTGGGGAAGCGGAGACGCCAGTCCACTGTCTTCGCCTTCCCCCGTGTCCTCCTCCTAACTCCTCGGGGCTTCGTATCCTCGTGCCACCCCTGGTCACGCCCGAACTGAGGTCGGCCGCTCTCGACCCACAACTGACCATCGTCACCCATGCCCGCGTAGGGCTGCCACACAACCTGTACTCATGTGTTAAGTTAGTCACATGATAATCCATATTAAATGCATTAAGGGATAAAATAAAACGTGTGGCACATACCAGAAGGGCTGGGAAATCCCGGAGGTCTCGACTCCCCATGCCATAGAGGGAGGAAAAAGACAAAATGTCAAATCTCGGATTGACAGCTTGAATCACGTCAAATGCAGTCGACGCAATTAAAAGGTGTCCGGTATCCCCGCCGCGATTTACAAGTAACATTATTTTAATGATTTGTCATGTTATGTGTTGCTTGTTAAAGCTACTGGATCTTTGAGTGCAGGATCTGGACACCTTTCTCGCCGCACAACTCACGATCATCTTTGGCGACCGCCGTACCCGATATTTTATGTATTGCATCTTACTATAGGGTATACCCTATTAGAGCACATCAAGGACCTTGAGGCTCTGATGAATCTGGAATTTGAGTTCCCCTCCTCCGCAAAAAACAATGATAATTCCAGAGAATTCTTATGACTTAAGGATAGGTCGTTGCGCTGCAAAAGGACGACGGTTCCATCCGGTATCCTAACTTCGGCGTCATAAAAATATTATCCTTGATTATCTTATATTTTAAAAAAAAAAAATCTCTTTTTTTCTTTTTTCTTTTAGCCCAGCATGCATCATGTAGGCATTTAGGCATAATTCCGAAATATCACTCTCATCTTTAATTGAAGAAAACCACTCATTCCTCAAACCCAGTTAACATGGAATATTCCACTCCGAGTCAAGTAACCAGTTCATTGTGTTGTTGTTTGAAGAACGACTTTTGAGAAACTCAGTTGTTTTGGATTCCTATTTTCAGTTCATCTCCCAAAGATCCACCTGAGACAGTGGTAGACGACCCCGATGGTGCAACCTAACGGATTGTGTCCTTAGGTACCTCTCCGATGCTAGAAGTTGATCTTTCTCCCTTTCGTGCCCACGTGCACACTATTTTTTCCTTTTCGTCCAGCCATTGAAGTTTCTCCTAAGATTTTTCGAAAAGCTGCTTCACTTTGAATTGAAGAACAACTCCTGTCGTATGTTGTTGAAGCGTGTCTCATCACACATTGACGTCTACTTTTCAGTCACTCCACTTCATTCCACACAATTCACACCATTCCATTGCTATCATTTCGTGTCACTTTCCTCCACTTCCTTGCAAAGCAGACGCCAAGGCGAGGCAGCTGTAGACACGCCATTTCGGCAACATATCGAGTAAATTTCATATTACATCATAATGCCTCGAAGTGGCTCTCTTTAATTAACCTCTCGAGTGATCTTCCTATTTTTTTGGATTTATCTAGGATTTTTAGGAATTTCATAAAAGGGTTAAAAATGGTCTGTTGAACTTAACTTATTCGCGTCCGGTACAGTGGATGCATTTTTTTCTTGATCCGCGGTAGGTGTAGTCGACGCGAATCATACTTGTTATTTAGCACATGTCTATTTAGATTCGCGTCTGCCATATCCGTCGCGATTCAAAGTCAAACCCTGAAGTCGTCGCCATTCTTTGAAATCATTATGTTTCTAGAATCACGTCCGCCATGATCGTCACAATTTCAAGATTTCCTGTCAAATCAGGAATCGATTTAGTCAAAAGATCGATTTGGTTGGAAAACGCGGCGACATTACCCGCCGCAATTATGAACGTGGACGCAGGCTACGATCATCATGCGATTGTCAAATCAAGTGGGAATTAAGGGATTTTAAATCGCGGCGCTTTATGTGGACGCGATTCATGTTTGATAGGCGTCTGTTGTACCCGACGCGATTTAGGCAAGTTTTGCCTACAAATATAGACCCGAGGGTAACTATTTCAAGAACAATCCCCCACCACGGTGAAGCCCTGCCGAACCGACACCTCGACTTCCGAGCCCAAGTTCTTTAACCCCCCCAGGCGAAGTCCTGTCGGACCGGGAACACGTTCCGGAGCCAAGGAGGAGGAGCCATCCCACCCCGGTTCACGTTGCGGAGCGCGGGATCTACGTCCTCTCCATCCGATCGGTGCGAGGCGGGAGGAGCTCCATCCCCTTCCTTCATCCATCCAGGCAGCGGGCCACATCGACATCTCCTCCCCTTTTTCGCTCTTTTTCAGTTTATCTTTAGTGCATCTCATTCACCTCACGTTCGTCACACACACGCACTGCATTTTTCTCCACACCCACTCTTATAGGGGTTTAACACCACCCCCACGAGGTGTGTTAACCTTCGGTTAATGCTTTTATTTTCATTTCTTTTGAGCATTTCACTACACTTCGTAGTCTAATCCATTCTTCACTTATTTCCTGTCTCTGTTTCTTGCAAGGTAACCGGAGCTAGATCTCCTTCGCCGGCTGGCTGGTGGAAGGAGGAAGGAGGACCCACGCACACAACTCTCGCGATCTCCGGGTGAAGGTAAGTACATTTCTTCCCTATCCGCCCATTCATTCGGTGCCCACGAGCACCTGGCGATCACACACCATCCTCGTGCACACGCACACACCATCTTTCCTTTCTTCCCCTTTTTCTACTTTTCCACCCATCCTCGCCTTCATTTTTTTATCATATTAAAAGCATGCCCTTTTTCTTCTCCTTCCCCTTTTTAAAGTAAAATTTCTCCGTTGTGGGACCCGTGTTTTTTTTTAAGAGAAAACACCGTCTACAGAAGATCCATTCGCCGCGGTTATTTTGAATCATGTCCGATTTAGTGGCCGGGTTCGGTGTTCCTCCCAAGGACTTGGACTTGCCCCAATAAGCATCTTGATCCAGTAGAGTTCGTAGATCCAAACAGTAAGTACACATTCATTATTGTTATGTTCCCGGACAATTATGCAGCACTTTAGAGTTCCAAGGATAAGGCACATGTAAAAGACTATATAAGAATCTCAAAAGAGTTAGAAATGATTGGAATTTCAAGGGATAACACAGTTATGCAATATGAGAGGTTTATGATAGTGAACCAAATTTGAGGTGTAAATCATAGTCGATATTGGACTTTCAGAAGTCAATCGGAAGTTGATGTATCGAGTCAGTTTGCGAATCAGATGCTAAACGGAATTTGCAAATGATAATACCATGTCAAAGCACCGGTCGTAGTTACAAGACGGTCTAAACTTAAAAGTTATGGAGATATCATGTAGCATTTTCTACTCCTTTTTAGGCTTTAGAGAATAGCTCTGTGATATGGTACTTAAGCTTACTTAACATATTAAGTCTTAAACCCTTTATCGAAAAGTCAACGGAAGAATACATCACGAGAATAGTCATGAAATCAATATGGCCAATTGAACCATTCAATTACTAATTCTTATTTAGAATTGGAGATAATATCATATCAATGTAAAAGTCATATTAATGTAAAATAAGGGATTAGCATGTTTGACTTTTCTTTCAGTAGGAGAGGGCTCCCTTGGAGAAGTCATATGTGTGTTTATCATTTTTCAAGGACCTTAGATTTTTAGGATTCTACTAGGTTTATTTGAGTTATGAGACTTTCACATAGTCCAAATTATGAGAGATTGGAAAGACGCTATTTTGATGGAATCGCCAAAATCGTATTTTTCTTCTTCGGTGGGAGAGTTGACTTTTATTGGTAAGAGATATAATTTTTATGATATTTTTATTGGATTCAAATGGGAGGTACTTCCTTATTTACATGTAATATCATAAGTAAATGAAACATCAAATTATACTTAAGTAAATAAGGCATGAGTTTGCAGCCTCGCAGGGTTTCTGCTGACACTTCTGGAAGAAGCAATCTTGTCAGAAAAACACAAAGTCAGTCGATCGAACAGAAGGAATCGGTTGTCCGAAAACACTAAATCGGTCGACCGAACAGGAAGGGTCGGTCGATCGACCTAGCCAGTACTAAATTTAGGTTTCGATTGTGGAATCGGTCGATCGAAATAGCAAATCGGTCGACCGACCTGGCTATTTATTCTGGGTTTCAAGGAAGAATCAGTCGACCGAAATAACAAAATCGGTCGACCGACCTAGCTAGGACTGGTTTTCTAGGTTGGACTGTAGGATCGGTCGACCGAAATGACAAAGTCGGTCAACCGATTTCGGTAAAAATCAAAATTATGAGAGCTTCAATCGCACGATCCAAATATGCTTGGAATAGAAGTGAACAATCAGGAAGGATAGAGAGGAACCTACTTATCATTTGGGCATGGATGTCGGGTGGGGATGAACTCCCTAAGCTCCTTATCTCTCTTCTTTCTCTCTCATCAGTGCACTACAGCCTCTTTCTCTCTCTTCCTTGCCTCTGCACCTACTCCCTCTCTTCTTATTTCCTCTGCACCTGCTGCTCTCTCTCTTTTCTCTCTTTCTATTACATGGTGGTGGTGGTAGAAGGAAGGTGATGAAGAAGAAGAAGAAGAAGAAGTGTGAAGAAAATGATGAAGAAGAAGAAGTAGTAGAGGAAGCCGCCGAAAGAAGAAGACGAAGAAGAAGAAGAGAATGCAGGAAGAAGAAGAAGAAGAGGAAGAAGAAAAAGAATGGCATGGGTTTATAAATGGAGGGTGATCCTTATCATCCCACACCCGTCCTTGGATAAGGATCGCTCACAGCCAACACGTAGCCACCCCCCACCTACGTCACCCAACTTACGTAAATGGTTACGTAATTAAGATTTAATCTGTTTAGGTTCTTTGGGCCACACATTTTATACTTAAATGATATCCAATTGAGATGAGATTTCATATATAAGCTAATTAAGATATAATCCAAATTATGGTGATTTGTTTTAATTTTTTAGATTAATTTTTCGTCAGGTAGAAATTGCCCCCAAAAATCATTATGTCGGTTTAATCTGGATATTTGTGCATCAATAATTCAGAATATTTATATTTGTGAGATTAGTACATTTTTATGGTAATTATGATGTTTTTATATTTTACTTTTGTTACCGAATTTCGATGACGCCCTGTCGGGGTGCGCACATCTGAAGACAGTACCGGAATCACATAAATTATGTGAAAAGATTCTACATTCAAATGTAATCATGTTCTGGTATCTTTTATGGTAATCAATATCTTTTATAATGTTTAATATTTTATTATTATTTAAATTATGGGTGCTATAGAACCAACCACCACCTCCAAGCCAACCTGGTCCATCACCGATTCCCTCTCCTACTCCATCCTCCCATTCCAACCCCAACCAACCCACTCCTTCTAAGGTCAAACTAGATGAGATTGTGTTTGATGCCCCTCTTGGTCCTAAAGCTTCTTCTTCCAGATAGCCCAAATCCAAACGCCAAAAGCCTGCACCCACTGAACCAAAGTACCCTCTATTGACTTACCACTTTCTTGACCATACTGGAGAAGAGATTCTCACATATCAGTATCTCAAGATTTGGCAATATCACCTGGCTCTTGGCCTCCCAGCACTAGACTTCAAAGAGTGGTTATTCATACTAGTTGATTTGAACCAAATGGATGGAAAAGCACTACAACATATTCTGGATACAATTGAGTATCTGACACAAGAACAATGGCTTCAGCAAAATCCTGATACTGTCAGATCCTTCAAGAAGATCAAAGCTCACAAAGTCAGCACAGGCGGCCCGACAATCACCTTGAATGAGTGGTTTCAACAACATGCTAACTTCGAACATAGTGATTATCTTTATCGACTGAGAAGTCCCTGTGATCGAGTGCTCAATTTCAACAATTAAAGGATGGTTCTTAATCTCCCTCGCATCTCTTATCATCAGTATGAACACCTTCTTAAATTTAGTGCTCATCTTAATCCCTCCACTTCTCATATTCCTAAGAGTGACCAATATCCCTCTTTCATTGGGGCCATTGCTGCTAGTCCTAACTCCTCACATATTCTCGCTATGGCAATAAGAACCCAATGCAGAAAACTAGTCAAATACAAATTCTCTCTCTCACTGTTTGAATGTCTCCTTCTTATTGCCAGAAAATATTCCTCTCTTACTCATTCCATTTAGCATATTCTGGCTCAAATGGATAGACTCTCTCTATATGAATGGCACAAATGCTACCCTACTCTCTCTGCTGAGTACACTTCTTTTGAGGGTAACATTGATGACTATTTTGCTCACAAATATGCCACCCTTGGGGGTCATTCCACTCCCCTTTGGACTAATAGATTTAACCTCTATTATAAAGCTAAACATGATGCCCAAGAAGAATGCTACTTATGGGCTATGACCTCTACTTTCTTCTTCTTGCAGTCTAAAACACAACAATTTATCTTCATCAGATTTCATCTCAAACATTCACCTCACACCACTATCCACACTTTGTATCATAGGCATCTTGCATTCCTTAAACACAGTCTAGGTCCAAATGCCCACATGGACTTCACTCTTTTTGACAGATGCATGCAGAGTACTAATCCTAACCTTCACATTTTCCTCCTACCCTACTATGAAGCTTTTCCTTCAACATTGTACTTGACTGATGATGAGTTGTCCCTCCCTTTTTGTTGACATGACAAAAAGGGGGAGAGATGTAATGCAAACTCTGTAATATAAAGGGAGAGATAAATTATAAATGAAAGGGGGAGAAAACCTATGAAACTTCATGTCTCTTATGTGTGAATATATTTACTTTGTTGTTACATTTACTTTAATATCTGTATTTTGTCATCAAAAAAATTGTGGAGTTTGTTGAACCTTTGTTCAATTGTTAAACCTATGTTCAAAATATACATTACATATACACATATTCAAACTATAATATATAATAGTTTTGAAGATGACAAAATAAATAGATATTTATTGATAAACAAAACATACAAATTATTCTTCTCAAAAATCTTAAGTATAACTTCATTTGACTAAAAAATATACAAAGCTCACTTCGCCATATTCGAAGTTAACTTCTCATATACGAAGTAAAACACAAAGAACTCACTTCGACTTATCATGTTGAAATTATGATATACGAAGTTCACTTCGTCATATCCGAAGTTAGCTTTGTCATATACGAAGTAAAACACGAAGAATTCACTTCAACTGATCATCTTGAAATCGTGATATATGAAGTTCACTTCGTCATATACAAAGTTCACTTTGTCATATGCGAAGTAAACATGAAGACTTCACTTCGACTGATCACGTTGAAATCGTGATATCCGAAGTTCACTTCGTCACATCTGAAGTTCACCTCATCATATCCGAAGTTCACTTCGTCACATCCGAAATTCACTTCGTCATATCTGAAGTGTCACCTCAACTAATAACATTATATCCTTACCAGATAAAATGAAGAATATACTAATTATATGATATCCTTGTATCATTCACATTTTTTTTCATCATATTCATGACATTAATTTTCATTTATAGAAAAATTCATGATTAATTTTTTGATTTCAACTATATCCTAAAATTTGATTTTTTTAGTACAAATGATTAAAAATCAATTGTTTTGTATTTCACTCTTATTTTACAAAAACTCTCAAATATATAATATCATATGGCTTTGTCTCATAAATGTAAAAATATCTATATCCTGAAGCCTCAGTCAAAGTCTGCGAAAAAAAAGTCTTCTGACACCTACCACAAGAACATCCATATTGTCTTTTGTCAGAACTGAACTACACGATCTCTACCTACTACATATTCTATAATATCTATGTAAACTTGTGCAGAACTTGTTCACAGAACATTAATTGTTAGCCGTCTATATTTGAAATACATCTCAAGTACCTATGATTATATCCGTAGCTAACATACTGGACCCAGTCTAGTATATCTTAGAACTTGTCTCATTCAGGATAAAAACAAATAGTATCAGCACAAGAACTGACTAATCAATGTGAATGTAAAAGGTATGCACATCGCTCTCAGAAGAAGACATGCAATGAATATCTCTCCAACGGATAGATCAAGCAATGGCTACAAAAAGATGAAGTCTATAAATATCAAGACAGTTGAAAAGAAACATATATATGAGTGTGGGAGATAACAAGCTACACACAAGAAAGCAAAGAGAGAGACAAGCACATACACGAGAAGAGTTGAAAATGGTGCAAGTGTGCTACGTCACGTCTCCTCTCCATAGACACTGCATGGGCGTTGTGTTGAAGCCTTGCATGTGCAAGCAGTGAAGCAGCTATTCAATTTGGCCTTGTAAAGGTTCTCTTCTTAGACTCACAAAGTTTTTCTTCAGACTAAAATTTCTCTGTCTTATTCTTCCAGTCTGGAGTCCTTCTGAAGTCTAGTCCTCCATACAAGGAGCTTGTCAAAAGTAAGTGCACCCCTTGAGAAAGGGAAGACCTGCTGAGTAGGGTGTGTACCCCTCTGGAAGAGGGATGGCCAAAGTAGTCTTGGCGGTTGGTTCCCTTTTGTAAAGGGAAGGCTAGTGGCAGCTAGCGGCTTATTTTTCCCCTTGTGTAGAAGAGAAGACCAGTAAGTACTGGGGTGTTATATCTTTGGAAAATATAGTAAAATCCTAAGCTTGGCTTAGGGCCTGGACGTAGGGCTTCCATTGGAAGGAAGGTCCGATCCAGGATAAAATTTCTATGTCCTTTGTGGTTTGACTAACATAACTAATATGTGCTCTTAAGTAATTGTTAAATTATCTTCCGCGACGAAAAACACCTATTCACCCCCCATTTAAGTGAAAAGCTCTACTATCATCGATCCAACAATATATATATATAGTATATATGTATATATATCTTTATCTATATAATTTATATATATAATATTTACATATATATATAAATATATATAGATATATCTATATCTATAAATATTTTCATATATATAAATATACACTATATGCCAACTAATATCTATGCAAGATAGGTTGGAACTCACATATTTTTTAAAATGATAACTATATCTATAACTAAATTATTATTAAATCATTGGATTTAACTTTGATCAATATCTGACGATTAGATTTGTTAGATTTGATCTCAATCTACATCTGATCAAGATCTACTATTGAGTTTGCTACCAATCTAATTAAGATCTATCTATTGGATTCGCTTCGGATCTACATCTTAACCATTAGATTTAAATTTGATCAACATTTCACTGTTGTATTCGTTGTCAATCTACATCTGATCTAGATTCGACCATTAGATTTCATCTTGATTTAAAATCCGACCTTTGATTTACTTCCATTTTGTTATCAATTAAACTTCCATCTTTGAAACTAGTCTCATTCATTCTTCATTTGATATTTGGGTCAAGGTGACTAAATGGATATTATTATACGTATGTATCATTATATATATAGACATAGGTATAGATGTACACATATAAGGCTACATAAACTTGTAAACATATATAAATGGATACACGTATATAGGTACATTCCTATATTGATTAAGTATTGTTACATTCCCACGCTTACTAAGTTTACTTACATGTATATATTTTACATTACTATATATAAGTATATACTTACATGTATATATGCATATATTTACATATATACTTCCTACAGATACTTACATTACCTATATATATTGCTATATTTATTAAATACACTTACATGATCTATATAGACTTATATGTATATACTTCCATATATACACTTACATTACCTATATATATTCCTATACTTATTACGTATATTTACATATATATACTTACATTACAAATGAAGTATATCAAGTATATTTACACACTTTTAAATGCAAAACTTGTATATATTTATTTGTAAATATATAAATAAAAAATGTATGCACATATCAAATTAATATATACACCTATGTATAAACAACATGTACAAGACTACAAAAACATGCATATATATAGCGAAAGATTCGCGAGGGAAGAGATCTGTCGCTAATCTATAGCTAAATAGCGATGGGTGTGGGGACAATCAAATTGGTATCTAATTAGCGATGGACTTAGCGACAAATATTCTCTGTCGCTAAATAGTTGCTATTTAGCGACAGATTAGAGGAAAAAATATCCTCCTTTGTCACTAATCTGTCTCTAATTAGCGACACATTATCGACGGCCTTTATCCGTCGCTAAATTATAATTTTCTTGTAGTGGCAGCGCTAAGGTATTGGCCTGGTCGGTTAACTAATTTTACCTTTCCGGTCGACCTATTTCTTCTTTTCAGACGACTGATTTGTTGAGTTATGGTTATTTAAATAACCATACTCACTGACTTAATCATTGGTTTAATCTATTTTTGATGATGACATAATTCTGGTCAATTATGTTAAGCACACAACTTCAAACATATTTGTGTTTTGATGATGACATTTGTGTTTTGATGATGACATTTTGTACACAATCTGATGTCATATTGTAAATATGTGGAAGATTGTTGAGTTGTGTATTCATTTGGATAATGACTAAAAACCTTCATGTTGATGATGTCTACACACTCATACTTTGATTTTTAATGATGACTACAACATTTGATTGTGTATGATGTCCAAACACTCATACTTTGATTTTGATGATGACATATTGCACATATTACAATAATGACTAAACAACATGTTTTTGATGCTTAATATTTCATATTTTACTGATAATGACATGTTTGATGGTTCACACATCATATATACAGGTTCACATAATTTTGTCAAAGTTGTATCGACAAAAGTCCATTGTGTGTCGACACATCCCATGTATCCAGCAAGCAGTCAGAGCATAAAAGAGTCAGTGGTGTCGACACATGTGGATGTTGTGTCGACATAGTGTATGAATTTAGGAAACAGTCAAAAGCCAATATACCAGTGGTGTCGACACAGTATGCTTGTGTGTCAACACTCACTGTCCCTCCCAAAAGCCTGTTCTGAAGCTAGTAGCCAGTGGTGTCGACACATGATACTTGTGTGTCGACACACACTGTCCCTCCCAGAAGCTTATTCTGTAACCAGTGGATAGTGTGTCGACACAAGTGCAAAGTGTGTCGACACACCTCGGATATTTTTCCAGATCTAAATTTTTCTGGACACGCGGCTGCTTAGGAATCAAGGGAATTGACCTAGATATTTGTGCCCATGCACTCCAAGGGTACACATGGACACATGGGACTATAATTACCCATGATCCCCATACTCTAAAGGTAAGCCAACCCATACAACTCCCAGAAAAGGTTTTTGGCATCAAAAAGAGGTCTCTCTAGTGTCTTGCTCAATCTCCAGAAGTTGCAGACCATCCTTTCAACATAGAGGAAGTGGAAATCAAGGTCAAGCTCTAGAGAAAGAAGTAGTGTTCTCAAGAAGGAGCAGATCTAGAAGAAGTGCAGTAGTAGAAGAAGAAGAAATCGCAATCCAGAAGCTATTGAAGCTGAGCAGTACCGATCAAGAAGAAGAAGAAGGAAAAGAAGAAGAAGAGGAGCAGTTGCAGAAGTGAGGAAGAAACATTGTGGATCTGTGATCGTGGTGATCAGATCAATATTTGAAGGGATATGTCTTTCCTCACTCACACCTTTTCTCAACTCAATTCATGTATCTGTGTGTGTGTACTGATTGGGGATCAGTACGTGGAGTTTGTGATTGTGTGTGCTTTATGATCTATGCTAGTTTGTGTATAGATCAAATTTGTGTGTGTGGTGTGTAGATCAGATCGAGGCTAGAGGATCTGATCTTCTGTGAACTTGATCTAGCGTGTGTGTGTGTCTGAGCCTGAGTGCTCGTGTGTGTGTTGTACTCAGTTGTTTGAGTAGTATGTGCCTCACTGTGTGAGGGGTGGATGTAGGAGTCACTGGATGTGATATCTGAACCACCTAAAAATCCATTGTGCAGTGTGATTTGATTTGTGGTTTGCATTGTATTGCGCTAGATGCATGCATAGGGATTTTGCCTACACACTAATTAATTTGTTCACACACGTTAATAACATATTTGACACTTACACTGTTTCATAAAGTGTTTCTCACATTTTGATAACACACATTGAATCAGATCAGAGGGGTTTTAATTTAGTAGATTCTTTATTTCGAAGTAATTTTTAAATTGCTTAAGTTTCCGCTGTAAATTTATTCAACCCCCCCTTTTAGATTTGCCATTACAGAAAATTCGATCCTAACAATTGGTATCAGAGAGGGTTAACCACTCTAATTGTTAGATCTAATTCCCTGTTACATTGATTCACTGTGATTAGATCAAATAGTCTTTTGAGTTTTGGTAGAATGGCAAATTGCTTTAATCTGCATGAATTTCCTGTTATAATTTCAGAGAAATCCCCAAGCTCATTTTCATCGGATTTTTTAGAGGACTTACAAAGAAAGGAGCAAAAGAAATACACAAGTACTTAATGGCAAAGAAGAGCTTCAATGAATCCAGAAAATCAACAATCCAAAAGACTTTACTCTCACAGCACATTCCGTGAGCTCAAAGCATTCTTCATCCTCTTCAGAACACAAGAGATCAAATGGGTCTACAAGGTGAGGTAAATCAATTCCTGACCCATTTATGTATTTTAATTCTGATTCTGATGCAGATGAAGGCATGTCTTATATTGAATTGATTGAATTCTGTGAGAAGATACAAAATCTTAATGCAAAGCTAAACACTAAAAATAAAAATTTGAAAAAGACTTTAAAACATTGCCACAAAGAAAGTGAAAAATTGAAAAATACACTTGAATTGCTCCAAATCAATGATAAAGATCTTTCAGAAGAAAATGCGAATTTGAAAAATGAAGTTTAGAAATTGAATTCTAAAAATGAAAGTCTGAAAGATAAAATCAAATTTTGTGAAAACAAGTTGTCCAAGTTACAAGAAAATTATGATCAGTTTGAATCTGAAAATCTTGATTTTAAAGATGAAAATGAAAAATTGATTGATCTTAATGAGAACTTCAAATTTGACAATGATCAATTAAATAAATAGATTTCTAACATGGCTCATGATCATCAAATAAAGGAAAAATACAAACAATTGGTTGAAGAAAATACTCATTTGAAAAGAAAGATTGAATGCTTGTTGCATGACAAACCATTAGACAATGACTGTAGCAATTTAAGTAATAAAATTGTTGATTTGAAAAAATAAATTGCTTAATTTGAAAATGAAAAGAACAAGATGAAAAATAGTTTGGATGTCATGTTAAACAAACTTCAAATTTTAGAAAAAGAAGTTGTTGCATTCAAAGCTGAAAAATAGAAGCTTCAAAAATAATTGAAGAATACTACAAACACAAGCCTTACTTCTGTGAAAAATAAGGAAAATGAAAAGAAAACCAAAATAATATTTGTTAAAACTGCTGTGAACAAGAACTCTGATATCTCTAATGAAAAATCAGTGAAAGTTCATGTTCAGAAAAATATTCAAAAACAAAATGAGAAAAATGGCAAAAATGCAGCTAAGAAGAAGAATCTTGCTTCTGTGAGAAACCAGAAAATGAAAACAGAAAAACAAAAACCATTGTACATGGTTCCTTTACCTTCTTCACAAGTCAGGACAACTCCAAGGCAATCTCAAACTCCACATTATGTCAAGAGCCACCAAAAGGTACCTCCTTCTCCTCATGGAAAGCCTCCTCACAGGAAAAGGAGATTCCAGCAAATGCATACATGCCAAGGTAAGTACTATGTAATAAATGATCTCATTTGCTTTAACTGCAATAAACTTGGTCATTTAGCCAAATTTTACTGGAATAGAGATCAACATTTCCATAAATATACCAAATCAGTCCAGTGCTTCACATGTCATAAATTTAGACATATTTCTAGGCAATGTTGGCATAGAATTGATAATCTTATGCATGATCACATGTTTCATGTTAATGCACATAAGAATAAAGATCATGTTCATGCTGAAAACACTCAGAAATTCCATGTACATGAAAATAGAACTGTTGCACAAAAGATCTTTTCTGAATTTCATGTTAAAAATCTCAATGATAAAAATCTAAAAAATAGAAAACAAAGTGTTCAATATGTCAGTGGTGCATTCTATACCTATAACTCTAAGATTAGAAACCAAGATTCTAATGTTTCTAGTCTTTAGAAAAATGCACCCAATATAAAATCATTTTGGATTCAAAAATCGTTGTTGCAGATTCATGGAAGATCCTTAGGAACCAAACAAGTTTGGGTTCTGAAATGTGCTGCTTGAATGCTGGATGCAAGGATCCTTGTAGTCAATTTCAAGATGAAGGCTTCATGACTAAGGCTACAAGGAAAGTAAGTAGAGAGAATGAAAGAAAATAAAATTTTCACCAGGTAAATACTTCTGAGAGATTTCCTGCTAAATAAAAATTTCTTGTTGATAAAAATATCTTGAATAAACTACTTGATGATTGAAATTGAATGCTAAAATGAAATCATGATGAGTTATATATCTAGATCTCTTGGTATATAAAATGGTGAAATGTGAAAGGATAAGTCATGCTTGTTTGGAAACTATCACTATGCGTGAGAAAACTTCTCCGCCGAGTACCAAGAGTCACTCCTTGCTTAAAGCTAAATGTGTGCATAATCATGCTTGAATTACTTGCAAAAATTTTCACATCATGCACATGTAACTAAGAATCATGATTTTGTTGAAAATGCTCAGAAACACCATGTGAATATAAATTGAACATTTCATGAAAAACATAGGTGCATTAAACAAAGAATAATTGTGTTATGGAACTAATGATGCTCATAGTTCCATCAATAACAAAAGTGCATCTATACCAAAAAGGAAATTCTCTTGGATTCAAAAAGTTCACTGCTGCAATCTAACTCTTGCTCCACTGTAGGACCCAAGTAGGTATGTGTAGCAACCTGAATTTTTTGAAAAATAAAAATTTAATAATATTAAAAATTTAGTCAATTGGAAAATCAAAGAACAGAGAATTAATTCAAACCCACTAAATGAAAAGAAGTCATGGGTTTTATTAAATGGATCACATAAAGTTATTGGGCCAAAATAAGGATTTTTAAAAGAAGAATAATAAGAAAATACCTTAAATTCGTAACTTAAATATTACCTAAATAGAAAAGGGGTATTAAAGCATTAAAATAAATAATTTAGGTTAGAATTGGATTCCTAACCCTACCCTAATAGGTTGGCCACGAAATTGCATCCCAACCTAACCCAAATAGGAAGTGGAAGGCTTAGAAGGAGGATATAAATAGGAAATCTCGGAATTTAATAGGAATTAGAGTTCTATTAGGAAATAGAAACACAACAAGCATAAATACTCTCTAAACTCTCCATGGCCGCCCCTAACTCGTTGCTGGGGCTTGCTGGACGTGGAGAGAAGGCCAAGAAGAGGAGAAACTCGTGGATAAGAGGATTACTCAAGCTCCAACTCGTGTTCTTCAAGTTTTAACCCTAGAAGATCAAACGATTCAAAGGTAGGCATTCTCACGAGCAAAATGTAATTAATTTCGTTTATAGATTGTTCCAAACCTCAGGAACAAAAGCCCTCTTATCTCATGATTTTTCGTCAGCCCCATCTTTTGTTCTATATTTTTGAAGTCCTGCAAACACCATGACCCCAAACCATCATGTTTAATCTATAACTCTATGTACACTTGACACCATGATACGAAAATTTTACTGGAGATACTGATTGATGTCAGGAATCTTTTGCCCCTGAAAGCCCTAATTTTCATCCATCATGTTGTGCGAATTAAATCTTTTATCGTCACTGCACCATGCTCTGAGTTCTTCGTGCTTATTCATGTTCAAAACCTATCAAGACCATAGTTGTTTTTGAATTCCTATTTACTGTAAGATCCCTCGCATGTCTAGGTCGGTTTGTAAGTAATTTCACAATTTTTCATCTATTGTACAATTTGTTCTTGATTTTTGAATCAACCCATGTCAAAACAGGAAGGCTTGGACCGCAATCCAAGGCCTGTCCTTTTCCCGCTCGAACTCAGGCGCAGGACCTGAGAACGCGACGGCCCAATAGTTTGCGTTCTCAGGGCTGATCGTGACAGAGCCACCCGTCGCGTCCTGAACGCGACAGGCTCTGGCGTCACATTCTGGCAACCTGCTCTGAACAACCCGTCGCATTCCTTACATGACCCTGTCACGACCCTTACAGGGGTACGTCGCTATTTGGGGTTTTTGCATGAAAACCCATGCTTTGTTATGCTCTAACTTTCTGCAGTGTTTATATCCCTTGTTAACAATCATACTTGTAGTAAATACACTTGTTATAAAATGAATGTATATTGAATGATTTAAAATACATGCACATGACCTCTTTCTATCTATGATTTCTTTTACACATACACACACTTGAACCTTCCAATATGGCTTAACTTGGCATGAAAATATCTCATAATACATCTTGTAAATTATTTCATTTATGTAATTAAATTGTCCTATTTTAAATGGACTTGTCTTTGTTTCTCGCGATGTTTTGGAAATATCGTTATCGACGCTCCACTGTTCTAGAATTCCTCTAGAACGTCAGGCACTTGTTTTATATATACACTTTCTCTTGACTTGGACGAACTCTTCGTCGGATATTCCTTTTGCCGGACTAGTGAATCCTTGTTCAAGGCCTTCGTAAGTCTCCTCTGTCAATGGATTCCCACATGGTCGACGAGTTGGTTGTACCCTAACACCAATGACACCCTATAGGGATCAACAAGATCCAAACGGCTTTAGATTGCTCTCGCTCTTACCTAGAATCACGCCGGACCTCTAGACGTGTGCGTAACATGGCCAGTGGAAGGTAGTGAATTCCACTTGACTGCCAACACCAATCGCGCGTGTTGTGCAACTGTTACTATTGTCGTTACTCGACGTTTCATGTGGATTGACCCTTAGTTCTCATCTATTACTCTACTCGCTCATCTATTCATTACTCTCTCTACTATCTCGCCTATTCATCTAGTTCTTTCATCTATTTCTTGGTACTCTCTATTGTCCATTGATTGATTGTCTAAAGATAAACAATATAACCAATGCCTGGCAATATATAAAGGGCCCGGTCTGGTCCTGGGATGTGCGCCCAAAAGTGTTATTTGCCCGCGGGAGTTAAATGACGAGAGTGTTTGGCATTACACTCAAGTGCTATCTATCTCGACTATCTAAATGACAATCAAAAGTGCTATATTCTCTCGTTGTCTATTGACAACAAAGTGCTATACTATACACGTTGTGCTATTGCTATACTTTGTGCTATTTGTGCTATGGTCATCCTGCTATTTGTGCTATACTCGACGCTTGTACTATATTTGGAAACTTGTGCTATTTCAATCACTTGCTATTCTGCTATCCCTTACATTACTTGACTCTCTCGCTCTATCATTAGTTACTCTACCTTTTCAATACATTAATTATTTAAAGCATGCTTGATGCTGAGATTTAAGTTCTACTGGGCATTATTGCTCACCCTGCGTTATTGGTTATGTGTTCTCAGGTGAGACCGAGGAAGATGCTTACACTCAAGAGGACGGGAATGACCAAGAGTGAAGTCAAGAGTACCCTAGCGTCATAGTATTATGTTAGAGTTTGAGTTTAGTCCTTTTGCTTTATTTCAATGTAATTGGGCCCTATAGAATGGCTCTGATATTAGTGGTTATAACTAGGCATTTGAGGAATTATTAATGAGATGAATTGGCTTTTGCATTATTCTTTGTTCAATGGTTTGATGTCTAGTACTTGCTCTATACCCGTTTACTTGCAACTGCCTCGCGTTCCGATATTCTGCATCGGGGCGTGACAGTTTTGTGGTATCAGAGCCTAGGTTGTTCTTAAGTATAGGATGATCTAGGTTGACCAGCCTCGACTAGAGTCAGTTATCCTACCTATGTGAGATATGGTTAGAACCATGTATAACTAGCTGAAATGAACTCACACACGCACAAATTAAATTCCACATCAATATATATAACAACAAGTTATTTTTGTAGGAACTTAAGCTAGCTAAAGATGACTGCTGAACGTGCTCAGATGAGGGGCATGCAACAAACCATCCAAGAACTCACTTGTGCGCTTCTGCAAGCGGCACAATGTGGAGGAAACCGCGGCGGTGTAGGCGAGCTGCATCGTAACTTTAGGAGCTTGATTCCACCTAGGTTCAGTGGTTCCACAGATCCGGATGAGGCCGAGCACTGGCTAAAGCAGACGGAAAGAATTTTCTGTGTTGTGCAATATGCAGCGGGGGATAAGCGGCTACTAGCTACTTTCCAATTAGAGAAGGACACCGCGCTTGGTGGGAGTCGGTAGAAGCGACCAGAGCTAATGGTCAATTTACTTGGGCCGAATTCAAGGAAGCCTTTAACTCCAAGTATTTCTTAGAGCGTGTCAAGAGAAGAAGGCTGCGGAATTTGCTGCTCTTAAATAGAGGAGCTTGACTGTGGCCGAGTATGAAGCCCAATTTTCAAGACTGGCACGTTATGCTGAACATCTGGTGAACACTGAAAGGATGACGGAAAAGTGCTTTCTCAACGGCCTTAGGCCAGAATACATCACTCAACTGGTCCCTCTCGACATCCAAACCTATGCCGAGATGGTAAAGAAAGCTCAACTACTAGAAGATTCTACAGACTTCATTGACCATATCAAAGGGAAGTTCGTGAAGAAGGAAATGACATCTGGTCCATCATCTGTTAAGCCGACCAACGGAAAGAAGCGTCCCTTCAACATCACGGAGGGACCCAGCCAAGAAAGGAAACCTAAAGCTATTATACCCAACACTCCAGCGAAAAGCAACTGCAAGCACTGTGACAAGCTAGGTCACACAATAGATGAATGCTGGAGGGAAGTCGGCGCATGTCTGCGCTGTGGAAGCCACGAGCACCGCATCCCCGAGTGCCCGCTATTGAAGGAAAATGAAAGACACCCTAATGTGCCTAAGAAACAGGGCAAACTGCAAGCCCTGCATGATGAAGAACCCACTGAGGAAGGTGGCGTGGTAGAAGGTACCTTACAAGTTTTCTCCTTATCAGCATTTGTTTTATTTGATACTGGAGCAACTCATTCATTCATATCTCAAAACTTTGCTGATACCTTGAATGCTAAACCTATATCCATGGGATGTGAATTTTCTGTCACAACACCACTGGAGAAATTAAACAAATACTTTCCATCTGCCGATGTAATGATCGAAGACCATAACCTAAAAGCCTACCTGGTGTGTATGCCCATGGAAGGCTATGATGTCATTTTAGGAGCCAACTGGTTGTCCACTTATGGGGCAAGTGTCGGTTGTAAGAAAGGGAAAGTTACTTTTAGTGATTTTCCTAAGTTGTCATTCATTGGGATTAGACATAAGAGACGGATGTCTCTAGTCTCTTCCATAAAGGCCCACATTATGATAAGGAAATGTTGCATTGCTTTCCTTGCGGCCGTAGTAGTTGAAAAGAAGGGCTCTAAAATAGAAGACATACATATAGTCCAGGATTTCCCAGATGTGTTCCCCAAAGATCTGCCAGGGATTTCCCCGGAACGAGATGTCAACTTCGCCATAGAGCTGCCCCGATATCACGACAACCGTACCGGATGTCACCTGCCGAACTAAAGGAATTGAAAGCACAACTATTGGAGCTGCTAGAGAAAGGGTTCATCAGACCAAGTACTTCTCTTGGGGAGCACATGTGCTATTCGTTAAGAAGAAAGATGGATCGATGAGGCTATGCATCGACTATCGTCAACTCAATCAGCTAACCATCAAGAATAAGTATCCATTGCCTTGGGTCGATGAAATTTTTGACCAAATATCTGGAGCTCAATATTTCTCCAAGATCGACCTTCGATCTGGCTATCACCAAATGAGGATCAAGGATGACGATATCTTCAAAACGGCTTTCAGGAGTAGGTATGGACACTATGAATTCGTCATTATGCCTTTCGGTCTAACCAATGCTCCTGCAGCCTTTATGCAACTCATTAACAACATATATTGGCCATACCTTGACAAGTTCGTGGTCGTCTTCATCGACGATATCCTTATATATTCAAAGACCAAAGAAGAACATGAAGAACATCTGAAGGTAGCACTGCAAGTCTTACGAGACAACAAACTGTACGCAAAGCTGAGCAAGTGCTAATTCTTTGCTCGAAGAAGTGTCCTTCTTGGGCCATGTCATCTCAAAGGACGGCATCTCCGTTGATCCCTCCAAAGTCGAAGCTGTACTAAATTGGGAGAGACCAACCAACGTCACAGAGATCAGAAACTTCTTAGGACTGGCTGGCTACTACAGGTGGTTCATAAAGGACTTCTCAAATATCGTCGTTCCTCTCACGCGTTTGACACGAAAGGAGAATCCCTACTCCTGGAGCAAAGAGTGTGAGAAGAGTTTTCAGACTCTAAAAGACTGTCTTACCTCAGCACCTATTCTCGCTCTTCCAATAGAGGGAGAAGGTTTCTCTGTCTATATCGATGCCTCAGGAATTGGGCTAGGTTGTGTATTGATGCAAAAGGAGAAGGTCATTGCCTATTCTTCAAGACAACTGAAGACGCATGAGGTCAACTACCCTGTGCATGATTTAGAGTTGGCTGTCATGGTCTTCGCCTTAAAAATCTTCAGACATCATTTGTATGGAGAGCACTTCACTGTCTACTCAGACCACAAGAGCTTGAAGTATTTATTCTCCCAGAAGGAACTTAATATGAGGCAGAGAAGATGGCTAGATTACGTAAAGGATTTCGACTTCAACATCCAATACCATCCAGGCAAGGGAAATACCGTGGTCGATGCTCTTAGTAGAAAGCCGATGGCATCTATATCGAGTCTAGTTCTTGGCGAGATGCAACTATTAGAACAATTCCCAAGTTTAGACTTGAATATTGAACATAGGGATGATCGAGTGTTGGTCGCCAATATCAAGATTCAATCTGACATGCTGAAAGAGATTAAAGCTCAGCAAGACAGCGATCCATTCTAGGTTCGCATCAAGGAAACCCTAGCCCAAAGGTCGGACTTTGCTATGACCGAGGATGGAAGGCCTATATTTCAAGGAAGGACATACGTACCAGACAATGAAGAACTAAAGAGAAAGTTAATGGATGAAGCTCATAAGATGAAGTACATTATTCATCCTGGAGGTACCAAAATGTATCAAGACATGAAAAGAACGTTTTGGTGGCCAAACATGAAGAGAGAGGTAGCCGAACATGCCGCTCATGGCCTTGCTTGTCAACAGGTAAAGGTGGAACACATGCGCCCTACTGGCATACTTAGACCACTAGATATCCCGGAGTGGAAATGGGAAAGCATTGGCATGGACTTCATCATGGGTTTACCCAAGACTCGTGGTGGACTCGACGCCATATGGGTAATTGTCGACCGATTGACCAAATCTGCTCACTTCCTCCCTATAAAGAGTAAGTGGTCGGTAGAGGTACTAGCTGCCTTATATGTTAAAGAGATCGTGAGACTTCATGGAGTTCCATCATCCATTGTTTCGGATCGAGATCCGAGGTTCACGTCTCATTTCTAGAAGGAACTGCAGACTGCACTGGGTCCTAAGCTCAATTTTAGTACCGCTTTTCACCCACAAACTGATGGGCAGACTGAGAGAACCAACCAAATTGTTGAAGACACCTATCTCTAATAGAGTTCACATATAACAACAGTTACCAGGCGAGTATTAAGATGGCACCGTTCGAAGCACTATATGGCAGAAACTGTAGATCTTCTACATGCTGGAATGAGGTCGGAGAATAGAAATGGCTAAGCCCAGACATGGTGCAAAATACAACATGGGACATTCAGGTGATTAGAGACCGACTCAAGATTGCTCAGTCTAGACAGAAGAGCTATGCTAACAGGAGAAGGCGAGATTTAGATTTTCAAGTCGGTGATCATGTAATCTTAAAGGTGTCACCTACCCGTGGTATCCAAAGATTTGGTATAAAGGGGAAGCTCAGTCCTAGATTCATCAGACTTTTTGAAGTGTTCGAAAGGGTCGGTGAGGTTGCATACCGATTGGTGTTGCCACCAAACTTGGCATGCGTACACAATGTGTTCCATGTCTCCATGCTTAGGAAATATGTATATGATCCTACGCATATCATTCGCCATGAGAAGTTGGTGCTAAACAAGGACATGACCTATAAAGAGAAGTCAGTCAAGATACTGGAACGGAATGTGCAACAACTCAGGAACCGTCCCATCCATGTGGTTAAAGTCCTAAGGAATAATCATGGAGTGGAAGAAGCCACATGGGAACCGAAAGGCATCGTCAGACGGAACTACCCTGATCTTTTTGATAAGACATTTTCTCCATTGTGATCATATGAATTTGGGGACCAAATTCTTTTAAGAGGGGGAAGATGTAGGAACCTGAATTTTTTGAAAAATAAAAATTTAATAATATTAAAAATTTAGTCAATTGGAAAATCAAAGAACAAAGAATTAATTCAAACCCACTAAATGAAAAGAAGTCATGGCTTTATTAAATGGATCACATAAAAGTTATTGGGCCAAAATATAGATTTTTAAAAGAGGAATAATAGGAAAATACCATAAATTCGTAACTTAAATATTACCTAAATAGAAAAGGGGTATTAAAACATTAAAATAAGTAATTTGGGTTGGAATTGGATTCCTAACCCTACCCTAATAGGTTGGCCACGAAATTGCATCCCAACCTAACCCAAATAGGAAGTGGAAGGCTTAGAAGGAGGATAGAAATAGAAAATCTCGAAATTTAATAGGAATTAGAGTTCAATTAGGAAATAGAAACACAACAAGCATAAATACTCTCTAAACTCTCTATGGCCGGCCCTAACTCATTGCTGGGGCTTGCTGGACGTGGAGAGAAGGCCAAGAAGAGGAGAAACTCGTGGAGAAGAGGATTGCTCAAGCTCCAACCCATGTTTTTCAAGTTCTAACCCTAGAAGATCAAATGAGTCAAATGTAGGCATTCTCACGAGCAAAACGTAATTAATTTCGTATGTAGATTGTTCCAAACCTCATGAACAAAAGCCCTCTTGTCTCATGATTTTTCGTCAACCCCATATTTTGTTCTATATTTTTGAAGTCCTGCAAACACCATGACCCCGAACCATCATGTTTAATCTATAACTCTATGTACACTTAACACCATGCTACGAAAATTTTACTGGAGATACTGATTGATGTCATAAATCTTTTGCCCTTGAAAGCCCTAATTTTCATCCATTATGCTATGCGAATTAAATCTTTTATCTTCACTATACCATGCTCTGAGTTCTTCGTGCTTATTCATGTTCAAAACCTATCAAGACCATAGTTGTTTTTGAATTCCTATTTATTGTAAGATCCCTCGCATGTCTAGGTCGGTTTGCAAGTGATTTCATAATTTTTCATCTACTGTACAATTTGTTCTTGATTTTTGAATCAACTCATGTCAAAATAGGGAAGGCTTGGACCGCCAATCCAAGGCCTGTCCTTTTCCCGCTCGGACTCAGGCGCAGGACCTGAGAACGCGACGGCTCGATAGTTTGCGTTCTCAGGGCTGATCGCGACAAAGCCACCCGTCGCGTCCTGAACGCGATAGGCTCTGGCGTCGCGTTCTGGCAACCTGCTCTGACCGACCCGTCGCGTTCCGTACATGACCCTGTCGCATTCTGATCAGACCTTATCGCGACCCTTACAGGGGGTACATCACAATCTGGGGTTTTTGCATGAAAACACATGCTTTGTTATGCTCTAACTTTCTGCAGTGTTTATATCCCTTGTTAACAATCATACTCGCAGTATATACATCTGTTATAAAATGAATGTATGTTGAATGATTTAAAATACATGCACATGACCTCTTTCTATCTATGATTTCTTTTACACATACACACACTTAAACCCTCCAATATGGCTTAACATGGCATGAAAATATCTCATAATACATCTGGTAAATTATTTCATTTATGTAATTAAATTGTCCTATTTTAAATGGACTTGTCTTTATTTCTCGCGATGTTTTGGAAATACCGTTATCAACGCTCCATTGTTCTAGAATTCCTCAGAACGTTGGGCACTTGTTTCTATATATACACTTTCTCTTGACTTGGACAAACTTGTTAGGATCGAATATTCGGTGATGGCAAAGCTAGAAGGGGGGGCTGAATAGATTTGCAGCGAAAACTTAAGCAATTTAAAAATTACTTCAAAATAATGAATCTACTCAATTAAAAACCCCACTAATCTGATGTGATTTAGTGCACAAAGTGTGTGAGACTATTGAACAAGTAGATTATGTGAACTAGTGTGTGAATGTTAAGAATTTAATCGAACCCCTATGCATGCATCTAACGATGAGATAATATCAAACCACTGCACAGAGATTTTTAGGTGGTTCGAAAATCACACCACGTGACTCCTACGTCCACCCCTCACACTGTGAGGCACACACTACTCAAAGATGAGTACAACACATGCACACTTGGGCACGATGACTCAATCACACACACACACGCTAGATCAAGTCCATAATAGATCAGATCCTCCTTGATCTAATCAACACACCACACACACAGAAAAACTGTTTATTAAGCGAGTTCAACCCTACAATCATAAATGCACGTTGTCTGATGCAAACACGCAATCAAAACAACACCACACACATGGATCAAGCACAAGGGTCGCTCAAACCACTTCCACACACACAGAGATATGAAAAGTATGGAAGGAGAAGAGTTCTGAGATGTAGAAACAAATCCAGATGTGAACTCTTCGTGGTGGCCATCTAGAAGAACTCCAAGCTTCATATGGATGATGATCAGATGATGGAGAAGCTTGAACCGTGAACGAACCGACTTCAACTCCACTCGTAAGATGGATCTTCCTTGCTCTGGACGGAGATTTGAAGCGGAGCAGCAGAGAGAGAAAGCCTTCTTCTTGGTTTTGCTTAGGGTTTTGATATGGTGGCTTCCTGCTGCGAAAATACCTTCATATGATCTATATATATAGATGTCCAAGTACAGAGAGTCATGCTTGAAGGGATCACCCCAATATAGATCATATCCTGACCATCAGATCTGACTTTCTCTTCGTCTATCGACAGACACTTCATAGCTGTCGACAACTACTGCTCAGATCTGGTTTCCAGAACCATGGTGTTGCTGGAAGTCCTTGGCTATTGACAGACGATTTCTGGCAGTTGACAGGCAGCATGTATCTGTCGACATGTACATTTCATCTATCGACAGCTACTGCTCCAGTTGAGCTTCCAGTAGCTTGTTTGTTCCTGGATGGTCTATTTGTCGACAGGTACATTCCTGGTTGTCGACAGGTAGTCACATGAAGTTTATTTCTTATTCTTTTTCACTTGGATCTTGTTGCTTGGCTTGTGTGCATTCACACCTACATTGAGAAACATTCTAAGTGAGATACAATGAATGCATAGGTGATCAATAAAAATATGTTATCACATGATTGTATCTTTCATGTCCTTGTCATTGTCATCATGTTTCAACCATTCACACAACATCAATTATGTTACTGATCATCAAAAACATTTAAGCACATGTCATAACCCAACAGAACTCTCCGTCAGATATTCCTTCTGTCGGACTAGTGAATCCTTGTTCAAGGCCTCTGTAAGTCTCATCTGTCCATGGATTCCCACATGGTCGACGAGCTGGTTGTACCCTAACATCTATGACACCCTATAGGGATCAGAAAGATCCAAACGGCTTTAGATTGCTCTCGCTCTTACCTAGAATCACGCCAGACCTCTGGACGTAACATGGCCAGTGGAAGGTAGTGAATTCCACCTGACTGCCAACACCAATCGCGCATGTTGTCCAACTGTTACTATTGCTGTTACTCGACGTTTCATGTGCATTGACCCTTAGTTCTCATCTATTACTCTACTCACTCATCTATTCATTACTCTCTCTACTATCTAGTCTATTCATCTAGTGCTCTCATCTATTTCTTGCTACTCTCTATTGGCCATTGACTGATTGTCTAAACATAAACAATATAACTAATGCCTGACATTATATAAAGGGCCCAGTCTGGTCCTAGGATGTGCGCCCAAAAGTGCTATTTGCCCGCGGGAGTTAAATGACTAGAGTGTTTGGCAGTACACTCGAGTGCTATATATCTCGACTATCTAATTGACAATCAAAAGTGTTATATTCTCTCGTTGTCTATTGATAACAAAGTGCTATACTATACACGTTGTGCTATTTCTATACCTTGTGCTATTTGTGCTTTGGCCATCCTGCTATTTGTGCTATACTCGACGCTTGTACTATATTTAGAAACTTGTGCTATTTCAATCACTTGCTATTATGCTATCTCGTACATTACTTGACTCTCTCGCTCTATCATTAGTTACTCTACCTTTTCAATACATTAATCATTTAAAGCATGCTTGATCCTGAGATTTAAGTCCTACTAGGCGTTATCGCTCACCCTGCGTTATTGGTTATGTGTTCTCAGGTGAGACTAAGGAAGATGCTTACACTCAAGAGGACGGGAATGACCAAGAGTAAAATCAAGAGTACCCTAGCGTCATAGTATTATGTTAGAGTTTGAGTTTAGTCCTTTTGCTTTATTTCAATGTAATTGGGCCCTATAGAATGGCTCTAATATTAGTGGTTGTAACTAGGCATTTGAGGAATTATTAATGAGATGAATTGGCTTTTGTATTATTCTTTGTTCAATGGTTTGATGTCTAGTACTTGCTCTGTACCCGTTTACTAGCAACTGCCTCGCATTCCGATATTCCACGTCGTGGCGTGACAGTATGGGTCCTAAGGCCAACTTGATCAGCAAGTTGATGAGCCTTGTAGCCATACCTTTTCCATCTGAAATCAAGACAACGGCTATGTATGGCAAGAAAAATTGGAAACCATAGGTAAAATCCAAATGAAGACTTTCAGGTAAAACCTCATATCATTTCCAGATTGAACTGCTTAAGTTAAAGAAAATTATTAGAGTCTTATCTAAATAATGAAGAGTGTGTTTTGATGTTACTCCCAATAATAACTTTGTATTATCATGCTTAACTGTGCCCATGATTTTGTGTGCATATCAACTGCTTTGACTTTTTGGTATATCAAATGATGACATGTGGAAAAACAAGTTATGCTTATTTGGAAGCTATCATTATGCATGAGTAAAATACTCAGCCAATTACCAGAAGTCATGTTATGCTTAAAGCTAATTGTGTGCATAATCATGTGTAACACCCTATATAAGAATATGTTAAATGGACCAAATCAGTAGACTACCAACAACCCGGACTAGTCATTTTCAGAGCTCGAGCAGGAAAAGAACTCTGAAGTTAAGCGTGCTCAGTTGGGAGTAGTCCCAGGATGGGTGACCTTCCTGGGAAGTCTACCAATTAGTACGAGTGTTGGGCCAGTTTGCTGGTTGGGTCGTCACAAATGGTATCAGAGCCTTGCCCAGCCGGAAGTGCAGGAACTAAGTGCCAAACAGGGCAAAGTGCTACGCTATGGGAGCCACCTCTTGAGGCCATAATGGCGCAAAGTGCTACATAGTGGGAGCCACCTCTTGAGCCTGTGGGGGCCACGTCTAGAATCCTGCCTGCCTGGGGTTTGATTGTGTGCTATATGTGAGCACCGACGAGGACGTCGCTTATATAAGAGGGGTAGATTGTAACACCCCATATAAGAATATGTTAAATAGACTAAATCAGCAAACTACCAACAACTCGGACTAGTCATTTTTAGAGCTCGAGTAGGAAAAAGAACTCTGAAGTCTACCAATTAGTACGAGTGTTGGGCCAGTTTGCTGGTTGGGTCGTCACAAATGGTATCAGAACCTTGCCCAGCCGGAAGTGCAGGAACTAAGTGCCAAACAGAGCAAAGTGCTACGCTATGGGAGCCACCTCTTGAGGCCATAATGGCGCAAAGTGCTACATAGTGGGAGCCACCTCTTGAGCCTGTGGGGGCCACGTCTAGAATCCTGCCTGCCTGGGGTTTGATTGTGTGCTATATGTGAGCAGCGACGAGGACGTCGCTTATATAAGAGGGGTAGATTGTAACACCCCATATAAGAATATGTTAAATAGACTAAATCAGCAAACTACCAACAACTCGGACTAGTCATTTTTAGAGCTCGAGTAGAAAAAAGAACTCTGAAGTTAAACGTGCTCAGTTGGGAGTAGTCCCAGGATGGGTGACCTTCCATGGAAGTCTACCAACTAGCACGGTTGTTGGGCCAGTTTATTGGTTGGGTCAGTTTGTTGAGAGTAGTCCCAGGATGGGTGACATTATATATAGGCTCAAGAGGTGGCTCCCACTATGTAGCACTTTGCGCCATTATGGCTCGAGTAGGAAAAAGAACTCTGAAGTTAAACGTGCTCAGTTGGGAGTAGTCCCAGGATGGGTGATCTTCCATGGAAGTCTACCAACTAGCACGGTTGTTGGGCCAGTTTGTTGGTTGGGTCAGTTTGTTGGGAGTAGTCCCAGGATGGGTGACATTATATATAGGCTCAAGAGGTGGCTCCCACTATGTAGCACTTTGCGCCATTATGGCTTCAAGAGGTGGCTCCCATAGTGTATCACTTTGCCCTGTGTGGCACTTAGTTCCTGCACTTCCGACTGGGCAAGGCTCTGATACCATTTGTGACGACCCAACCAGCAAACTGGCCCAACAACCATGCTAGTTGATACACTTCCCAGGAAGGTCACCCATCCTGGGACTACTTCCAATTGTGCACGCTTAACTTCAGAGTTATTTTCCTGCTCAAGCTCTGAAAATGACTAGTCCGAGTTGTTGATAGTTTGCTGATTTAGTCCATTTAACATATTCTTATATGGGGTGTTACAATCTACCCCTCTTATATAAGTGACGTCCTCATCGCTACTCACATATAGCACACAATCAAACCCTAGGCAGGCAGGATTCTAGAGGTGGCCCCCATAGGCTCAAGAGGTGGCTCCCATTATGTAGCACTTTGCGCCATTATGGCTCAAGAGGTGGCTCCCATAGTGTAGCACTTTGCCCTGTGTGGCACTTAGTTCCTGCACTTCCGACTGGGCAAGGCTCTGATACCATTTGTGACGACCCAACCAACAAACTGACCCAACAATCGTGCTAGTTGGTAGACTTCCCAGGAAGGTCACCCATCCTGGGACTACTCCCAACTGAGCACGTTTAACTTCAGAGTTCTTTTTCCTACTCGAGCTCTAAAAATGACTAGTCCGAGTTGTTGGTAGTTTGCTGATTTAGTCTATTTAACATATTCTTATATGGGGTGTTACATCATGTGTGAATTGCTTGCTAGATTTTTCATTCCATTCACATATTAAGGGGGAGTAAATTTGAAAAAAGTGCAAAAATATTCTTGAAAATGCAATAAATTTCATGCTAAAACTAAAGAATAATTGACATTTTTGTAGTGACTATGTGGTATATCAAATGGTGAAATGTGAAAGGACAAGTTATGCTTGTCTGGAAACTATCATCATGTGTGAGAAAAATTCTCAGCCAAGTATCAATAGTCTTTTCCTGCATAAAGGTCATCAAGCAAAATGAAAATCTTAAAAACTTTATTTTAAATCTTTGAAAAACTTCTCTCTTTCAATAAATTGTCCGTTGATGTATGCTTGATAATGTTCATATTCTTTCTGCGCAAACTGCTTGGAATGAACATATCTGAATTGCTTAAATAATCATCTCATATCATGCATATCTTATGGGGGAGTGAGTCAAAAGAATCTTTGAGTGAAATGCTGGAGAAATATTCTTTCATATCTGATTTATCAACAACTCTCATTCAATTTGTTGACAAATGTTCTTACAAAGCTGCTTAATAAAAGTCAACATTTGTTAAACCATTGAAAAACTCATAAAAAATGACTTTGATCATGCTCAGGTTGACACACATCTTCTCTTGTGTCGACACCAGTTGCTTTTTATCATGATCAGGTTGACACATAGTTGCTCATGTGTCGACACTAGTTGTTCACTGCTGCTCTATTCTTGAGATTTCTAGCTCTTGTGTCGACACACTAAGGATTTTGTGTTGACACATCATCATCTATTTTTTTTAAATCTTCACATATTCAGGGGGAGCTAATTCTTTCATAAATCATCATGATAACATCCACTCAAACTCATGCTTGAAAAATAGTTTCCATTTATTTCCTGATTCTATCTTCTTGACATTTCACACCTTTTAATCAAGTCTTGCATCAGGATAAATGAGTCTTTATGATATTCCTATATGAGAGATTTCATACATAAAGACTAAAATAATTGTGCACTCAGTTTAGTCTTAAAGATACAATCTAAGAACAAGTTTATGCCAATTTTTAATGTTGAACTCATTTAAACTGAGTTGCAAAACACTTGTAGGCACGTGAGTAGCTTTAGTGTTTAACATGTGTATGTTTTGAAGCTTTATCTTTAACACATGTTAAGAATAATTTCTCTACACTCATGATCATGTCTATTCTAATTAATGTAAGTCTGTTCTTAAAAAATTTTCAAATAGAAAGTTTTCAGAAAAATAGAGAGATACAAATAGAGCAATGAAAACTTAATTTTATCACTGAGTAACCGGTTCATTTCACATAATCAAGTGTTTTGGCTCGTGTCAAAAGGTGACAAACAAGTTGTTTCAACTCTGTATAAGGTAATGAAGGTTAAACCACTGAGTAATAAGGAGGTCTTGCATTGGGTAAATGTGACATATTGCACTAAAAGGTGTGATTTGACTAATTTACTCTTGCATTCTCTCTCTCAAAATGAAAGAAAAAAAAAAAAAAAAAAGAACAACATGCACATTGACCTAGATGAAGTTCATGTTAATTGGGTTTAGAGTTATTTTTCTACATTGTGTTAAATTTTTAGCTACTAAACTCATGTGATAAACACTTTTGTTAACTCATATATGTCACTTTCATCACATTTGCTTCATCTTTTTAAATGCATTCAGGTTATTAAAACTTTGACATATGTTGTGATTGAATGTGTCTTTGTTATTAAACTTTGTTGCATAATCCAAAGACACAATAATTTTTCTCTTATATTTTAATATCAAAGATCTTATTGATTCTGATCATTTCTGATCATTCATCTCCCAATTCCACCCCTTGCTTACATGGCAGTCATACTTTGATCTCCATCCATTGATGTTCTTTGGTATCACTTTTTTCTACTTATTTCATTGACACCATCATAGGGGGAGAGTGTTATACCAAAGGGGGTGACTATACTTGTTGTTGATTAAGAGGGAGAGATAGTCTTTTTGTTGTTATAAAAAAAAAAGGGGGGGGGAGAATTTGAGGGGAACAATATTGATTGCAACGGCAAGCTTCTGTAATGATTGCAATTATTTTTTGAATGAAAACAATCCATGCTATCCTTGTTGTCCATGATTGCAAACTTCATGATTATTCATCCCAACAAATGTTGTACATAACCATTGTGCTTTCTTCACATTTATATGTTTCTCTTCATCTTTTTGATGTTGTCAAAAAGGGGGAGAAATATGAATATATATTTTGTCATCATCAAAAAGGGGAGAATGTTGAGTTATGGTTATTTAAATAACCATACTCACTGACTTGATCATTGCTTTAATCTATTTTTGATGATGACATAATTCTGGTCAATCATGTTAAGCACACAACTTCAAACATATTTGTGTTTTGATGATGACATTTGTGTTTGATGATGACATTTTGTACACAATCTGATATCATATTGTAAATATGTGGAAGATTGTTGAGTTGTGTACTCATTTAGATAATGACTAAAAACCTTCATGTTGATGATGTCTACACACTCATACTTTGATTTTAATGATGACTATAACATTTGATTGTGTATGATGTCCAAACACTCATACTTTGATTTTGATGATGACATATTACACATATTACAATAATGACTAAACAACATATTTTTGATGCTTAATATTTTATATTTTACTGATAATAACATGTTTTGATGGTTCACACTTCATATATACAGGTTCACATAATTTTGTCAAAGTTGTGTCGACACAAGTCCATTGTGTGTCGACACATCCCATGTATCTAGCAAGCAGTCAAAGTATAAAAGAGTCAGTGGTGTCGACACATGTGGATGTTGTGTCGACATAGTGTATGAATTCAGGAAACAGTCAAAAGCCAATAGCCAGTGGTGTCGACACAAGATGTTTGTGTGTCAACACTCAATGTCCCTCCCAGAAGCTTGTTCTAAAGCCAGTAGCCAGAGGTGTCAACACAGGATGCTTGTGTGGCGACACACACAGTCCCTCCCAGTAGCTTATTCTGCAACCAGTGGATAGTGTGTCAACACAAGTGCAAAGTGTGTCGACACAAGTGCAAAGTGTGTCGACACACCTCGGATATTTTTCCAGATTTGAATTTTTCTGGACACGTGGCTGCTTAGGAATCAAGGGAATTGACCTAGATATTTGTGCCCACGCACTCCAAAGGTCCACATGGACACATGGGACTATAAATACCCATGATCCCCATACTCCAAAGGCAAGCCAGCCCATACAACTCCCAGCAGAAAATGTTTTTGGCAGCAAAAAGGGGTCTCTCCAGTGTCTTGCTCAATCTCCAGAAGTTGCAGACCAGCCTTTCAACATAGAGGATGTGGAAATCAATGTCAAGCTCTAGAGAAAGAAGTAGTGTGCTCAGAGGAGCAGATCTAGAAGAAGTGCAACAAGAGAAGAAGAAGAAATTGCAATCCAGAAGCTACTAAAGCAGAGCAGTACCAATCAAGAAGAAGAAGAAGAAGAAGGAAAAGAAGAAGAAGAGGAGTAGTAGCAGAATTGAGGAAGAAACATTGTGGATCTGTGATCGTGGTGATCAGATCAATATTTGAAGGGATATGTCTTTCCTCACTCACACCTTTTCTCAACTCAATTCATGTATCTGTGTGTGTGTGTACTGACTGGGGATCAGTACGTGGAGTTTGTGATTGTGTGTGCTTTATGATCTATGCTAGTTTGTGTATAGATCAAATTTGTGTGTGTGGTGTGTAGATCAGATCGAGGCTAGAGGATCTGATCTTCTGTGAACTTGATCTAGCATGTGTGTGTGTCTGAGCCTGAGTGCTCGTGTGTGTGTTGTACTCAGTTCTTTGAGTAGTGTGTATCTCACTGTGTGAGGGTGGATGTAGGAGTCACTGGATGTGATCTCTGAACCACCTAAAAATCTCTTGTGCACTGTGATTTGATTTGTGGTTTGCATTGTATTGCGCTAGATGCATGCATAGGGATTTTGCCTACACACTAATTAATTTGTTCACACACGTTAATAACATATTTGACACTTACACTGTTTTCATAAAGTGTTTCTCACATTTTGATAACACACATTGAATCAGATCAGAGGGGTTTTAATTGAGTAGATTCTTTATTTCGAAGTAATTTTTAAATTGCTTACGTTTTCGCTGCAAATCTTTTCAACCCCCCCTTTTAGATTTGCCATTACAGAAGATCTGATCCTAACATGATGTTGAACCACTTTTTATTACCTTCATATTTTGGTGATAACAAAATCTATGATGTAACTTAAATTGAATATTTTGTTTCATCTGTGTCGCATCAATCTCATAGCAAAATGCTAAGTCTCACATTGATGCAATAAGGCGCACTAGAATGATAAAATCGATGTTTAATCCATATACATCGATTTCAGATTAAGTGCCAAATTAATAAGCGCTACAACGATTTGTTCTGATCAATTTTATAAGCGCTACATCGATTTGCCTCTCACAACGATTCGCTAAGGCTCATAACGATTTGATAAGTGAGTGCAACGAATTTCCCTCACATCGATATGCCTTCGCAACGATTTGATAAGAAATTGATCTCATAACGATTTCATAAGTGATCACATCGATTTCTTTATTGATCACATCGATTTGCTAAGGCTCATAACGATTTCATAAGTGAGAACAACGATTTTCTCTCACAACGATTCGCTAAGGCTCATAACGATTTGATAAGTGAGTGCAACGAATTGCCCTCACATCGATTTGCCTTCTCAACGATTTGATAAGAAATTGATCTCATAACGATTTCATAAGTGATCACATCGATTTCTTTAATGATCACATCGATTTTCTAAGGCTCATAACGATTTCATAAGTGAGAACAACGATCTGCTCTCACAACGATTTGGTTCTCACAACGATTCGGTAAGATTCATAACGATTTGATAAGTTACATAACGATTTGCCTCTCATCGATTTGTTAAGTTTCATAACCGTTTGTTGAGACTTACAACAATTTGCCTTTCATAACGATTTCTTCATAGATTCTGTTCAAACACAGATTACCTTCATATTTCAAATATGTTTGGCGTCTAATGAAAAGTCAAATATCTTCTGACAGAATAAAGCTGCATGCTTGTCAGAAAAAGATATAATCTTCTATTTTTAGCAGGTTAGCAGAATCACAGTGGTACGCACTGTTTATCATAAACACTATTTTGTGCTAACACTCTTTTCTTTGTGTGCAGACCTCGTAGTCCACACAGTATCAGAAGAAAGACAGAAGATGAGCAACGACTAGAACTCCAACGGATCCCTTCAACGGATCTATTCAAATTGCTCATATAAAAGAAGAAGCTTAGCTGAAGAACAAAAAAGGAGAGCCTTCCTGAATATCTTTGAAGGAGTGTACATCCAAGTGAGGAACCTCAACGCCACATACATTCAAAGAAAGAGAGAAAGAGCCTGAGCCCAAGAAGAAGTGTTCAAGCATTTGAAGCATTCATTCTTTCAAGCTTCCTTTCTTCTCTCTTCATTTTTCTCCCTGTGCTCATTGTAATCTTAGGGGAGAGTCTGTGACTGTGAGCTAAGTCCTGAGTGTTCATCTTGTAATAGCTCTCAGTCTGATCTTTCTTTTCTAAGAAATATTTCTGTCCAGCTGTAGGACTGTATACAGTGTGTAACCCAGCTAGGGGTTTGTGTCTAGCAGAACCGCACTGGGGTTTGTACCAGTAGGTTTGCTTCTGAGCCTAGAAAAGAAGTGGGCTGCCTTCTTGCCCGGGAAAGAGAAGAAGACCAGTTGGGGTGCTGGGTGTTGTAGTGTCCTTGAGGGGGACTGTACCCTTGGTTAGTGAAATCCCAAGAGGTTGCTTGGGGACTGGACGTACGACTTCCATGTGGGAAGGGCCGAACCAGGATAAATCTCCTATGTCCTTTGTGTGATTGTTTATTTGTTTCCGCACTGCTACTCTTTATCACACTAAACTAACCAAACTTTCAAGTAATAATTTTCTGTGTTTAAGTTTCTGATTCAGATTTCAGAAAACCTATTCACCCCCCTCTAGGTTAGTTTGCTTCCGTACCAAAAGGGCCACAAGTGGTATCAAAGCGGGTTCTGAACTTTCAAGAAGATCCAACGATCTTAGAGCAAAGATCCATGGCAGCTCAAGGATATGCTGAAGGTCAATCAGTCACCATACCTCCATTCTTTGATGGAGAGGACTACCAATATTGGAAGATGAGAATGGAATGGTTCATTCGAGGCACAGACTTTGATCTGTGGCAGGTAATCGAGGTAGGTGATTATGTTATTGTTCCTGTTCCAGGCACTACTGCCATTACACCTGTTGATAAAAGTAAACTATCTCTAAATTTTAAAGTAAAAAATTATTTATGTTGTGCTTTATCTAAAAAGGAATTTAGTAGAGTATCTGCATGCAAATTTGCTAAAGAAATTTGGGATAAACTGCATATAACTTATGAAGGAACGGATAAAGTGAAACAAACTAGAATAGATATTCTTGTTTCACAATATGAACAATTTAAAATGCTTCCAAACGAAAATATTACTCAAATGTATAATAGATTTTCAAGCATAGTAGTTGGTTTAAGCTCTCTTGGTAAAACTCTTTCTAATGAGGAAACCGTTACACCTAAAGTAACTGCTATTGAAGAGGCCCATGATTTAAACAAAATGTCGATTGATAATTTAATAGGTTCTCTCATGGCACATGAAATAAATATGGAGCGACTATCTGAAAGCTCATCTAAGAAGAAATGTACTAATGTACTTAAAGTGGTAGCTGCTCCTTCCACTTCTTCTTCTTCTAGCTCACAAATTACAGGATCTGAAGACAGTGATGTTGATGAAGTACTGTCCAAACTTCAGAAGATTTTAAAGAAGAAGAAAAATGGATCAAGAAGGATTCAAAAGAAAGAGAAAAATGAGAAAGAACCAGTCTGCTACGAATGCAGAAAACCTGGACATCTGAGACCAGATTGTCCTAGACTGAAGAAAACTGGTCAACCAGAAAAGCCCAAGAAGCAGCACAAGAAATTTAAAAGAAGAGCCATGCCAGCTGCTTGGGAAAATGATGAGGTCACAAGTTCAAAATCATCAAGCTCAGATTCCGAAAAGGAGCAGGTAAATCTAGCCCTCATGGTGGGACTAGATGAGGTACATTCTAACTCATTTTTCAATTCTTGTACAGATTCAGGGTCAGAATCGGAAGACTTAGAATAAGTCTTCAATGAACTATATGAAAAACATAAAGATGTTGTAAAAGAACTAAGAAATATGAAAAACAACACTACTTACCTAGAAAACACCAACTCTGATCTTAAATCCGAATTGGAGCAACTAGAAAAACAATTAAAAGAATGCAAAGATAATAATTATCTTTTAAATGAAAATTTGAAAAGCAAAAATAATGAAAAGTTAGAGTTAGAAGAAAAATTAAAAACTCTAACTGAAGAAAATCTCTACCTAAAAGAATCAGTTAGAAAATTAACAAAAGGAAAAACTTCTTTAGCTCTATGTTTGAAAGGGTCAAAACCTGGAAATAACTAGCAAGGCCTTGGATACAAACCTTCTGAAAAGGGAAAACAAGTTATAACCTCTGAACAGTATCCTTTACCAAAATTTGTACAAGAAACCAAAATGACTCAGAAAAAGGCCCATGTAAAAGAAAAAGTTCACATAAATCATGTTCTAAAAACTCAGCACAAAGAAAATAAGAACAGCAAAACAATCTATATTCATTGTTGTTCTCATTGCAATAAACTAGGACACACTGTAAACACCTGCACAATAAGGCACTTAGTTTGGATCCCTAAATGATATTTTTATGCATCTAACCATCAAGGACCCAAAAGGATTTGGGTACCTACCTTTGAGTAATTTATTTGCAGGTTAGCCTTGGAGCATCAAAAAACCAAGGATGCTCAAGGCAGGAGTGACTGCAGACTCTTCATTCAAATCTCATAGAAGAAAGAGTAGTCACAAAAATTGAATTGGTCTTTATTACTAACAATTATTTGCAAGTCTCATTCAGGTGGAGTCTCTCATTCAGGGGGAGCACAGATTAAGGGGGGGTTATTCAATAAATATCAATAATTGTTGAACCCCTCAATGGTAAGAAATTCTCTCAAAAATGGGAGAAGAATGGATGGTAAGATCCTTCTTTTTTGGTTAGTGACAAAAAGGGGGAGAAGTTGTATGTTCTATGAATTTTCTGCATTTTCTTTGTTTCATATATTTGTATGTCAGAAAATTCTCATAAATTTTGTCATCACCAAAAAGGGGGAGATTGTTGAACCACTTTTTATTACCTTCATATTTTGGTGATAACAAAATTTATGATGTAACTTAAATTGAATATTCTGTTTCATTTGTGTCGCATCAATCTCATAGCAAAATGCTAAGTCTCACATTGATGCAATAAGGCGCACTAGAATGATAAAATCGATGTTTAATCCATATACATCGATTTCAGATTAAGTGCCAAATTAATAAGCGCTACAACGATTTGTTCTGATCAATTTTATAAGCGCTACATCGATTTGCCTCTCACAACGATTCGCTAAGGCTCATAACGATTTGATAAGTGAGTGCAACGAATTGCCCTCACATCGATATGCCTTCGCAACGATTTGATAAGAAATTGATCTCATAACGATTTCATAAGTGATCACATCGATTTCTTTATTGATCACATCGATTTGCTAAGGCTCATAACGATTTCATAAGTGAGAACAATGATTTGCTCTCACAACGATTTGGTTCTCACAATGATTCGGTAAAACTCATAACGATTTGATAAGTTACATAACGATTTGCCTCTCATCGATTTGTTAAGTTTCATAACCGTTTGCTGAGACTTACAATGATTTGCCTTTCATAACGATTTCCTCATGGATTCTGTTCAAACACAGATTACCTTCATATTTCAAATATGTTTGGCGTCTAATGAAAAGTCAAATATCTTCTGACAGAATAAAGCTGCATGCTTGTCAGAAAAAGATATAATCTTCTATTTTTAGCATGTTAGCAGAATCACAGTGGTACGCACTGTTTATCATAAACACTATTTTGTGCTAACACTCTTTTCTTTGGGTACAGACCTCGTAGTCCACACAGTATCAGAAGAAAGATAGAAGATGAGCAACGACTAGAACTCTAACGGATCCCTTCAACGGATCTATTCAAATTACTCATATAAAAGAAGAAGCTTAGCTGAAGAACAAAAAAGGAGAGCCTTCCTGAATATCTTTGAAGGAGTGTACATCCAAGTGAGGAACCTCAACACCACATGCATTCAAAGAAAGAGAGAAAGAGCCTAAGCCCAAGAAGAAGTGTTCAAGCATTTGAAGCATTCGAGCTTTCAAGCTTCCTTTCTTCTCTCTTCATTTTTCTCCCTGTGCTCATTGTAATCTTAGGGGAGAGTCTGTGACTGTGAGCTAAGTCCTGAGTGTTCATCTTGTAATAGCTCTCAGTCTGATCTTTCTTTTCTAAGAAAGATTTATGTCCAGCTGTAGGACTGTATACAGTGTGTAACCCAGCTAGGGGTTTGTGTCTAGCAGAACCGCACTGGGGTTTGTTCCAGTAGGTTTGCTTCTGAGCCTAGAAAAGAAGTGGGCTGCCTTCTTGCCCGGGAAAGAGAAGAAGACCAGCTGGGGTGCTGGGTGTTGTAGTGTCCTTGAGGGGGACTGTACCCTTGGTTAGTGAAATCTCAAGAGGTTGCTTGGGGACTGGACGTACGACTTCCATGTGGGAAGGGCCGAACCAGGATAAATCTCATGTGTCCTTTGTGTGATTGTTTATTTGCTTCCGCACTGCTACTCTTTATCACACTAAACTAACCAAACTTTCAAGTGATAATTTTCTGTGTTTAAGTTTCTGTTTCAGATTTCAGAAAACCTATTCACCCCCCTCTAGGTTAGTTTGTTGTCGTACCAAAAGGGCCAACACATGATTCTCATGATACATAGTTTTTCGACACACCCTGTCCCCTGAGCAAGTCGACCTATCCTTCCAACAAGTGAACTTGCCCTCTTTAGTTGGCTGCCACTCAGACCCCAGCGTGTCAATACCTACTTTAAACAGGTCGATTCTGTCCCTTTAACTGGTCCCTAGCCAGATTGTCATGCTTTGCCATGAGATTTCTATCATGCGTTCTTCCATTAATATTTTGATATGGATTGGAAAACCAAACGTGTTAAGTAGGACTTAGTACCTAGAAGCCTGTTATCAGTTCACATGTCTGTTACTCGTATGTCAACACTTATTGTTCATTTGTCAACACCAGTTATTATCGTGTCAACACATGTTATTCATGTATCAACATATGATGTTCATGTGTCAACACTTGTTGTTCATATGTCAACACTTGTTGTTCGTATGTCAACACTTATTGCTCGTGAGTTAGCATCTGTTGTCCAGATGTCAACACCTGTTGTTCATATTGTCAACACTTGTTGTTCTCTTGCACAGATAAACCTACTCCCAGATTTGATTCGACAATAAGATTCTAAACTTTGAGATCAAGTTGGATGTTTTATTTTCTTGGGTTTTAAAGCGACTATACCAACTTGATACTCGAATACCACCATTACTACAATTGTTTTAAGTTCTGAATAACTATTTCGAGCCAACCTTATCCTGTATGACCCTGAATTAAGTCTATCAAGCTCATCCATAATCCCGTGTTTAATTTAATATCTGAAAACCCTATTTAATTTCTATATTATAACTAAATAATCTAGAGTGCTTTTGGTTTTAGATCCTAATTTTAGACCGGAGACATCGATTTCAACTAGAATATGTTCATATTTCGATTTGAATACTGACTTTCAGCATCAATTCTCATCTTTGCATAACTTTCTTACTACTCGAAACTCGAAACTCTGATCATATATTTGACCATTTCCATCATGCGTTTTATCATTGAAACTCTGAAGTGCTACATAAATGTCCGGAAACATAACAATAATGAATGTTTACTTACTTGTTCGGGTCTTCGGACTCTCTTGAATTAAGATGCCTATGCAAATAGGGGCGGGTCCAGTTCTTGGGAGGAGCACCCGAATTCATTTAATGGTCATATGAAATGATATAGGACTACTCTTTTAGTGTTTTGGCATCGGACACTGCTATGTGCTTGATTGGTGGATATTCCATTATATGTTATTGTCTCCACAATCTTGATCCTACTTGATTTGCTTTATTCATGAGCAGCTAGTACATGTTAGTAAACTGCTTGGTAGTTATTATATATTTGATGATTGACGAAATGTCATTATATGCTTAATACTTGTTATTTTGACTCAGTTCATTGACATATCGGTTTATTCCTTTTTCTATTATTTAAGCATGGTTCAATGTTTTTACATCTTGATCTGCATTACCCTCCCTTTCCTTGAACACTGTTATTTGTTATCCTCGTATGCCACAAATTTTCCTTGACTCCTGCATCTAATTCCTTGTCATTAGAGGATAAATCTTACTGGACAAGACTGCTCATACATACTCCTTTTTCCAGATATTAATCTACAATTCTAGAAGACAAAGCATCAGGAATTGTGTACTAAGAGATCATCACTTGTTGTGGCCTTTAAGATATAGTTTGTAAATCATGTAAATACCTCAACTTTGAGGAACGACTGCTCATTAATATTTTTATTTTAGGTCTTGACCCTTGGCACTTTCTACTTGAAAAATCTCAAATTTGTTCTTGATTTCCTTTTCGCTTGCATCTCGGCATTTATTGGAGATATTAAATGATGAGACGTGACATGATCTATTTTCTACACCATGAATATAGTAATAATTAGTGGGAGGATTGATATTCGTGTGAAAGATGTGTGCATAAACCATAATGTTATTCTACTACAAGAAAGTTTATCTTTGAAAGATGATGTTGCATAGTAAGAGGATAAAAGTTAATTTTGTAAGACTAAATTTCTCAATTATTGACAAGATTTAGGGAGATATGAGATTTTTGGACCATCCATCTGATAAGATTAAAGTGTATTAATATGGAAACATCATCTTCATAGAATAATATCTTTCAAAGATAAACTTTCTTGTAGTAGAATAACATTGACAAAATTTAGGGAGATATGAGATTTTGGGACTATCCATCTGATAAGATTAAAAGTGTATTAATATGGAAACATCATCTTCATAGAATAATCATAAGTTGCCCTAGCAAAAGCCATAGTTATTATAAGCTCCTAACTTTATATATTGAAAAGTCTATGAGATAATGTTAGACTAAAACCAATAAGCTTTCCTATTTGGAAATTTTAGATCCAATAAGTGTTTAATCCATGAATTAGATGATCAGTCAACTTATAAATAACATAATTTTTAATAAACATATTCCATGAGGTTGTTTAGCATGGTAAAGTCCTAACTTAGCCAAATCACCACACTACATTGTGTTTAATAAAAAAAGTTATTATAATAATTTCATAAAGTAACAGAAATTAAATTGTCATTTTGAAACTACTTTTTGAAAGAATTTTAACAATTCTTCAAAGTAAATAAACTTATTTCATATTATGGACAATTCATTGTATATTGATACATATCTAATCAAATTCCTCGTAATAGACTATTGTATTGTATATCCATATATCTAGTAGTTTTATTTTAAAAAATACACATATATAAGGTTATGAATTTTCATAAAATGTGCATATATATTCAATTAATTTGTGTAAATTAACTTGCATGCATAAAATAGTGATCTTTGAAATAAAATACTTAATATCTTGTTGAGACTAATTGCGATACTATGTGTATCATTGTAACTTCAATTGGATGATAATAAGGAAATTCTAGATAAATTGTATAAGTGTGAGAGCTTAAGATACATTGTGGTGCTAATTTTGTTATTATCTTATTTGAAAATTGTGCGAGAAATGAAAGTCTTCTAAATTTAAGATTGTAAATAAAATATTTTTATTTCTTTGAGAAAAGTTACTTGATTGTTTATATATTTTTTTTGAAAACTTTATCTTTTAATTATCACATGTTTAAAAGTGCAAAAGTTAATAAAAAAATAAAAAGTTATATATTGTCAGATTTATTTCATATGTATTAACACTTGTTACATTAAGAATATGAGAGGGGAGTGAGAAAAAAAAGTAAAAACTATGAGTGGAGGAGATAGAAAAGAGAATTAAATATATATGAAATTAGAGAAAGAGAGGGGAGAGAGAGAGTGAGAGGAGTTCAAGTGAGGAAAGTGTGAATGAACTAGAGAAAAAGAAGAATCCAAATGGAAGAGAATAAAAGTTAAACTGATTATTAAATAAGAAAAAAAAGTCTATTAAGAAAAGGAGTGACCAAAATGGGAGCAATTTACTTCTCTCTATATATATAATAATCAGTTGCATACCCTTGCATTGCATGTTAATTTTTTATATTTATATAAATGTTTGTTTTATATAAGATACAAAACCAAATTGAATTTTTTAAATAGAATATGTTGAGTAATTTTTTTAATAAATATATATTTTTTGAGTATCAATTTTAATAGTAAAATATAATCCTATGCTCGTGCCATGCACCGTTTTAGTTTTGAATAAATATTTTTTTAAAATTATATACTTAAGATATTTTAAAATAAATAAATATTTTAAATTTTAGAGATAAAAATGAAAGAATGTATGTAATGAATAGTTTTTATGTGAAGTGCGGAGGAGAGAGAGATCACGAAGGGAAGAGAGGAAAAGAGAAGTTGAATTTTATACAGAGGAGGGGGAGATCGCATAGAGCAGAGAGAGAAAGAGAAAGTTAGGTTTAGATGATGAATTTTATCTGTGGAGAGAAAAATTGTGGAGGAAAGGGAGAGAGAGAATTATATTTAGATGAAAAAAATTATTTATGCCGTGTGATATTTTATATTGACAGGATCAAATCGTTTTTTAGTAATATATATAGGTTATAGATAAGTATAGTTATAAATTAATGTTGGACGCATGTGCGGGAACCTTCTTGCTTAAGATGAAGAGGAGGGCAACACAACAAAGTGGCTTCGTGCGCCCCGTCCCAAGTCCAAACCGCTTTCACGCCGCGTCGTTTTGCCACACATGGAATCCCGCTTGCGTGGTGCTACTAAGCAACTTAATTAGTGTTTGTTAGTGGTTATATCACATTGCTCACCGCAGCCCCTCGCGGTTAATTATTTAGATTACATAAGAGCGTCGTCGTTGATGTCGTTGCGGCTCCTAGCTAGTTTCGCTTTCCTTTATTGTCTTTTATGCCGCACGCTATAGATCCTTAACACGCTCCTCTCGACTCTACTTAATCGTTAAGCCTTACCAACGTCCTGTTGGTATTATACTAATGCTAAGATAGATAGGAACGAGTGATCCTCACTAGCATTAGTTTAATAACTTCAAAAAAAAAATCGATATAATTTGCAGAAAGAGGGAAGAATGCGATGGGGTAAGCCATGTGGTTCCTTGATGACTTTGTCATTAAAATAAGGGATGCGACGTACAAGTGTAAAATTTTTATATTTTTTTACATGTAGTAGCGAGTTGGTCAAAATTCCCGAGTGAACCTTGCAAAACAAACAAAAAACTTTTAAGGTAGAGAAAATGTAATTTTTTTTGTTAGATTAATGTGGGGATGAGTAACCGAGGATCTACAATATAGGTTGAAGGGACTTAATTATTGAGCTACTCTTTATATAGAGAAATGTAATTCTCGAATCTCAAAAGTAGATAATTAATTACAAAAAAGTCTTCATGTATAATTAATTATGAAAATATTAGTTTGGTATACACATCGAATACATATATAAAATCTCATAGCATAAAAATGTATGCAAAAAAATTTCTCTCCCTATTTAGGCACCGTACTCAACGCCAAATAAGAATGTTGAACTGATTTAATTTTAAGGTCTAGTTAGAGTTAACAAAAAATCATGGCCTAGGGTTTTTTTTTATAAAAATAAATCTATTATGATTTATCAATAAAAAAGAATCGCCGAGGTTGTAAGTGTAGCATGCCCCCTTTTCCACACGTCGTGATGACGACATGGCGAGGAAGCTTCTAAGATCTCTTGATCGAGCTACTCGGTCGGGAAGCAACGGTGTCTTCTTCCAGACCAGAACAGGAACTCGCTATTGACTTTTCAAGCTAGTTTAATTTAATCTAATGCCATCACCTTCCTCTGTGTTTTCTTCGTCAGTGGGATGGCCTCTTCTCCCAACTCTTATAAAACTAAAGGGGACCCCTCCCGGCCACTTCATCTATCATTCCGATCACACTTCTCTTTCTAACGTTTCAATCGCGATCAGCCAATTCTCTAGTTCTTGTTCGCTGTTGTTCGGCTGGGAGGCAGCCTCATCACTTCAACCTAGCTGTGTACTTCAGACCAGAGACGATGAAGGTATTTGTTCCTCGTGCTTGTCAGCCACCCCTCCTCTTTCTCTCTCTCTCTCTCTCTCTCTCTCTCTCTTAGTATTCGCCTTCCAATTTATAAAACTCTTAAGTTGCAGACTAAACAAAGAATCCAATTTGCTTGCTCTAAGACTTACATGGTTAAAAGGAGATAATTAATGTTAGGTTGTTAATTAGATCTGATGACGGATTCCTTTCTGTTTCCTTCTTCCTCTTCTGCAGCAAAAGGTAGTGATCAGAGTCCAGATGGGGGACGCCAAGAAGCGCGCCAAAGCTATGAAAGTAGTTGTTGGGATAAAAGGTGTGCACATCAAAACCACAAACCAGCTACCTCATGCATGGTCACAATATTTCCTCTTTCCGCTTCTGTTTCTTTTGGCCTGTCCTTAAGCCAGCTAATCAACCATGATCAGTGCTAGCTCCTTACCAACATCCTCGTTAATATCAGACGAGGGAAGGGTTGTGAACACTGTAAGGCACCAAATTCTGTTGACTGATAGCCTTTTAAGTACGCTGGTCTCTTGGTATCTCTTTGACTCTGTGTTTAATTGTTTACTACGCATAAACTAACAGCTGGTTATATGAATAGAACGTTAATGCATTCTCTCTGTATACAGGTGTCTTGTCGGCGGCGATAGAAGGCGCAGACAAGAACAAAATAGTCATCATCGGGGAAGGGGTGGACTCCGTCACCCTGACGACGTCGCTGAGGAAGCGCATGGGCTTTGCTGAGCTCATCAGCGTCTCAGTCGTGGAGGAGGAGAAGGAACTGGCCGAAAGCACACCGGTGATGACGCGGTCTTCTATGGGCGAGGCGTATTATACCCAGCGCAGTTCTACTACGTGAATGAGGCGTACTCCGGAATCCATAACGAGGAACCCTCCTGCCGCATCATGTAGAGTGACCTAGTCGTGTCGGTGAGCATGGGAGATTTGTCATCCTCGCCACGAGAAAGGAAGGAAACATAGACCCACACTGCAGCTCTCAAGTAGAAGCTTTAAGTCAGTGAACACTGAAGACAGGTTTGGTCCGACAGAACCCCATCCATGCGGACAACGTACGGATGGGGAACTGGCGGGCATGTACATATGTCGACTCTTTGAGCTAGCCATGCCACTTGTATTTTTTTCACTGCAATCCAGTGAGTAAAAATAGGGTGGGGTTAATTAGGTTTTGAGCCCCCCCCCCCCAAAAAATTGAAAAGCTAGTCTTTATGAGAACACGTGAGTACAAAATTGCTCTTCACACTCGATGACTGCTCTCAATGAACGCCACACTAGGACGATGTAAATTCGGTTCTTCCTTTGGGCTTATTTGAGTATTTCTAGTGCCCCTTTTTGAAAATCCCATTTAATTAAGTGTGGCATCTATTTTTCTCCAATTAATTGCACGTACGTAATTGGTAATTGGCATGTCCTATCCACGACACTACGAGAAATTTTAGCTCTGCCTACGAAAGTTTCTTATGGTTCAATATATTCGTATGCTATTCGTATGGATAAACATATCTATACCTACGAACTGTACATGCCGTAAGGATATCGGAGGAATTTTGTTCTTGAACTTTTAAGATTATCTATCCCTATGGCATAATATTATAAGCATATAACAAAATCATCTACTTACGAAGTGTGTTCCAGTAAATATATAATAAAATATTATTATTATTAAATGGTAGGTATACATGAAAGCATACTCGCTCCCCCCCCCCTCAAAAAAAAAAAAAACTCCATAATCTTTTTCTCCTACTCCAAACTTTCCCCCTGAAGCCCACCCCATTTTTTCTTCTCAGCGAAGGCTAGGGCTCAGCTTCATCGTTGATCGTGTGAATGCATCGCCGTCGGCTCCAAGCTTTATCATCCCCGGCTCCGAACACCGTCGCCTATTATAGCCTCCATCTCACAGCTTCCTCCGCTGGTATTCCTCTCCCTCCCTTCATTTTGGCAGTAGCACGTAGAGGGGGCCATGGCATCCCCGGCGGCGGAGGCCCATCCTCGCGGACACTCCCTCTTCTCATCTGTAAGTCCCCCCTCCTTGGCATCCCCCACCAGTGACCTCTGTGATCCCATCCTCGTCGCCTTGACCTCCTCCGCCTCCCCCTCGCCGCTAATTAGAAGAGGGGCATCATCGTTCACCCCCCCACCCCCCAGTCCCCCACTATGGGCATCGTCGACTCGTCGCCTGTTCTGGCTTCCAAGCAGAACAAAGCCCCAGGCGTCTGAGTTATTGGTGACTGCTCCGATGGTTATCTTCTATTTAAGAGGTGAGGGCAGTGGTCTCCGTGATCGCGCAACAGTCGATCTGCGGTCTCTGTGAGAGTCCACACCTCCTCTTCTTTCGCCTCTCTTCACCTCTCTTTGCCATCGCTTCCTTCTTCTTCTTCTCTAAAGATGGGCGATCCGGATGCGAGGCTTTCCGATTTCTGTTGTTCCGCTGTTTATTTGGTTGTTTAAATTTGGCTTTTTCGATTCCTGAAACTTGTTTCTCGGAGCAAGGTAACGACAATTTCCCACTGTTCTGGGAGGTATCTGCAATTTCTTTGCGTTTCTGAAGACATGCATTTTGATGCTTGTGAAAATGACCAACGGAAAGAGAATTGCGGGTATGGCAGGGTGTTGGATGCAGAGTGTTGTGACTTTGGTTCATGTAGCAACAAAAGGAGGGGGGTGAAATGAATATTGTTCTAGCTTCAAGTCATGGACGAGGCGGGATAAAGCTTATTTTCCAAAGGAATCCTAGCTAAGATCTATGGAAGATAGGAAGAATGGAAACCAATGTTCGAGTTCACCGACTAATCTGACACAATATTAGTTTTAACTCTCTCACGTAGTTTGTTAGAGTTATCCGAAGGATTCCTTCCTGTGTGGTTAATTTTTTGATAACATTACGTTTATGTAAAAAAGTGGCTGCCTTGGAGTATGAAGGGAAAAGAGTAACATATGTTAAAGAATACTAATTGTGATCAATGTTGTCAATTTGTTCTGTTGGTTATGCTGGGATTGTCATAGAAGACAATGCAGATTGTGCACTCCTCCAATGGAAAGAATTTGAAGTTGATTGTTTTTTGCGGAACTTTCAGAAGCAAAGCTTATTTTTAGTGAGCAAGATGATAAAACTCAATCTTGACTGCTCCATAATCTTTTATCTGTGTCTAGCAGTCCGTTCTTCCATTTGCTATTTCTTTGTGGGGAAATACCCTCACCTTCCATGCAATTTTTGCTGTCACGAGCTTTCTATTGTTCCCTCATACACAGTGAGGGCTTATCTCATACTTCTGCCTCCATCAGAATACCAGTAACTCATAGTTTGTCATGCCTCTCGATCAGCCTTTTTTATTTGGCCGGAACATTCTCTGTACTTTCTAGTTTCATCATTTTGTCATTTTTTTTATTTAGTGGTTCTTTTCTAATACCTTGTGCACTGAAGTATTCGATTCAGTGTTGCTTCTTTTCTTAAGAAATAAATTCATGAATTTTCTTTGTAGTTCATAGTATTTGAAATTTTCTTGTGGACTTGATCTGATATCCTTGTTCTCTGGGCAAAAGAATTTCCCCTTTTAGGTTTTCTTTTCTACCCTTTCGTTGGCATTCTAGTGGAAGTTCATCAAGTTGGCCTTTGCACTTTTGTTGAACCATTAAGGTTTAGTTATTCTTTTCAGGGATCTACTTTGGCTGTATTTGACTGGTGACCCTTTGGTCCAGTTGCAGATCCCTGCTTTTGTGTTGTTTATACATTTTTCTTCTCTCTCTCAACCAAGCCAATCCTGGAGATTAAATTCAATCTTGAGTCCTTGACACCATCTCAGTCAATAGTAGTAAAACTGTCAAGCTTAAGGAATATCCCCAAATAATTTACTCATTTTTTCATCTGTCTTACCTCTAGGAAGCATCTTTGAACTGGCAGCAGAATCAACCTCCTTTTCATCACTAAATGCAACAACATAAAAATACTAGGTGTTCCTGTGAAGGCACGTAAACCTGAGCCAAAGAATCTTTCTCAACTAATTAATAATTTTTTTGATGAAGAAGGTAAACTTTGGCATAATATTTGACAACAATTATTATCATTTTATGCCACCCATTCAACTGTCCTCCTAATCTGCTTTCTACTAGGAGATAAACAAAGAACCGGTCAGACAAGAAACGAAGAGAGCATGGTTGTGGACTATAATACAAAGATGGATGATGCCCATGGTGCTGCAAATGTTGAGCAAACAATCAGTGAATATATGTTTGGGAGTCATGCTGGAAAGTGTGTGAAGAAACTACCTGATGCCTCGGCAGCTAGGGAAGATAAAATAGTTGGCAGCCAGGTCAAAAGAAAGGTCAAAGAATTTATCAAAATTTTCAATCAAGAACCTGCCCCAAGATCATACGAGAACATTGAAATCAAGCAAGGAAGCCCAAAACTAGAAATGAAGCAAGGGGAAGACTAGATGCCTATGTAGCTAATGTAGATGAGCAATGAGAAGGAGAAAGTAGACAACGAAACCTTGGCAACTTCTCCTATGGCAGTATGTCACTAGAAAGATAATATCTATTTATTTCTTCTTTTTGAACCCTACAGTAAGAATCTAGACCCATCGAAAAGCATTCAGCATCTGCAAATCTACATTTGGGTAGCATTTTACATAATAAGGGAAGTTATCTTCTTACCAAAATGCCTAATGATGCCAATTCTGTAGGCTTATCAAAATGTGGAGATTGGAGATGTAGCAGCCTCTGACAGAATTTCATGTATGCAAAAAATGGATGATTCTCCCTCGGAAGTACAAGGTGTTACTTCTGGTTAGTACACACATAACTTTATCATCTCAGAGTCTTCACAACCATTATCTCAATTTTGGGGACTTGGGGAGTTAGTATGTGTCTATCATTCAGTAAAGCATATCAAGGTTATGGTCTTATTGACTTGCAAAACGGATGACAGTCACACAATTATTTTGATTCTGATTGTTGTGGACTAAAGCATATGCATTAGTCGATCTAGGGAAAACACCCTGCAAATTTTCTGTTTACAGAGAAAACTCCCTGCAATCTGACTTTTATTTGGAAAAAGAGTTTTCCTCATGAACTTTTTTAAAATTCTTTGGGACCTTTTCTCAAATTATCTCGGGCATAATCATATCATCTATACTTTGGAAGGTACCAATTAATGGTTGGTCATGTGGTGGTAACCTTTTTGTTCATTCCACTTTTTGGTAACTTTATGCCCTTGACTTCTGTGGAAATTATCCAAATCGGTAGAAGGATGGACTTTGGGATAGCCAAAAGGCTGTCTATCGTGTATCCAATGTAGTAATTTGATTTGCGAACTGGAAACAATTATAGGCTATCATGCACTCTAATCTATGGATTTTGCCTCATATTCAGGCGTCTAGGCTAACAATTCACTGCATTCTCACTGGGAGAATGAGTTGAACTGAGATCTCGCAGGCTTGCACATTCCCTGTGGTAGGATCCCCAAGGTGGGTTTGACCTTTGAGCTCCCATCAGCATTCCACAAACTTGGTCTGCACTGCCAAGGTGAGTTCAACCTAAAAATCCCAAAAAAATACAAGTAGTCTCATATTGACCTAATGCTTAGGGAATAATTTTGAACTTTTTTCTGATTTCATGTAGGCTACACATTTGTACTTTTTGTACATGATGCTTTCATTCAATAACTTTTACTGATTCCTAGTTTTTTGTCAGATCAAATTCCGGCCGCCCCTGATGCTTCATTTTCCAACATAGAGGAGGCATATATTGAGAATATTGATGAGTTCCTGGTAGATAATCTCCCCTTTATTGTTTTCGACTGCTTGTTTCCTCTGGCTGTCCAGAAAAGATTGACATATGTATGTTGAGTAATGTTATTCTAATAAGTCTTTGTAATGTTATTAATAAAGAAACAAAAAAACATCACAGGTTTGTATACATGTCTACCATAGCAGTCAACTTTTGTTATGGAGAAGAATCAACCCTTAATGAATTTTTTATTCATGTATTAGTCAATGCATGAAATTCAAGACATTTACTATGCTCTCATGTTATCGTCATTGTTTAGGTTGATTCTTTTGATTTTTGTTGCTTGGCACAGTTCCTCCAGATTTTTCTTGATCTAAGTTTTATCATCAAATCTCCATGAATCATCAAAGTGTAAAGTTGGAATCTGACATTACTATTGATTATGGTGACCAACCTTTATAAGAAAATACATTGCAATTTAGTAATTGCATGTAGATCAGTAGCTTGATGTTAAAAGAGTTTCAGATCGGTAGGTCTAAAATTGAAGGAAAAGAAAAGGAACAGTGGACTAGCATAAACATCATCTTGTGTCTATAGGCACATGGTAAGTTGGATTAATTTGGATATGCATGGCATAGTGGAGGGCTATTCTGCAGAGTATGAAATTGTACAGGAGGGGCGTAAAGATTGAGAGCTTTTGGCTATGGATGTCAGCATTATATTTTCTGCAGAGTTCCACCCTGGTTGTAGATGTTTTAACAATTTCATATTTCACAGGATGACAAGAGATGAATAGCTATCACATTCACATCTCCAATCTCTAATTTTTATGTTGTTGCATTTGATTTTCAATCATAGATTTTGAACTTTTCAATTTTTAGGTTGTCGGTTATGTTACGTATAGAGGACATCTAAAAATATGGTTCCTCCAACTTTGATTTTAGTGAAATTCTCTGAAACTGTGAAGGATCAGCATGCTAGATATGATTTGTATCTATTGATTCAATTCACATGTAACATGGACTGCAACACTTCCAGAAGGCATATTTATAACTAGGACTCCACAATGAAGGTGAACAATTGAGCTTTTAAGAGGGTTTCCATCTTAGTGAAGGCCCAGGTCAAGTGTTACAGCATGAAGAGAAGTAATTGTCTAGCCCAGATGTACTTTTGATCCCAGTGGAATGCAAATGCTTTACCCCTACATGAGAGCTCCAATAAGGTAGAACATTAACAAGAGCAGCCAACCCCATGTCCAGAAAATCAAATCTAAGACATGCAGGCAGGGACCTTGGGCTGCCTATACTGCCTGGTATAAAAGAACTACCTCTTTTCTTAACTACAAATGTAGAGTTATCCAACAGGGTTGAAACATATAAGAACTAGGAATATCACATTTGTATATCATATGCAAAACACTTAGCTTTATGAAACTGTCGAAAAATAATGATTATTTAAGTTAAGTCATTAATCTCAAGGTTGGAGCTATCCTATTGGAACAACATATTCTGGAATTTTGGCTATTCAGTTTGATCTTCCAATAACTAACCATGCCTTTTGATTAACCATATGTGCAGGGAAAGGAGGCTACGTGTCAACTTCTATCTAGTTTCTCACTGCCTCAGCAGGTATTTTTTTTGTTCTTAATTTATATATACCAAAAGTATGAAATTTATGTTGTGTTTTAATGATTCATAGTCCCTAACAGTTTAATGTATATATGTTTTAATATACTTATGTTCCTGACAACATAAATTTAGACAAATTCTTCTACCTCAATTCTGTTTTATGCTTTACTATTTTAATGTGCATAGGAAACTGTATCTAGCCACATCATGGTAGACCAATGAGCCTGGGCATGGTGAACCCGAAAAGTGTCTCGGGAAGAAGCTAAAATATCACATAGAAAAGGCTATCTTCATACCAAAAAGGCAAAAACAAAAGTGGAGAAAAATAAAAGTAGCCATATTCTGCAAGAAACTGAGAGCTCCAATAATTGAGAACCTGATCTTGTGGCCCACTGAGGAGCAATAGAAACATGAGTAGACACAAATATGATCCAATGTTCTGAACAGAAACATGAGTTCACATGGATATGTTCTATAGGAATCATGGTTCATGGGATTGGCCAGTTCCAATGAACATAAGGATCAGGGGCATGCTATCCAATCTTAACAAGGCTATCATGCTATCCACTAATTAATGTATTGTCAAAAACACAACCATCCCCCCCCCCTTTTCCTTTGTTCATTGCTTTTTCCATGCCTTCTCCTTTGTTCTCCCACCCCTCTAGTAAGCAGAGACAAGCCAATCCCAAGTTTTATTTGCACTATTTTCATTCATTGGCTACTCTAGAGGCAGAGCATTTTTCCATTTGTTTTTTAATGTTATGAGTTTTAATATTATGATTTGTGGTGATTTCTTTCTGATTTTTTGTTTTTGTTTTTTCTGATTTCTATTTTTTGGTTTTATGGTTGGCTATTCATGAGATATTATGCTTAAGTCTTTTTTTTTTATTATTCTCATTGTATACTAGCTTGTCATTCTTAAAACACTCAATTAAAAGAGACATAACGGACAAGCATGTCACATACATGGAACATCCAATTCATGATGGTACTCTGTATTGATAATCTAAATTCAACTTTACATTCTTGGTCTGAACTTTACATTCTTGGTCTTAGAACCACAGGGAAATCGACCCTGTTATTTTTCCAACAATCCTCTTCACCAGAAAACAACTTGCTTTTGTATCCAATTGTCTGGACAGACTCCATGGAGAGGCTACCCATTGAAATTCACACCCTTGTTTATACAAGGAGAATGAACAGTAACAAGTTATGAAGCTGTGAGGATATTTGCTTTGCCTCTTTATATCTAGACTAATTCCCCCATTATAAGTAATGGCAGATGATAAGTAATGGCAGTAATGAGCCAAGGGAGAAATCATAGTCTGATGGTTCAAATGAGAAATATCACAGTCTGAAGTTTCACAAGGTTTACCTTAAACAAAAAAAGAGACGTGTAACCACTTAGCCCCTGTCTTCATATTATTCTCTTTGTTCTCTTTTAATTGAGCCATGCTTTACTGTGATAGGGCTTAACTTGTTTATTTAGCATATTGTTTCTTTTGTTATACATATCCTCACACGGTACTTATTGACCACATAAGGCATATTGTTTCTCAATGTCCCTTAATTCAATTTTCTTACCTCATTTAGTGTTGCTCTTGCAGTTCATCTGCTGCAACCTGTCTTGGTCCAAGGAGAAAGCAAGCTGATTTGGACAAATCACAAATCTCCTCCCACCACATGTGAACAATTTCATTTACTAACAATTAACTTCCTCTTCTGAACAGACTTTAGCACCAGTATGTGAATGTGAATAATGATGTTTGATGTAATGATTTACTTTCATTAACATTATTGTTTGTTAAACTTTAATGTGTTTTATATTATTAATGTGTTGCGCATTGTGAATGAGTGGGTGTGAATGTGTGTGTAGATCTAAATGTGGATGTGTATGTGTGGATCTAAATGTGGATGTGTATGTGTTGATCCAAATGTGAATGTGTGGATCTAAATGTGGATGTGTATGTGTTGATCCAATTGCTTGTGAATGTGGATCTCTAAATGTAGGTGAATGTGGATCCATTTGAATATATTACTTTTTTTTTTGTTGAAACAAAATTGCTTATGCTGTACGTGGCCGTAGGGAAACATGCTTATGGTTTACATATCCGTAGAGATGTACGCAGCCGTAACTGAGTTTATCCTTACAAAAAATTTGACTACGGTAACATCGCCGTAGCGGAAAGAGGATATGCTTATGGTGTTACTTACGGCTACCAACACCGTCACTATAGTTCTATACTTACAAAGTTTAAAACACCATAGTCCTAGGCCTTTACCGTCGGACCTTAGCCGACGAAACTCTATCGTAGGGTAACACCGTAAGCGAAGGCTATGCTTACGATTTTCGGTTCTCTACTTATGGTGTTTGGACGTAAGCAAAGCCTGATTTTCCTGTAGTGCATACTGTAACTAGACATCTTTGCATGGAGGTCCAGTACTTTGAGGCCTTCCAACATAGTCAGAGGTTCAACAACACAAGGACAATTTGTCATCACGGAGAATAACATCAACAACACAGATCTAGGTGGTGGTGATCAGAGCGACGTCGACATTGATCTCAAGTGACATTGATCTCAAGTTCCCCTAATCTGGGGGAGATCACTTGGGAGTGATTGGCTTGAATTTAGGGCTTGGTGCAGCAAGGGTCGCCTTTGAACCAGCTGTGAAACTCCTGAGCTGCTTTGAGGGTAATCAATCATCCCATATAGCTCTCCAAGAAGCGTAAGGCGAGGTGGAATACATCTTTCTTACAGGAGAAGAGGAGATCAGCCCACTCTAGAATTCTGCAAGGGATTTAGACGCGCGTCCTTATCAGAATGATAATTGAGAGGGGAGCAACACCAAGTGGCACGAGCTCCACACCAAAAGAAGGCACACTCAATGCATTCAACAGATTGGACAAGGGTCATTCATCAGACAGAGAATGTTAGACGTTCTGCCATTGAGGAGGACAACATTCCTCACAACTCCAAATGAAGAGAACAACTCTGAAGGTACCTGCTTGCACAGCCATGGATTCCAAACAACGAACTGAATCTGGTTAGAGTTAGAAGAGGATGAAGTTTATGGAAGTCACTTAAGATGATCTATAAGCTTATTTGGTGGTGAAAGTTCCATCTTCAGAATGAATCCAAATTAATTGATATGCCTTGTGAGATGAGGCCGTAATATAGATATTGTGGATTTTCTAAGAGATATCGTGATATAAAATCTCTTTTATGAGTGGCCCAATAATTAAGACTTCATCTTCAATGTACATCTTCTGAAGTGGGTTCAAATCCTTGTCTCTACACTTATCTATCCAAAAAAAAGCTCTTTCACCGGTTGAGATTTCCACTTATTACCATGCAATAGATCTCAAACACTTCTTCAAAGTGAGAATTGATCTTTGCTTAGGCGACGGACAAGTGTTCCAGATGCTGATGTTATAACTATTTCTGACCAGCCAAGAAATCTTCCTTCTAAGATCATCACTCACACTCACTGTGGCAGGCTATATGGGAGAATAGTTCTTTCTCTCATTTATATGAGTACCTTCCTTGGACCCGACGATTGTGAATGCAAGTTGTGGCCTGCTGAACGTCATCTACTCCCAATCTGGCCCGCTCCCTGACTTCATCGATGAGGGCGATATTGTTGATCATCTTCTCATTGTTAAGCTCGGGGTTGAAGGTGGCGACGCAGTCACACAGATTGATGGTTCACCAATCTCGATCTAGAGGACCTCAGCTGTCCTAAAAGCTAAATTTAATGGTGACTCCCCGATGGGAGTTCTGGGTGCCATCCTATAGGACCACAAGATCGGGGATAACTCGTCAACCCATCTTCGGCCAGCTTGTCCAAGTCATGTCTTGTGCCCTTAGAGGATCATGCAGTTGATGACCTCAGCTAACCCATTAGCTTGAAGATACGTGACTGAGGTAAAGTGATAAGATATGTCATGATTGGCGCACCGATCTTGGAACATATTTTTGGCAAACTGTGTCTCGTTGATGTTGACGAGGACTCGAGCAGGCCAAAACAAGTGATAGTCAAATTCCAAATTAAGTTCCAGATGGTCTTTCCCATGATATAGGTTAATAGTTTGGCTTCCACCCACTTTGTGAAGTATATGACGGCGATGATGAGGAGCTTGCGCTGCTCGACAGCAAAGGGGAAGGGGTTGAGGATTTTGATTCCCTAATTGGCAAATGGACACGGCTCAATCATTGGCGTGTGATGCTTCATGACAAAGGCCTGGCACTGCTCACACTTCTTAACGAGGTCGATTACGTCCTTGCTCATGGTTGGCCACCAGTAGTCAAGATGCACGAGCTTCTGGGCCATCGTTCATCTGCTGCAATGGCTACTGTAGATCCTCATACAGCTTCTAGAGGGCATAGTCAGCCTCAGCAGTGACGAGGCACTTTAGATTGGGGAGATTATACGCTCTTCTATATAGCTCACTCTAGATGATGGTAAACCTAGCTGACCTTCACTTGATATCTTAGGCGCCGCTGCTACCTTCGAGTAGATACCCATGTTGGATGAATTTGATGATAGGCTTTGTCCATCCCATCACAGACTCCTGCTCTCCAACCTTAACTTTGAGGCTCTTGTATGCTAGGGATGAGAGTTCATCAACCTATACCAACTACTTTTGCCCAAGCTCAGATGAGGAGCCGAGCAGCTAACCCTTAGGCCTTTGTGTTCTCCAACCTTAGAACCCAAGCCATGTCAAAGTGGCGCATTCTAGATGAAAGTTCCTTCACTGCCTACAAGTACTTGATCATGATGGGATCTTTAGCCTTCGTAGTTCCTTAGGATTTGCCCAACCACGAGCTAGGAATCACTGCTCTCTTGGACTTCCTTGGCACTTAGGCAGATGGTCGACAATAGTCCTGAAATGAGAGCCTCTTACTCTATGATGTTGTTGGATGTCGAGAATGTGAAGCACTAAGTGTACTCCAATGGGTCTCCCTAAGGGGGTGAGCACAAGCCCTGCTCCACTCATGAACGAGCAAGAGGAACCATCAACGAAGAGCTGTCAAGACGAGGTCGATGGTGGATCGTTGCTCGATCAAGTTCTGGTGTCTACTTTTATGGTGGTTGCTGATGACGGCTTCCTCGGTGGATGGGACCATCGTTTCGGCGATGAAGTTGGCCATGACTTGACCCTTGACTGCCATTCCAAGGAGGAAGTTGCTGTCAAATTCGCTGAGCTGGATATCCGAGCGAAGTAGGTCTATTGATTTGTACTTAGAAACCCCTATCTAGCGTATGGGAGTTCATTGTGAGGAGGCGTTTTCTGATGAGCCTAATTTCAAGTACAATGTTCCATAAAATTGGGATATATTAGCAATGCAACTACAACCTAACTTGACTTAGGATATTGTATGAATGAGGATCTATAGTTGTACGGAATCTATGGAATGAAAGGTCCCAAACATTATATATAAAAAAAGATTAGAGATGAAAAATTTGCGATAGAAGTGATCCATCGCAAATCCATTGCTAAGCTGTGACAGATTTGCAATTAAAAAATTCCACTAGATGAAAAAAATTCTGCTACAAATCAATTACGGATTTACAACAGATATATGTCTGTCATAGATCTGTCGTAGATTTTTTATGGTCCTCGTCATTCAAACTCATTAACCTAATAACAAACTTGACCCGACTCCGCCTCTTGCGAACAAGCCAATGCCTCTCATGGGATAACAACAAATGTCTGTGGAAATATAAAAGAACACATTAAGCATATATAAGATTACGCATATCACACATATTTACATGAGGTTTACATAGCCAGTACTCAACTAGAATCAAAGTACATAGTACAACAACCTGGGGCATACCCCGAGATGAAACAGAAAGTAAAATTACACTGCTGGAAGAGTAGACCCAACTCCGCTATGATGCGGCTCCAAACTAGATGAGGGACGGGAACCCTCATGCTCTCCTTCATCTGAAAGGAGTAGGGGTGAGCCTCACAAGTCACTAGCTCAGTAGGGAAACTTCCTCAAAAGTCGAAATAACACAAACTCACAAGAAGCAGGAGTAAAGAACTAAATTAAACAATAAATAGTGCTTCCTAAACATGGAGCTACAACTGTAAATAAATAAACAATTCTAAGCTAATAACATAGATCAACCATTAATAAGTAAACGATAAACCTCGCCCAAGTGTACGAGCAAGAGAAGGGTAACTCCACACTCGGGCCACGAAAACTAGTTTACGACACCAGCTACTGACCCGAACAAGCCACACAAGACTACCCCTCAGTCTCGCAGCCACGGACGGAAGGTCCAGCTATCACTCCACCTCAACAGGGCCAACAAACTATGGAGACCAACCAACACCACACTTGTAAACCACACAGTTGCAGGCTCATGCTTGGCACCTTTAAGGACTCTGGCCTGAGCTCCCTAAAGTGAGGCACTAAAAAACATGACTAGCTGGGGACTAGTACATCTACTGGTGTCTGTCCCCCAACCAAGAGCACGCTACAAGAGACTGAACACAACCACAACACACAAGTCGATGTCCCCTTTACCATCTTTCCCTCAGCTAGATGTACAACTCAAACAAAGGAGTGAGGGTGTAGCAACCTTGATTTTTAAAATCCTAAATTAAATTAGATTAAATTAAATAAATGTGACAAAATTACAATAAAGGGTGAATAAATTAAAATAAAGGGAATTAAATCAAAGCCCATTAAGCTAAATTAGTAAATGGGTTCAACAAATGGTTCACACATGAAGTAATGGGCCAAAAAGCTAAGAGCTCATCTTTGGATGAGAGTTAATTAAGCTAATTTCGTACCTAATTAATTAATAAATTAAAAGGGGTAAGATAAGCATTAGAATAACTCATAATTATCTAAAACAAGAGACCACATCCCATCCTAATCCCTTGGCCACAAAACTAGGCCTTTTTCCTATCCTATTAGGTGGATAAATACTAGGAAATAGGGAGATAATAGTGGAAATTCGAAGTTTGAAGAGGAGAGAAGTGTTTTAGTTAAGTTGGACTTTTAAACCACCCTAAACACCCTAATTTGGCCCTATCAAGCCTCATTTCGTTGCTGGGGCTCTGGAGGACGAGGAGAGAAGGATGAGGACGAGGAGTAAGGAGAGGAAGGGCTTGGAGCAAGGAGCTTTCTTCTTCCTCTTCGTCATTAACCCTAGGATTTCTTATCAGTAAGAAAAAGTTAGGCAATCTCTCAAGCACAACCTAATTAAACTCGACCCTAGGTAGATCTTGATCCCCTCTTTGAAAGCCCTATGATTTCCCTAATTTTCGTGGCTCCATGATGGAGTATTAAATGTTCTAAACCTTGTCACTACCATGCACCTGAACCATCATGTTTGCTTTCCATCCATACGTGTACTTGATCCCATGCTATGAAATTAATCTCATAAATACTACATGAGGTTAGCTTTCAAACGCCCCTATTTTCCCCAAATTCCATGGTGTATCTTTTGCTAATTAATTCGTTTGCCATGAACTGTGCATGTTAGGTCACCAAAAAAGTAACCTAATAAAAGCATGCTCATGACTTGTCTATTTTCTAATTAATCATGCCTATAGATACTCCTACATGTCTAGTCTTGTTTAAAAGTGGATTCATGATTTTCGGAGCTTCCTGCGATTTTATATGCATTTTAGAGTAGCACTGTATCGAGCATGAAGGGAGGGATCCCACTTGGAAAAGGGAGAAATCTCCTTTTCTGGGCTCAGGCCACCTTCTGAAGTCACGACGGCCCGACTCGTCGCGATCTCAGAAGGGGTCGTGACAGGGAGAACCATCGCGACTCTCTCTGGTTCAACCCCGACGGTCGGTTTTGCAGAACGCGATCGGACCGTGCGTCGCGATCTCAGTATTGTGACCAGAACTTGAAATTTACATTTATACCCCTATTAATTATGTCATTTCAACCATGTTTAGCCTTAATTAAACAATGTCATGCATATTTTTGACCTGTTAATTAATAATGAGTAATACTACATGAAATTAATTAATGTAAAAGCCATGTGCACAATCTTTCATGCTCTCACGATTTCTTTACACTTGCACACACTAAACATTAATTGTTTGCCATTAGACACTATTAAATTATTCAATAATCTATCTGGTAATTAAGTGTAATTAATTATTAAACCACCCCATTTAATTATTGACATTTGTCTTCATTTTATTCGCGTGAATTGTACACTGTTATCGCGTCCCTCTGCCTTCGAGCACTCGAGGCAAGACGGACAACATTTCGTTACACACATTTCTTGACATGGACCACCTCTCTGTTGGGAATACTCCTGACAGGATCAAGGACTCCTTCTCAAGGCCTTCGTAAGTCTCCTTGGGTTTGGCGCATGTCCATTGCCGACGAGCTGGTTGTACCCTTAAAAAATGTTACACCCTTAGAGATCAGTACGATCCAACGGCCTTAGTGTGTTTCCTTCTTACCTTGGGATCATGTCGGACCATCTGGCCCGTGTTCATGGCACGGCTAGTGGGTGGTGGTGACTTCTACCAGACTGTCGGCACACGACCGTGTGTTGTGCAACTGTTACTCTCGACTGTTTATCATGGTTTTATGATTACGTCCCTGTCTCACCTACTATCCTTGTACTCTCATCTGTTCACGTTCTCTCTACTCTCTCGTCTATTCATCTTCTATTCTCATCTATTCTTGGTACTCTCTTGTCCATTTATATAATTGTCTAAGATAAAGAAAAATGACTTATGCCAGTGCAATAGGGCCCGATCTGGTCCTGGGGAGAGCGCCCGAAAAGTGCCATTTGCCCATGGGAGTTAAAATGATCAAGATGTTGGCATACATCCAGTGTCATTATACAATCAAGATTTAATCTATGACAATCAAAGTGCAATCTATTCAAGTGCTATCGTTACTAGTGCACCGTTGTGCAGCCTTACATGCTATATCGTTACATGGCCATTCCATTATCATTACTTGTTGTGCTATTTTCCCCTGTACAAGTGCTATTGTTCTCTTGCCATCGTTACTTTACTCTACATGATTATACTCTCTAGTTATACTACCTTAAGACATTAATAATTTAAAGCATGCTTGTTTACATGAGATATTAAGCCCTACTGGACGTTATTCGCTCATCCTGCATTATTATTTCATGTGTTTCAGATGAGTCTGATGGGGATTACCACACTCACGAGGAAGGGAACGAGGATGGCGTTCAGGAGTGACCCATTCAGCAACCACTGCTTAGTAGTTAGTTAGTTCAGTCGTCAATCAGTCAATATGTATTAGTTTGGATTTGAATAAAGTACTTTGGGCCCTAGTTTGGCTCTGATTAGTGAATGTAATAGTTAGTTGAATGAATTATTAATGAAGTTGGAGTTATTTGACATTATTCCAATTGTGCAATGGTTTGTCATTTATCTCTCGCTCTGTACTATTTAATAACTGTAATATCGCTCCAATATTCCGCGTCGGGGTGTTACAGAGGGTGTCCAGGAAGACGACACAAACCTTGACGGTACACACCATACCAGGACAAACACCGAGCACAATGTGCTTGACACACAATGAACCTAGGGTACCCGACTCGAGAGGTAACCACAGAAGGCGTCGTACTACCAACTTGCTATGTATGCACAAACCAAGCAACCGCAATAATCTTTAAATTTGACATGTGTCAATGCACCACTTTCATATTTTAAACACATAAAATATCATCACATAATAGCTACAAAACCTGAGACATGCTTACTGCCCTTGGGGGCAAGAACACGACGGGTCAGGTGGTCGCTTTTAAAATGCGACGTACACAGGCGACATGTTTCAAAAGTGAATCACGACGAGACATGTCATCGCATTCAGAACGTGATGACTGGGTCCGTCACCTTCTCATCCGAAGTCCCCCAACTCGAGATCCTTCGCCGGAAAACCCACAAAACAACCTGTTACAGTGATAAAACCTAAATACATGCATTGTCAAAGATACCTAAACATGCTTGCTACTGAGTATGAGTAGTTCCATGCATCAAATACTTCAAACCTGATCCATACAACCAAAAACAAGAAGAATTCCCCTACCAACATGAAGAACGCGAAGAACGACGTTGCCTTAGCGTCTCCCGTGCTCCGAACAGTCTCCTCGTGACGGAAGGACGCCAAACCGCAAGCTTCAGACTCCAAATCGCCCGAAAACCCCGCAACAACCTCTCCCTTAGCTGAATAGTGTTTCTTGCACTGTTTTTCCGAGGGTCGGCCAAAAGAACATAACAGCCAAAATCGCGACGTGGCGGGTCGTCACGTTTAAATCATGATGTCCTTTGTCGTCATGTTTAAACCTCGACGTCCCTGCATGCGCCACGTGGCGTACATGCAGGCGCACCCACGGAAAAGCGGCGACAAAAACATGACGTAGCAGGTGGTCGCGTTTCCAAAATGCAACACTGCACTGCGTCACGTTCTCAAAAAGAGAACCAGATGTGTATTGGACCTGAATTTTCGGCCCACTACACCACCCAACCTGCTAAGAAAATCCACACACCACTTGTAGGACACACATTGGCCACTAAACCCATTAAGCCACGATCTGAATGGTCACGACGTTACATTACTATCACCTAAAAAGAAATTTCATCCTCGAAATTCAGAAAGAAACATCAACACATAATTCACAACTAATCATGCATAGTACTATCACTTAAAAAGAATTGAAAGCTTAGTCAAACAAGTATGAATACACTTTCTGCATTTCCTCTGCCAACTCCCATGTGTCTTCTCCTCCCTGTCTATTTTCCCATCTGATTTTCACTAATTCAATATCAAGTAGATCATGAACCCAAAAGAATAGAGACGATTCCGGCTGAACCGAAGAGCGGAACGACAATGACAGAACACTGATTGGGAAAGGCCTAGAAAACTGAAGGTGAAGAAGCTAGAAGACTTTGTGCAGGCGAGGAAATGGACTAGGAATTTTCACCAGACGAGATGAAAGGCGTAACAACGACCAATTTCTCTGGGCGCTAATAAAATGTATCAGGGCTCAAGTGATTCACCGAAGCGACGAGACCTTGAAAGCTGACAGTCCCTTTTAGGTTTCACTCTACTATGGGATTGAAAACTCTCTAGTCTGGTTGGAAGATATTTCTCAACTTTTGTGTTCTTCGCCCTGTGATCTGTACTGGATATTCTAGCATAGATATATCTAGCTTCAAATCATCTCTAGTGTAACTAACTATTTGTGAAGGATCTCGGATATATCTTCTCAACATAGAAACAGGAAACACATCATGTGCGTCTGTGAAATCTACTAAGAGCTCTATCCTATAAGTTGTCTCTCTAATTCTTTATAAAATCCAAAATGGACCTACATACCTCAGACTCAATTTACCTTTCCTGCTGAATCTTAGAACACCTTTATTGGGAGAAACTTTCAAAAACACATAGTCACCAACCTCAAACTACAATGGTCTGCATCTTGTATATGCATAGCTTTTCTATCGACTCTGAGCTGTCTGAAGCTTTTCTTTTATAAACTTAACCATTTCTGAACACTGTTGAATCAATTCTGTCCCCATAGCCTGTCTTTCTCCTACCTCATGCCAATTTAAGGGTGTTCTACATGGTCTTCCATACAGAGCTTCATATGGTGTCATTCCAATACTTGCATGATAACTGTTATTGTAAGCAAATTCCACTATACCTAAATGATGCTACTGCCTCCCGGCCCATGCTAAAAAAAAAGCTTGTAACATGTCTTCTATTGTCAAGAATTTCCTTTATGTTTGCCCATCTGTTTGTGGATGATAAGTCGAACTGTACCTTAACTCAGTACCAATTGTAATCACAGGGTTGCGAGCCCCTCTAAACACACAACATGAGAATGTTCATGGCATGATATATGGATTGTGATCGCCACCTAACATGTTGCCCTAAGATACAAGTGAAGAGTAAAGGCTAACATGCTAGGAAAAGGAGATGAAAATGGTTATTTACAGATGTCGCGATGGGAGGACCCATTGCGATATGAAGTCTGTCGTGACGCTCAGATAGGTAACATTACTGCTATCATGACAGAGGAGTCTGACGCCTTCCCAACAGTGTAGGAGATGAAAGGACGGACCTTCTTCCTGTCCTCCAGTTGGCTAGAGAACAAGAGCCCCTCGTCTGATCTTGCCTTAGTACCCGCCAATACAATGAAACACAGGAAGGAAACCTTGTTAGACCATATTTAAGTGAAGTATCTATTCAACATAAAAGGAAAAGGATGAAGCATGGTAACCTGGGGGGTGTTTTGAAACCCCTTGGGTTGTATAAAAACGTTGGAAGAAAGACATGCCTCTACTTAAAGGAAAATAATAACATGCATGCAAGAAAAATGAGAATGAGGGAAGGAGGAAAAGCCCCAAAGGGGAGACTCCTTGGTTGTAGATCGTGCTCTTTGGTCATGCAGCAGCTTTAGAAGATGGTGGAAATCGCCTCCTTAGCTACCAAGCTCCATACTTAAGGAAGAAGTGTGACTTAGTGAAGAGGATAATGAGAAAATAGGAGGAAATGGGAGAGCTATGAGCTAGGAGGGGGCTCTAGGGAGATTTGGGCAGCACTTCATGGTAGCTAGGGATCCTCTCCTCCTCCTAAAAGAGTAGGGTCACTTATATAGAAAGGAGAGAGATTATCCCGTTCATAAGCGATAATGGCCCAGGAAAATAATAAAAAGTCAAGTAAATCTGCATGGGAAGAGTCCTAGGAGGGTTCCAAGGTGATATGGAACCTCAAACCACAGCTGGGGGGTTGGGGGGTTGTTGTGGATGAGGATAGACCCCAATGGAGGATATAGGAGAGGTTGTTGCGGAGCCAGCACATGCAGACCATGTCACGACGGGTCATAGGGACGCGATAGCCAAGGGGGTTGCGACACTGAAGGTATGTGAATGGATATGCATGGCCTGTCGCGACGGTCATAGTGGACGCGACCTTGATACTAACGCAACGCTACGACCCGTCACGTTAAGGATAACCGATCATATTGGAATTTTGACCGATTATTTTGGAAATATAATCGATTATTCAAGGATTTTAATCCATTAATTGGCATGAATGTGACCTTCAAGGTCATCGCGTTAAGGTCTGAGGGTTGAAACCCTAGGACAAGGACTATGAAAGTGATATTTGGACGAGATAAGCTAAGAATTGGGCTTTAATGGTCTCAAAACGTGGCTAACGAATGGGCTCAGAATGAGGGACCAACTTGGGGCTCATTAAGGGAACAAAGAATATGGTTCAGCTTATGGGCCAGAATCGGGTGTCTATACATTGCCCCTCCTTGGCTTCCACTTTGCAAGGGAGTGAAGCAGAGGTGTCGTGAAATGACGTGGAGTGAGCTGAAAAGATGGAAGCCAAGGTAAAGAGACACCTGATCTAACCAACAAGCAATAGGAATCTTCTTGAAAGCCCTGAGTTAGCTGCTTGAGCAAAATGCAAGGAAAACACAAGTCTAGAAGAGAGGGAGAAAAAAGGACGACCAACCCCTCGATTGAGAGGTACCCTAGCCGATTGGCCTGCAGGTTTCATTTTGGAGGGACATATGCGTGCCAGGCAGGTAACTCTAACTCAAAATCTAGGAGCGGTTCGGAACCAAAACGGATGAAAAGGAATTTGGATGAAAAGTAGATAGAGAATCCATATAGGGAAATTCTTGACAGACTGGCAAGAGCAACTCGCTCAGAGGCAAACTTTCTAATTCAGATTGGAATGGGAATTTCTTGTTCTGAACATGGAGAACAGTTGGGCATTCATCAAGAAATCATTATTATCCAGAGATGAGTCATGATAGCTCAAACCTACATGATGCATGTTGGGCTAAAAGAAAAGAAATCATAAAATCCAATGCAAAGAAAAGAGAAAATAGAGAATAGATCAAGCATAATATTGCTAAACCAGAGAAGAATGGGCCGACAGTCTTCCTACAACTGTTGTGCAAGACAGAGTCCATCATCCCCAAACTTATTCAACTTAACAGCTTGTCCAGCAATTAACAATGTGCACCTAGATCATCACTGTTTTTGATGAAGGGGAACTCAGATCCCAAAACTCATTGAGAACCAGCCAGTCCTTGAAATGATAAAATAAGTAGGCTAACATATAGTAATGCAAGAGAATAGGGAGAAGATCATACCTGAACTTACCTGTGAGGCTCCATTTTTATGTTTTTCTGATTCTTTCTTTTTTGTGGTTTTTTTTATAAATAAACATACGATAAACAACTCGAGAGAAATATGGACAAACAAGATACAAACAAGGCCTAAATAAGTAGACATAAGCACAAGAAAACACAACATACACTATCACGACGCTTCTGGAGGTCGCGACAATGTCGCGACACCATAGAGGGTCACGATCAAGACACGTCGTGTCGGGACGTCGCAACACTGTTCTATGCGCTGGACCTCGTGTCCAACCCCTATCTCTATCCCATGGGCTATCCTATCACTAATGGGACTCTTATACACAAACCTAATGCTACTCTAACACCTAGGTATGAATTGGAGTGGGATTAACCCCTTCTAGAACTCTATAAATAGGGGTGCAGGGCTCCAAATTAGAAACCCACCCTCTCTCTCTTCTTCTCTCTTGGTTTTCTCTCTCTTCAAGCCTTGAAGAGATCTTCTTCCTTCCTCCAAGCCAACCCTCCGCCCTATGGCGGTCCCAAGGCAGCTAGGATGGCCCATGAGGAGCTTCATCGCCTCACCTCCATGCCAGGACATGTGAGCTCAAGGCAAGATGTTCAAGTAAATTCTTCTACCTCATCTTCTAGTCATTCTCTCTCCTCCTCTTCTTCTTCTTCTTCCAACCTCTTTCTCCTTCTTCTAGATCCTCCCGGGTGGAAGACGTTATTCAAAGATTCCATGGCTGGAGCCCATGATAAAGGCGCTCCGCATCCATCAACCTTATGCGGGAGTGGAAGCTGACGACTGTCTTGGTGCTAGCGAGGAATTATCACAAGATTATGCACATCTGGGATAGCATTGCGACACTTGTGAAGTTGTGGCACCCGCAGACGCACACCTTCATCTTCCCTTCTTCGAAGCCACGATTCTACTGGAGTAGCTAGAGATCATGCTGGGGCTCCCCAAGGACAAGAAAGGGGCGGAGCACCTCATCCCACACACTGTAGCCCTTGTTGACTCCTAGGCTATCCTCGGTGAGATCACTACCAAGACCTGGGATCTGAGTACCATGACAAGCCCAAGCTACATCCACCTGATCCCCCTCTCTCAGTGGATCACCTCACAGTGCAAAAAGAAGACATGGAACTATTTGGCCATTGCCAAGGCCGCCTCCATCTGCATATGCGGCGTCATCCTTTTCCCTACGCAGGATCATCTCTTATTTGCAGCCAACCTGAGCGTCATCAGCAGTGCGTGGGAAGATATGCCTATCTCCCAAGCCGTCTTAGGTTATTTATATGCTGGACTATCCTCTGCAGCCACTGGCGGACCCCTCTTTGGTTCTGTGATTGCCCTAGAGTGCTGGATGGGCATGCACATCTTCTACAAGGAGACGGACGACACCTCCGTCAAGTGTATGAGCTTGGTTCATCACCCTCTCTCCTTCGTCGACGCTCCATTGCACATGACCAACCAGGCGTAGTGCAAGACTGTGGTAGTCAAGGGATTGAAAGAGTGGAGACTATATCTGAACACACTACAGGTGGAGCAATTCGAGATGTGCCCAACCTTCCTCCACAACTAGATTATCCGCCTTCCTCAGCGTGTCGGCCTGGACCTGCGGTTGATAGGGAATAAAGCACTAGTCCTCCACAACCCCCAACGATGTTATCTTTAGCGTGGCGTGGCATGCACGGTTGTACCAGCTCTCTCTCACTATCCGCCTATTCAAGCAAGGAAGATGGACAATGTACAGGACGAGCGGGATGTGAGGAGCGCCATCATTCACTGGGAGGGGTGTGCTACGGGCCTCATCTTAGCGGAGGTGACAGAGAATGACGATGTGTACCAAGAGTACCTGTAGGCACTGAGGAGGATCCGACCATGTGGAGATTGAGCTATGGTGGAGGTTGTACGAGGCATAGGATAGGCTTGAGGAGTGGTTAGGAATTGTATCATGTGGTAGGTAGGGCATGACAAGATGATTGATTGATTATAGACATGATTGGAACTTGTATTTGATGATTTAGATCAATAAAATTGAATTTTTATTCATTATTGCATGCTTCAGGTCATGTCGCGACAGCTACAGATGTCGCCTTGATGTCGCGATGGCTATAGCGATCGTGACTCTAACCGAGAGTTCAAAAATGTAGTGGCCCCCCCTTTCCCCTCTTCGCGCTCACAACTCTCCTTGCTCTCCGGTGATTCTCGAGCCCCGACGATTCTCCTCTCCGACGTCCTCGCTCCCGTGCTCTCACTCTCTCTCTTTTTCCCTCACTCTCTCCCTCTTTCCTATTCTCCTTCCTCCGGTGATGGAAGGTGGTGGTTGTTTCCCAGATAGCAAGCCCAGAGGGGGGGTGAATGGATTGCTAAAAATTCTTCTTCTAATAATTCATGTAAATAAACACACTTGATAGACAATACTAAGATCGATAGTTAGAGTTAGTGTTAATCAAAACGAAAAGAAACAATCATACATACAATAGAAAATTTTATCCTGGTTCGGATCTCATATCATAAGGAGTCCTACATCCAGTCTCCATGCAACCACTTGGGATTCCACTAAATAGGGTACAGTCCCCCTTAAGCACACTAACACATCCAGCAACAGTTGGCCATCTCTTCTCTACCAAAGAGGGATCGCTCTACCTGATGCAACGGGTCTTCTCTTCACACCCGAAGAGGAATGCTCACAGAAAAGAACTGAAAGAGAAAGGCCCCAAGACCAAGCTTATAATCACTGCTTGATCTGAGGTGAAGTCTGAGAGACACAAGATTATCGCAAATGAACTCTCTCAGATCAACACAAGCTCTCAAAGGCAATGCAATATTCTACAGAGAGCAAGAAGCTGCAGAAGGTTGGAATGGACGAGCTAGCTCTTGTTCTTCTACAGGTGACTAAGATGTTCAAGCTTGTCAAAGGTTGAAAGAGTTATCTGTGCTTGGAGTCACCAGTCTTCTTTGAAATAATTTGACCGTTGAAGTATCCTTTGAAATATCCGTTGTCTCACACATTCATGCACGTTGGAGTGTCTGGTTCGAGGGAAAGAGCAAGTGAGCCTGCAGCCATTAATGCTCGGATAGACACACATACTCAAGGAAAGATTGTCTAAATCTTCTATCCTCTTGTCTGGTTGACAGGTCCATCTTTGAGACGTGCATTTCCACCGGAAACCCTGCACACAATAAATGCTGACACCTAGACAACTTATCTTTGTCTAAACTATCAGTCAACATTAGTAGTTGTGCTGTGTGAAGATACACCAGAAGGGAAATGCCATTCTACCATTGTGACTTTGTGTGTTATAAGCACGATAGGTAAAAGATATATCGTGCAGAGATTTGTATTGTCACAATAAATGTTAGAGAACATAGGATACAACAACCTTTGGCGGGAAAACTAGAAATCCACAAAGATTTGAGATTCATTTGAATATCATGTGGAATGGAAAATGATTTAAACGAGAAAGATGGACAGATGTCTAAAATGTAATCAATAATAGAGGGTTGATGTATTTAGACAGGTTGTACCCAGAGAGAGTCGATGTTGATATTAAATCAATGATATAATCATAAGACAAATGAGAATGTAATCCATATTGAAATCAAGTTGATGTGACCATAATCCCTGTATTAATGAAATCGATGTTCTGTACAAAGTTGTTGTTTAACTGAAGTCGATGTGTTGATGAAATCGTTGTTTGAAACGAAGTCGATATAAGCATGAAGTCGTTGTTCTACTGAAATCGTTGTTTAAGTGAAGTCGTTGTAGAGATGAAATCGTTGTTTCATATGAAGTCGTTGTTTAAGTCAAATTGTTGTAGACATGAAATCGTTGTTCTACCGAAATCGATGTTTAAGTAAAGCGAAGTCGATGAAACAACCAAATCGTTGTTTAAGTGAGACAAAATCGTTGTAACAACCAAATCGTTGTTGTGAAGTCATTGTAACGACCAAATCATTGTTTAAGTGAAACGAAATTGATGTTTCTATGAAGTCGTTGTAGCGACGAAGTCGATGTTTACGTGAACAGAATCGATGTTTCTATGAAGTCGTTGTTTAAGTGACATATGAAATCATTGTAGCGATCAAATCGTTGTTTCTATGAAGTCGTTGTTTAAGTGACATATAAATCGGTAAGGAAGTCGATGTATACTTAGACAAAATATATGCAATAAGCTTCAAATGACAGTGAGTGAAGATAACTTATAGATTTTTGATTGAATTACTACCTGTGAACAATCTTCAGAAAATGTTGTTAGATACCAAAAATATATATATAATTATTAATAAATTATATGGAGATGGACTGATCATCAATCTCCCCCTTTTTGGTGATGAGAAAACATAGAGAATTGCATACATAGAAAGTACTAAAATAATTTTATTTGCGGAAAATTTTAATTTTAAAGTATGTATTTCAGAATAATTTCTCCCCCTTTTTGTCATTAAGCAAAAAGAACTAGAAAGTCAGAAAAAAAAAGAGATAGACAAAGATAAATGGAGCAAAGAAATTGAAATTTCATTCTTTAGAGGGGGTAGGCATGTAGAAGGCAGCAGACAATCTAGAAGCATGGTGAGTTATGATCTGCCAAGCTTGAACTTCCTGCTCTTCAAAAAGATTTCTAAATGCACCCCAACTAATATTGTAAGAGGGCCCCATTTCTAGACTGAGTCTCTTGATGTGGAGTAATCTTTGTTCTTCATTGAAAGAAGTATACTCCTGATTGCTAATTGATGACTTGTAGGGACCAGCAGTTCCAAAGCTGGCAAGCTGAAGAAATTTGTCAATTGAAAGAGGGTAGTGGAGCTTGTGATCAAGCAAATCCTTCTTCAAGGCAATAAAGATCTTATACCTCTCAATCCAGATAGAGTAGGGATCTGAAACTAGATTTATGGAGTTGAGGTCCATGAATTTCTCTAGAGTAAGAATCAGCTGATTTGACTTGTGCAGGGAGGAATTCAGTTGCTCAAGCTGGAGGGCTGTCTTAGGATAAGCTTTGCACCATTCAGAGTTGTCAAATCTTTCAGACTCTGAGAGGATAGGTACTAAGAATGCGGACTTGATGAATCCTCTTTGATATTCTCTGAAGATGAATCTATGGAAGGCAAGAGGAGTTCCCCTCTGAACGAATATCCTAGCCATGACTCTAGAAAATCTTTCAAAAATAATCAGACCCACCTCAGATTCCATGAAGAGAAAGTGAAGCTTGGGGAGAAATGCTATTTCTGGGATATTCAAGGTTACAAAATCAACTTGAAGGGGGGTGTTGACAGGATTCTCTGTACGGAGCAGAGCTATTGCTCCTCGGAATTGACCAAGTTGGACCTCTGACAGGCGGTTGACAAAGCAGTAGTCTTGATACATTTGGAAGTGCCTAATGAATTTGATCTCCTTCTAAATGAAGGGACCCCAAGAATCTTTGTGCTGGCAGACAAACCACTCAGACAAGGTGAGAGGGTGATCTTTGGGTGGAAATATGTTTATCCTGGCAACCTCAAATTTTCTATAGAGTGCTTTGTTGGCCCTGGCCCACTCATCCTCAGTCTTGGACTCAGCAGTGGATAGGATTTTGGCATGTTCAGCTTTGGGAAGAGCAGAAGTAGGAAGAATGATGTTAAGATGTTCAGAAAGGTTAAGGTAATGAAGACTAAAAGTGGCTGCAAAAGTGCACTTTTAGAGATATTCAGCATATAAGGTTCTCCTTCTGTTGACAACTGAGAGGGAATACCACAGAGGAGGAAAGAGAGTTTAATTGGAAGGGAAAACAAGAGCAGAAGATATTTTTCTTTTCATAGATGCAGGAGTGGAGGAAGGTTGGGAATCAGTCCTGTAAATGTGAGCAGAGACAACAAGAACTGTGCGGAGGATGTCTTCTTCAAACTCATCATTGATGTCATGCACAAAATGAGGAATGACACTGGTTGCTTCAGGAATGATGGTGATAAAGGAGGGTGGAGTAGGTAGATGGAAGGAACCAAAAGTGGAAGTAGGAGGTTGGGTGGATGGTCCAGCAGATAAGGGACCTGCTGAAGAAGGACCAGCAGATGAGGTTGGAGGTGCCTCAAAGGTGGGATGAGGAGTGGAAGAGGAAGGAGAAGAGGTGGCAGTAGGGAAATGGGTAGGAGAAGATATGTGTTTAGGAAGTGGTTTCTTGAAGGTTTCCTGTGTAGGAGGGGTAGTGAAGGATGTAGGTGGAGAGTAAGGGGCTGGAGTCTGAAGATTTGGAAATTCATAAGGCTCTGGGGGCACAATAGCTTCTTCTACAGATACTTGAGGCCCGGTTGGCCCTACCACTGACTCCACTGGCACAGATGGCCCAGATGGCCCAGCACTAGTACCTTCAACTCACATGGCCCTGATGGCCCAACTTCCTCTGCAGATGGCTCTGGTGGCCCTGATTCTTCAACAACTGGCCCTGATGGCCCTGCAGCTGGCTCAACTGCCCCAGATGGCCCTAATGGCCTTGTGCTGACTTCTCGCATAGACTGAGTGGGAGTAGGAGGGGCAGGAGCTGACAGATGCACCCTTACAAATTCTGATAAATCAGTAATCATGTTCTTCAGGCTACCCAACTCATTTTTCATCTCCTGGAGCTTAGATTTAACTGCTCCAATCTCCTTGGCTTCAGTGCTCTGACTAAGAAAGATAGATGTTACTTCTGATTGCAAAGAGCACAAAATCTCCCCATGTGCAATCAGTCTATCAATGACTGGCTTTATGTGCACATGAATCTTCTTTTTCTTGGATCTGTGGTGTGCCTTCCTAGTGAGCAAGGGGACTTCAGGAGCAACTCCTTTACCTCTTAATCCTGATCCAACAGTTGGATCAACATCTTCATCTGAGGTGCTCTCAATAATACCTTCCTAAAACTGATTTGCAGGGGCACTGGCTGTAGGCTCCCCCTGAATGTCTGGATCTCCTTGAATCTCAGGCTCCCCCTGAGCTGGAGCATCTTCCATCTGAACATCTTCAGTGTGGTCTGGTGCCACAACTTCTGCAACAATGTCTTCATGCCTCTCCTTCAGTGCAGTTTCTTTTTCAGGAATATTGGAGGTTTCTTCTATATGAATATCTTCAAGCTCCCCCTCAAACTGAGCAGTACCTTCAGCAATTACTTCTTCAACAATGGCAGGTGCTGGGACTGTAGGAAGGGCAATTTCTTCAATAGATTGCCCAATGGGCTCAATGTGTTCAGGTGCAATGTCCTCAATCCTTCTTGCAGGAGCAGGAGGCTCCTCTTCTCTGACTGCTACTTCTTCTTCTTGACCTGGAGGGTCTTCAGGGACTTCTCCAATGATGACTTCACTCTCTACCACTGAAGTCTTGGTCCATACATTTCCAATGAGGGAAAATCCACTCTTCTTCAGGTTCCTTGATCTGATTTGCTGACCCATCTTTTCCATTAGTTCTCCTTTCAAGTCTATATCCAAGTGACTAAAATTCTTATCAGTAGATGAGCATAGGGAAGGAACACAGCTAGCTTGTTCTTCCTGTCCCAAATAGCTTCTGCAGCAGACTTCATTCTTTCTATAATCACTTGAGCCATATTGATGTATTGCTTCTGAATGGCCCAGAACATCATGTCTGCATCTCCCTTGGTGCATGAAGAAAAGGTTGCACTTCTGGGTACCAAAATCTGACAAACTATGAAATGCAGGATCCTGTTGAAGGCGTTGAACTGGTTGATATCTATATTTCCATCCTTCAGTTTATATTCAGTTCTGATGATCCCTAATCGCTTGGCATGAATATCAACTAATTCAACCAAACTGTGCCCAAATGTGGACACCCCAAACAGCCTCTCCAACAGATCATGAGTAATGTGAATAGATGTACCTTTTACTGTGGAGGCGAGTGAGCCGTCTTCCTCTGTCTTCAAACAAGTGTAGAAAGCCTTCTCCAGATGTAGATAGCTTGGTTCTGAGACTGTGCAAATCCCTATCCATTTCAACCTCTGAAGGGCTTTAACCATATTGTGCATCATGTGCTTCTCCAAATCTGCTAAGTCCACTGCCTTATTCCCACAGAGCTTGATCTTCACTTTAGAGTATCTCTCCTGTTGATCGGCCGTAAGAAAGGCAACACTGTAACCACCTACACTGCTGGAGCTCCCAGAGGCGGCCATGGAATCGAGCAAGGAAAGGTTCTGGAAGATCGTGGGAGAAGGAGGAACAGAACCCCTCAAGAAATTTGAGCGGGAAGAAATGGTTTCTTTGAAAGCACAGAGAGGGTTGTCGGAGTCGATGAGGATTTTCAGGCTTTCAAGTCGAACGAGATAAGAGAGAGAGTGAATCGGTGAGGGAAGGATTATGGTTGTAATGGAGGGACATAAAGGTATTTTTTTGAAACGGCGGAGCAATAAATGTGGATAACGAAAAAATAGGAGAAGATAACACAAATAGAATGGAATTACTTAAATCTATCGGGGAAGAATAATTTCTTATTCTGAAAATTATTATTATTTTTCAGTTATGTACAAATATATATGTTACAAATTGCACATGCCAGTTCCCTTCTGAGAGACGTAAATCTCTCTTCAGGTAAGGCTTTTGTAAAGATATCTGCTAACTGATTTTGAGTATCTACAAAAGAAATATTAATATTACCATTAGATACACGATCTCTAATAAAATGATATCTGACCTCTATATGTTTCGTCCTAGAGTGTTGAACTGGATTTTTCGTCAGATTTATTGCACTTGTGTTGTCACACAGCAATGGGATGGTCTTGATGTAGCACCCCAAAAAATTTAGTAAGTTAAAATTTTAAATAATGGAAATAAATAATTTCTGTATTATCGAAATGGTAGAACTTACGTACCACTATCGTACGTAAGAGAACACATCAGAAAATTTCGTAAAAATTACAAATCAACCTCAAACATCATTCTTAAATGTTCCACGAAGAAATTCGTGCAACTAAAAATCCAATTGACCAAGTGTACGTCGCAATGTGACCGATTATCCAAATTAGGAAACTAAGTTGAAAAACCGTTAACACGGAAATATAACCCGACCATAAATTAAATAAACATGTTGGAGAGTCTTCCAACATCATATATTGATGACCCAATATCAGAATTGGGCCAATGGATCACTTTTGGCCCAAGAACAAAATGGAGCAAGAAAAATACCAGAAATTTGCAACCCTAATTAAGCTGAAAATAGAAGGGGGTAATTAGGGCAAATCCCAAAGCAATTAACCTTTCTTGGCAACCCAAATTCGTGCTTAACCATGGTGGGAGGTTTCCTAAAGCCTCACACACTCTATTGGGGTGAGAAATCCTCAAAATAAAGAAGGTGGAATGCTAGAACCGCACCTTGCCTTTCCTTCACCCAAAGGGACTTTCAAAACCACTAGATGCATATATACATGCTATGAAACCCTAGGGGACAAAAATACACATTGTTGGGTCGTGGGAGGCTGTTCTTGAGCTCCCAAAAGAGGAGGAAACCGCCCCAACTCTGAAGCTTCTTCCCTGCTGCGTTCTGCATCAACCTGTGCAAAAAGCTCATCTTGGAGTCGACCAAAGGTAGGCCAAACCTAAACCAAATCGTGCAAGACTTATACCCCTGGAAAGAGGGTCGACTCTAGTTCCTAATCCCACTGGTTTGACTATTTTTCATTCATCGGATCGGGTGTAGTAAGCGTTGTCCTCCAAGTGGTCTGAACACAGGTTTTCTGGAAAAACGTGACTTCTTCAACCGAAAAGGTAGGTTTTCTCGGACCAAATCTTAATAAATCATATACCAATGTGTAGAGCATTGAGTCTACTTTAATGTCCAAGTGGTCTCATCCAACCCTCATTGAGTACATCTTGAGGGTTGGATCTAATTCTATCTCAAATCATGTGGACCCATGAAGAATGTAAAAAGCCTAACACGCGCGACTTCGGAAAACACGAAAGTCCTTCTACTAGATGTCCTGTCTCTTCCCTCATGTTGAAGGTTTTGTCTAATGTCAGTAGATAGAGAGATATAAGCATGGTAAGAGGATTGCTGCTGGTTCCTATGTTTCGGGTTTGGGTTTGAACCGCGTCCGGTCCAGGCGACGCGATTCCAACGCCTCATTAAACCGCGACCATGAAGTCAGACGTGATTCCACATCTGACCAGTCAACGGTCCGCGTGAAACTTCATGCCCGTGGTTTTTTGCGCCGGTCTGATCCGCGACGGGAACACCCGACGCGATTAAACAGGTTTTCCCGCTCCAATTTTTTTTGCCATTTTATGTTAGTATTTTAATGATATTCATAAACGCAACGGGTATCCCGTCGTGATTCAAGTTAAAAGGCGGCCAATGTAGGCTGACACGATTTAGTCTTCACAGTTAGTCATGTCTCGACGTATACTGCATTATTAATGCGTCCACTGTGTAGGACGCAATTACAAGACCTACCCGGGCCTGTTTACATGGTATTAAGTGCATGATTTGCATGTCTTGGTTCTGGTCATTTCATGTCTGTTTATGGCTAAAAAAATAATTAACCCATTAAAAGCTATAATTACACAAATGTTATTCTAATTGCTCTTTATGATGTACCATTCATGCAACTAGTGATTTACTCTTCTCACTGTTCTATTTTGCTAAAATGATAATTGTTATCTTAAAATATTGCAAACCCATGTATAGTTAAATGCATAGTACATCTCATGCTATCATATTAATTGTTTTTCATGCATTTGACACTAATGGATTGTGGATTGAGACACGTGTTCACTACACACTTGCACATCTACGTAGCCCTTTCTTGGGGGATTGAAAACTCACAGTCGGTCATTCCGTATCGGCAGTCTAGTGACCTTTCTCTTAAGACCTCTATAATTCTCCGTACTCCGTGGATTCCATCATGGAGACCGAGTTCGTTGTACCATTGAAGTTCCCTGGAGATAGTGTGCACTTCCTTTATTCTCTTGTTCTCATGAGTGTGATTATAATGTAGACTTAAGCCATTAATGTAAAGAGTGAACTAAAGTATAAATTGCACCATTGTGCTGCCGAAATTAACTCTTGACTATTGTATCATGAGAATCATGTTCACATTACTTATTACTTGTTCTCATCATCATCATGACCATGACATTCGTGCTACATCTTGAAACTCTTATTGGACATTATGACTGTGGGTATCTACATTTAAAATTAAAGTGAGATGCTGACGGGGCACGGAGAGTGTCCAAGGGCTCTAGTTTAGCCCCAATGATGGAGAGTCATAAATATATTGTTAACCATGGGTAATGATTATTGGCATTGCATCTGCACTGGGAGTACTTATGTGTTGAATGATAGATACAATAAACATACATGGTCTAGTGTGCATTTCAAGGTGGATCTTCCTTGGTGTACATTAGTGTCTACATGCCTGATTAGTTAATCGTGTTAAAAGTTCGTGCTTGTGCTTGCTTGCTTGCGTGATATGGCCATCCTGTATTTATTGCAATTAAAGTGATATCTTACGCGCTAGTTACATGCCTCACTATTGATACTCTCTTGCTCGTTATATCGTTCTAGATCTTGCTCTATCATGATCACTCTATCTAGCTGTTTCATGTATCATGTTAATGAGTTTTATTTGTACATGTATATCATACAATCATCGTACTTACGTAGTTCTAATTTCTAATCACTTATATCATTGCCCGCACATGAGATATAAATCCTACTGGATAGTTTGCTCATTCCCTACTTTTAACATTCTAGGTGTTATGAAATTCAAGAGGAGGAGCAAGTCGAGGATGGGATTGCGTCCGAGTGATAGAGCGTCCCAACACTTGAGTCTATCTATAGTTAGTTTGCTTTGGTGTTAGAACAATGTAGTAGGAAGTGAGGAATAATGTAATTTGCTTTATTTGAGTCTTAGTCCTATTATCCAATAGTTAAAGAGTTGTATTAGTTCATTTGATACAATAAGATGAGATTTGAATACAATTTCCATTGAGTTCATATTTGGGCCCTATTTGATGTTGTGTTGTTATACACTTAGTGTGTGCTAGCTAGAGGCTTATTTGCCGACTGTTAGTCTCAGAATATCGACTCTCGAATTATCCAAATTAATATCTGTTGCGTAATTCTCGGGACGTGACACATGATATGCAACCCATAGTCCTCAAGCTGTTGTTTAATCCATAAGAGTTGAGTGCAACAGCTCCCAGCAGCTACATATTCAGCTTCAGTTGTTGATAGTGCTACTGAATTTTGCTTCTTTGAAGACACGAAATCAGCATCCTGCAAGAATTGACAACTACCACTAGTGCTTTTATATCTACTTACATCCAGCATAGTTAGCATCAGAATATCCAACTAAACTAGTTTCACAAGATTTAGGATATCATAGTCCTAGGTCATAAGTTTTAGCTAGATATCTAAAGATTTCTTAATAGATATTAAATGAGATTCCTTAGGATCAGACTGATATCTTGCACACATGCATACACTAAATAAAAGTCAGGTCTACTAGATGTTAAATAAAGTAAGACCTTGCCACACCTCTATAAAGTTTCTGATCAACTTTTTTACCTTCCTTATCACTATCACCTGGTGGATGTGCTCATTGGAGTGGACAGGGTTTAGCATTATCAAATCCTATTTATTTAATAATTCCTTGGTGTATTTTTTCTTGACAATATGTGTACTTCATGCTTTGCTTGATTTGTAATCCAAGGAAATAGTTGAGCTCTCCCATCATGCTCATCTCAAATTCTCCCTGCATGAGCTCTTCAAAAATACTTGCACAGGGATCATCAGTAGATCCGATATAATATCATCTACATAATTTGCACAAGTAATATATTTTTGACTTTGATTTAATAAAACAGTGTGTGTATCTACCTGTCCTCTAATAAAGCCATGATTTAGTAAGAATGCACTAAGTCTTTCATAACATGCTCTAGGTGCTTGTTTTAAAACATATATGTTTTATGCAATTTAAAGACATGATTTGGAAAATCTAAATCATCAAAACCAGAAGCTATTCCACATAGACTTCCTTCTTTATATAGCCATTCAAAAATGCAGACTTAACATCCATTTGAAAAAGTTTTAAATTTAATGCAGATGCATATGCAAGTAATATTCGAATAGCCTCTAGTCTAGCCACTGGTGCATAGATTTCATCAAAATCTATGCCTTCCTCTTAGGAATAGCCTTAAGCAACCAGTCTAGCCTTGTTTCTTGTGATAACACCAACTTCATCCAATTTGTTCCTGAACACCCATTTAGTACCAATCACAGGATGATATAATGGTCTCGGAACAAGGGACCAAACCTGATTTCTCCTGAACTGATTAAGTTCATCTTGCATGGCTAGAATCCAAGATTCATCAGATAGTGCTTCATTGACTGTCTTCGGCTCTATTTGAGATACAAATGCTTAATAATCACAGGGAATTATATTACCTCTTGTTCTTACCCCAACTGATGGATCTCCAATGATGTTATCAATAGGGTGATCCTTTTGTACCTCCATTCCTTTGGAAGATCATCATGGATAATATCCTTCTGTTGTAGTTCTTCCAAGGGTGGATCTTCACTATCCTTGATGGTAGATTCTTTCAGCTTCTGGGTAAGATAATGTGTCTTCATCATCACTTTCAGATCTTTTCTCAAGGAAGGGTTAGATTCATCAAAATAATATGAACGGTTTGTTCTATCAATAAACTTCTTTATTAAAAACTCTATAGCCTTTAGGTTAGAACTGTACCCCATAAGATCCCTTTACGGATTTGGGATCCAGCTTGCCTATTTCTCTCTTACCATTGTTGTGAATGAAGCATGGACATCCAAACGTTCTGAGATGAATGATCTGGGCTTTCTTTCCTGTACAGTCCATGCAGTCTTCTTCAGGATTGTCCTTATCATTACTCTATGTATAATGTAACATGCTATATTATAGCTTCTGCCTAAAAATATCTTGGAAGGTTATATTCAAATAGCATGGTCCTAGCCATATCCAACAAGGTTCTATTCTTCCTCTCATCTACTCCATTTTGCTGTGGTGTTCTAGGTGCTGAGTGTTCTATACCTTGATTATTACAAGATTCTGCAAATCTGTCGTTTTGGAACTCTCCTCCATGATCTAAACGGATACTGGTGATGCTAAACTTCTTATCTTTTGAACTATTTTGCTGAATTTCACAAAACTCTCAAATGTGTCATCTTTATGCTCAAGAAATGATACCATGTAAATCTTGAATAATCATCAACTATGACAAATCCAAAGTCTTCCTCCCAGGCTGGTAGTTCTCATTGGTTCAAACAGACATATGTAGTAGTTCTAGTGGGTTGGAGGTAGTGACTATTGTCTTTGATTTGAAAGGAGGATTTGCATGCTTCCCTTTTGCACATGGCTCACAAAAACTGTCTAATCTTGAGTAATCTTCGGCAGACCTTTACTAGACCAAGTTTGATGAGTTTTCTTATTCCATCCATGCTGCAGTGACCTAATCTTCTGTGCCATAATTTAGCATTCTATTCTTTACTTGCTGCTAGACAGATGTCTTGATCCTTTAATTCTTCTAGATGTAGTACATATAAATTCTTTTCTATGTTGGCTTCGAAGATAGTTGCACCATCCTTGATAATCAAACACTTAGATTCCTGAAACTTGATATGGGGACCTTGTCGCACAGCTGACTAATGCTGATTAGAATGCTTGAGTCCTTTGATGCATAGAAAATCGTTTATCAGGATTCTATCTTGGCTTCCAATGGATCTGCAACCATTACTGACCATTTTCCATTATCACCAATAAGTTACTGTACCTTCTTCATTTTTTATGTGCGAGAACAGTCTTTGTTACCCGTCATATCCCTTGAGCACCGCTGTCCAGGTACCACTTTGATGCTCTAAGGCTTCTCTGCAATAAATCAATGAGATTTAGGTACCAAGTTCTTTGGGTCCTGGTTGGTTAGCTTTTTCATGGTCTTTTGCATCCATTTTAAGTGTTTGGTTGTACTGTTATTTTAGTGTGACCTAATTTGTTACAGTGTGTGCAGTAAGGAATATTGTTTATATCCTATTGGCTTATGGTCTTATTTTTATTTATTTTATAATTAGTATTTTGTTCAACTACGAATTTGGAGTTGGATAAATTTGAGGATGAATTCAGTTTCTTCATTCTGGTGGAGTGTATCCTAAACCTACTTTTTCTTATAGTTTCTTCTTCGCTGGAGCTGACTCACCGTCTGAGTCACTTTGTTGTTCCATGCAGCAGCCATGGCCTTCTCTTGTAAATTTGAATTTCTTTGTGTTGTCCTTCTTCTTGAACTTAGTTTCTTTAATTTTGGACACTCGACTTGATGTGTCCAAGCTTCTTGCACTCGTAGCATATAGGTTCAGGTCTCTTGACTTCTTTGCCTTCAGATCTTTTGAAGTCTTTACCTTTCTGGAAATATCTTCTTCTGACTGGTATTTCTTTTAGCTAGAATATGCTGCAGTCTTGGAGAGAAAGGTCTTCATCTTCACTGCTCTCATTGCTTTTGTCACTTTCTGATTCGCCATCAGATGTGTTCTGTGGCCTTGAGCCGCACAACACAGTATACTTTTAGCTTTGCTGTTTGAGATATTTTCTTCTTGTCTTCGTCTGTCCATTTGTCTCTACTGTTGGTTACCAGAAGTCTCCTTCTTCAATAATTGACCAAAGCTAGAAATCGAGACCTTGAAGGAAGAACTCCATTCCGAGTCTTTCAGTAGTTGTAATCTTCACTCTCGAATAGAGGAGGTCTATTGACGAACTGACCTTCTGCATATCCTTGAGCTGCCATTTATCTTTGCTCTTAAGATCGTGAGATCTTCTTACTCGAAGAGACTTGACACTGATACCACTTGTTTCCTAGATAGCAAGCCCAGAGGGGGGGTTAATGGATTGCTAAAAATTCTTCTTCTAATAATTCTTGTAAATAAACACACTTTATAGACAATACTAAGATTGATAGTTAGAGTTAGTGTTAATCAAAACGAAGATAAATAATCATACAGACAACAGGAAATTTATCTGGTTCGGATCTCCTATCCCAAGGAGTCCTACGTCTAGTCCCAAGCAACCACTTGGGATTCCATAACAAGAGTACAGTCCCCCATAAGGACACTTACCATCCAGCAACAGTTGGCCTTCTCTTCTCTACAGAAGAGGGATCGCTCCACCTTATGCAACAGGTCTTCTCTTCACACCCGAAGGGAATGCTCACAGAAAAGAATGAAGAGAAAGGGACCCAAACCAAAACTTATAATCACTGCTTGATCTGAGGCGAAGTCTGAGAGACACAAGATTACGCAATGAACTCTCTCGATCAACGCAAGCTCTCAAGGCAATGCAATATTCTACAGAGAGTAAGGAGCTACAGAAGGTTGGAATGGACGAGCTAGCTCTTGTTCTTCTACGTGACTAAGATGTTCAAGCTTATCAAAGGTTTGAAAGAGGTTATCTGTGCTTGGAGTCACCAGTCTTCTTGAAATAATTTGACCGTTGAGTAACCGTTGAATATCCTTGTCTCACACCTTCATGCCACGTTGGTGTGTCTGTGGTTCGAGAGGAAAGAGGCAAGTGAGCCTGCAACCATTAATGCTCGGATAGACACACATACTCAAGGAAAGATTGTCTAAATATTCTATTCTATGTCAGGTTGACAGGTCCATCTTTGAGACATGCGTTCCACTGGAAAACCCTGCACACAATAAATGCTGACACCTAGACAACTTATCTTTGTCTAAACTGTAGTCAACATTAGTAGTTGTGCTGTGTGAAGATACACCAGAAGGGAAATGGCATTCTGCCATGTGGACTTTGTTGTGTTATAGGCAGGTAGGTAAAAGATATATCGTGCAGAGAATTTGTACTGTCACAATAATGGTAGAGAACATAGGATACAACAAGCTTTAGTGGGAAAACTAAAAATCCACAAAGATTTGAGATTCATTTGAATATCATGTGGACTGGAAATGATTTAACGAGGAATGATGGACAACTGTCTAAAATGTAATCATAATAGAGGGTTATGTATTTAGACAGGCTGTACCCAGAGATAGTCGATGTTGATATTAAATCAATGATATAATCATAAGACAAGTGAGAATGTAATCCATATTGAAATCAAGTTGATGTGAGCATAATCCATGTATTAATGAAATTTAGACAGGCTGTACCCAGATAGTCGATGTTGATATTAAATCAATGATATAATCATAAGACAAGTGAGAATGTAATCCATATTGAAATCAAGTTGATGTGAGCATAATCCATGTATTAATGAAATCGATGTTTTGTACAAAGTCATTGTTTAACTGAAGTCGATGTGCTGATGAAATCGTTGTTTGAAACGAAGTCGATATAAGCATGAAGTCATTGTTTCATATGAAGTCGTTGTTCAACTGAAATCGTTGTCTAAGTGAAGTCGTTGTAGAGATGAAATCGTTGTTTCATATGAAGTCGTTGTAGAGATAAAATTGTTGTTTCATATGAAGTCGTTGTTTAAGTCAAGTCGTTGTAGACATGAAATTGTTGTTCTACCGAAATCGATGTTTAAGTAAAGCGAAGTCAATGAAAAAACCAAATCGTTGTTTAAGTGAGAAAAAATCGTTGTGGCAACCAAATCGTTGTTGTGAAGTCGTTGTAACGACCAAGTCGTCATTTAAGTGAAACAAAATTGATGTTTCTATGAAGTCATTGTAGCAACGAAGTCGATGTTTAAGTGAAACAGAATTGATGTCTCTATGAAGTCGTTGTTTAAGTGATATATGAAATCGTTGTAATGATCAAATCGTTGTTTCTATGAAGTCGTCGTTGAAGTGACATATGAAATCGTTGTAGACTATTACATGGAAGTCGATGTATACTGTATACTTAGACAGAATATATGCAATAAGCTTCAAATGACAGTGAGTGAAGATAACTTACAGATTTTTGATTGAATTACTGCTTGTGAACAATCTTCAAAAAAACGTTGTTAGATAAGTTTTGTTAATCACCAAAAATATATATATAATTAATAATAAATTATATGGAGATGGACTGATCATCAGTGACGGCGATGGGGGCTCTCCCGGTGGCGAGAGGAGCAAACTGCCGGTGACGAGGCGTCTCCGGTGGTGGGCAGAGGAGGTTCCGACGATGGAGGTGGAGATGGCGGAGGAAGAGGCACCGTCGATGGATGTGGAGGCGGTGGCGATGGCCTGGGAGGCGGCCATGAAGAAGGTAAGCCTAATCACCCTAGCCTTGATTGTGAGATGTGAATAATGATGAGGGAGCCCCATAGAGGGCAGATGTGGGGCACAATGCCTAAGAGAAATGTTGCCGAAGAAGGGAGGGTCTGGTCGGCCAACCGACTGAGAACGCGATGGCCAGCCTCCTCACGACAAGGATAGTCGCGATGGGTCAGGGGTCGTGACAATGTCGCGTCGGTCAATGGTTGTCGTGACAAGGTCGCGACCACCCTGAGCGTCGCGACAAGGTCACGAGGCATCGGGGCGTCGCGACAAGGTCGCGACCCACTGGGCCGACGCGACCTCAGCCGAGAGCTTCTCGATTGCAGATTATGCTAAATGGTTGCTTCCTATTGTGGTTGCAAAGCGAGATGAGGGCCAGGGTCTCCTGGCTTCTAGTTCTGGCAGTATACTTGGCGCTCTCCATATCCAGAGGGAGAGGCTGGATGACATGGGATTCGGTTAGGTCCTCTGTATGGAGCGGATGAGGTGGATGCTCCTCTCACTCAGGCACTAAGGAGTAGGTGGGTCATGGAGGCGACTGCCTTCGTGTTCCTATGGGGTCACATGATCCCCAACCTCGAGGATGTGAGCAGGATCACCGCGTTGAGGGTCTACGGCCGCCTGGTTAGCAGATTCACGTACTCATGTTACAAAGAGATTGCCCATTGACTCCTAGACTTGACAGTTGGTCATAGGTCTTCTCTAGTTCCTAGGGTGGACTTGCAGGAGACTCTAGGGCTAGTGTAGATAGGCGGGGAGGTAGGGGAGACGGCTGACGAGCAGCTAGACCGGCTAGTGAGTGGGTGTAGGGAGACCCTATCTAGCGAGCTTGGTGCTCAGGCAGATCTAGATATGCGGCATTTCCTCACATTCTTCCTTAGGAGGCTGTTGTTTTCCATGAGGGGCGACACGGTCCACTGCCACTTCCTACCGTTGCTAAAGGACCTAGACCAGGTAGGAGAGTATGCTTGGGGTGCTGCCCTTCTGGCGCACCAGTTTGATAGCCTGGGGTCCTCCGACCAACAGATGGCGATCAACGGGTTCTTCCCCTCTTTGTCCTGTCTCAATTATGAATTTTCTTCTTGCATATATGTGATCTAATTGTGCTTCTTCCTCTACAGGTCTGAACCTACCTCCACCTCCCGGGCCTAGGGAGGGGGATTTTGGAGCGACCGGGTGTTGTGCCCCTCGCGAGGCATTGGGTGCCGTGCCGAGACACGCACCCCCAGGAGGAGCAGCTGGCGTCCATCTAGGATGCAATCGATGTCTACCCTCATCTGGATGTAAGTACTATCCCATCTCTAATCCTCAATTGATTTACTTAAATGCTTTGGATGATGACAAGATGTGTTATTGTGGTGCAAGTGGTGTGGCAGCCATATCTAGAGGAGGGAGACGAGAGCCAGCCCTGGTTGGAGCATGCCCGCTGTAACGTCGCACATTTTTTTCGGATCATCGCGGATCCTGGCTTAGCGGGTTTGGTGGCCAGTGTGTGGCCCATTAGCCTATGTTTCAGGTGTTCGTGTAGGTTGTGAGGCTTTGTGGGCCGGCAGGTTGGGCCCAAAGCGCTCACAAGTTTTCTGCCTGTGAACGCGATAAGGGTGTGCGTCACGTTCTGAACGCGACGGCCCTGGTGGTCGCGTTCCTATTGCCGCCAAGATGCGGTCCTCGTCTGCATGCGCACCGCGTGTCGCGTGGAGCGGGGCAGACACCGTGCCGAGGTTGGTTTACGTGTTCTTTGCGAAGGTAGGGAGATTCCACCTGGTTTCGTTACGTGGATCTCATATGATGCATGTTTAGACTGTTTATCGCTTTTTAAACAGTACATATCATGCTAGGGCATTCACTAAAGCATGAAAAATGGGAATTAAGTGTGGTTTGCATGGCTTGTGGGGGTTGTAGACACCCGTTTTCGGCCTATAAGTTGAGCACATTTCTTGTTCATATTATTGATGTCCCAAATGATCATCACTATGGAGTCCTTCTTTGGCCCGTTATGAGCCCATTTACCCTTAATTTCATGCCCATTCTCAAGCCCATGGCCTAGATCCACTTGAAACATCAAAATTGTGCAATCTGCCCAATCCTGTGAACATGAATTCACTTTGAGAGCTCATAACTTCCTCATTGCTAATCCAAATTTGGCATATCATACTATCATTTTGTAGCCCTCTGAGTCTAGAATACAACGCAACAAACGTCTTGTCAATCTGATATCTATGGAGAGAGTTATAGCCCTTTTCGTGGGACCTACGCGACTGTCTTATATTCGCGACCTGGTGCATGGCCGCGACAAGAACACGGCCCCACGATCCGACGCGACAGCGCCATGCACGTAACACGTTTTTACGTGATTTTCGGCCTCTTACGTGATTTTCGGCCTCTCTCTCCATCCTAGAGCCTATCTAAAGTCCCTTTGAGTTGGATTACGACCCAACCTCCTATCCTCATCCCTAGGGAGCCCCCAAGCCCATCCAAACTCTAGATAGACTCTCAAACTCTCCCACAACTTTGACTCTCTCTCTAACTCGGGATTGGACTCTATCTCTATCTAAAACACATCCTAGGACTCTCTAGGGAATAGAGGAAGGCTACGACCACGAGGAGAAGTCCCTGGAGGCTCTGCTCATGAGGTCCCATCGTCCCCAACGCAGAGGAGAAATTGTTCTTCCCGTTTTCCTTCTTTCTCTCTCCTCTTTCTCTCTCATATCGCCTCCAGGACCAGCAGTGCTTGCACATCTTGTGGAAATCGAACCAGGCCAGATCTCTTCAAGGTTTCTTCATCAATGTTTCTCCCCATAGAGCCCTCTTCAACCTCGAAGTGGAATCACGTCGATTGGTGGCTTGTGCAAAAAGTTACAGCAGATTGATCTTCACTTTCTCTCTCATATCGAGATCTGCACATGCGGGATTATCGTCTCTTCCACAGCCCAAACCAGGCCAGATGTCTTCATGAAGTTTGTTCACGAAATCCTCCTCTCCGACCTCCAACTGGAATCACATCAAATGGGGCAGTATCTGTTTAGTTTTGTTTTTTACTTTCTTTTCCACGTTTTACACATGTATACATGAGTTAGGATTCCTCCTTCTTCTCTTCCATGATTTCTCCCCATGCATATTCCTCCCCACATTTTCCTACTACCCAAGGGGTTTTAAAAACCACCCCCTAGGTCCATTCCCTCCATGCTCCACATCTTTCTTTCATTTAAGAATAGCTACTACACTTAACATAGTCTAACAGAGTTTTATTTCTTGTTTTCGTTGTTTTGGCAGGCACCAAAGCGAAGATCCATGAGCGGCTCTTGTCCTATGGCCGGCCGGAGGGTAGGGAGAAGGTCCCAACCATCATTCTCCCGCACTGCAGAGGACGCGGCAGAGGTGGGCGACGCGACAGCATAGACGCGCCCTGTACGAGCGTCGCGATAACAGCCCATCGCGACGGGGTCACCCGTCACGATCTCAGTAAGTCCACTATCCTCTTTCCTGTTCCTAGCATAGTTAGCTTACTTAATTCTTATTTATGGCAACTATCTAGGTGGCGATCACATTCCTTATTTCCATATTATTAGATTTAATATCCTGTTGCGTGTCTTTGGGTGCACATTCCCTGTGATTACACCTTTTGGCGATCACGGTGGGATCTTCAGTGCTACCCTCGTGGATTGACTTTGCTTGCTTGCCATGTTTCCTTCCTTAGTTATCTTCTTAGAGGCCTGTTAGTATTTTGTTGTTTTGTTCTCTGCGTTTTTGGCTTTCTGTTAGTGTCACGGCGTATCGCGGGGACGCGATACGATCGCGTCGTCCGAAGAGGATGCGATGATAGGTCAATATATTCCTTCTTCTATCTACCTTATCCTACTTCTATGAGTTCATGTATGCCTATTCTATGCTTCTCTGCCATGTATTTTCGTGTTTGTGAATGCTAGAGTCCTGCTAGGGTTCGGGTTTCCCTTTTATTTCCATTGTATGTTTTCGGGCTCTGTCGCGGCGTATCGCGAGGATGCGACATAGTCGCGTCGTGGAGGAGCGTCACGTCTACAGGTACGCTTTGTTTGTTATTGCTTTCATTCATGTATCAGTTTCTGGGTGATTCGTGATCACTGCAAGATTAATCTGGTGATTATATGCTTGTATCATCTGCTAGGTTAGTCTGTTTGCTTTGCACTTGTGACTGATTGTTCCTCTCTGGGTTCTGTTCATATCGCGGCAGGGCGCCATGTCGCGATAGGGTCGCGGTGTACCCTGCCGCCGCGACTCGGCCCGAGACCCTGTTGGTCACCCTGCTTGGTCATTGTTCACCTTTACATACATTTTGGGCACCTAGGCTCGTGCATACATTACTCATCCCACTGTTTAGGTCTTTCCTCCTTGGTTGAGTGGGTCCTCTCACCTGCGAGCACTCGTGAGCTGACCAGGGCCATCTACCAAGGGCCTCCGTAAGTTCTCGTGACCGTACGCACGTTGCGGTTCGCCGGGCTAGTTGTACCCGTTGCACCCCTAGTTCGAGCCATCGTCCCACGTGAGTTGTGTGTCCCCCTTAGTGTCACCAGAGTACTTAAGTACACACCCATTAGGGCCCTTCTTTAGCCGAGTGTATTTCAATTAAATCAATCCATTAAAAGGCTAAGTGATAACCCTAAAGCCTTGACGTATATCATGTTAACTTGGGTCCTTGCTTGAGAACTCTTTCTCCCATACACTTCTTGTGTGTTTGTACCTATTGTTGTACCCCTTATTTGTATTTTAGTGTATCCTTTTAATTCCCCTATTTTTCTCCTCCTCTCATGGCCCCTTTCCACTTCACCTATCCTCCAACCTCTCCTCCTCATGCAGACCCCCTGTCTCATGAGTATATTCCAAATTCGGCCCAGTCCAGGGCCCATTGGGCCGGTGAGAGTGCTCGTCCTCAATCTGTTCTGTCACCCTCCTCCTCCGATGAGGCCATAGAATTGGAGCGCCTCCTACTTGAAATGGGCCCTGACCAGGCTCGTGAATTGTTGTCCACCTTCGCTCCACAATCTTCTTCAAGGGTGGGCCCAACAAGCCCACACTATCCTGCTCATTCTAGATCTACCTACATTGGAACTCCCAGATCGGGCCATCCTTTTGTTCAGCCCACATCATTGCAACCGGCCCATTATGCTCAATCTGGCCCGGGCCTTGACTCTCGACTCCGCTCTCATTCCCAAGCTGGCCCTCGCTATCCACAATCCACTTCGGCTTAGGACTTCCAATCCGAGTTCGAGTCCATGAAGTGAGAGCTCAGTGACTTGCGGAGGCAGTTAAAGCCAAAACCTTCCTTCAATGATACTCTTCCTGATTTACGTGGTCTCCGGATCCCTCCACCTTCTCAATTCCCTGTTTATCGCAAATTCAATGGGGCTGGAGACCCTTGCATCCATCTGAAGGAGTTCCTCTATGAGTCGGTGTCCTATCAACATGATCGCCGCTTATTGGCTTATCTTTTTAGGCGGTCATTAGACGGGCCCGCTCTAGAGTGGTTCTATTCCCTGCCTCTCAATGAAGTCGAGGATTTTGAAATCGTCAAGGCCAGATTCGTACAACAATATCAAGTCCGGGCTGGGCCCGAGTATTCAATGGCCGATCTGGTGGCTGAGCAGATGCAATCCGATGAAGATTTTGCAACCTATGTCGACCGGTGGCGTCAGATGTCCGCGCATGTCCAGATGCACATCCCAGAAGAGGAGAAAATCAAGCTTATCATTGCTAATGCAACGCCCATGTACCGCCACATCCTGGCTATGAACGACATCACATCCATGCAACAATTATACAGTCCGTGCTCGCTTTGTTAAAACCCAACTCCTTGACTCCCCCATGCCATCCATGTTCGAGGCCCAACAACCAATTTCTTCATTTCACGGGGGCACTTATGAGGGAGTCCAAACCCAGGCCCAAGTTGATACCATCCACCACCCCACGCCTACCCACTCCACTAACCACCATACACCTCCACCTTCATATAGCCAACTCGCCCCGCTTCCAGAAGAACAACCACCTCGTCCATACTGTAGCACCCTGCCATCCACTACCCAGCCATCATGGCATTCACTTGGCCCAAAGCGAACCCATCATCATATGTTGCCTGAGTCCCTCTCTGATGTTTTCATGGCCCTGATGTCCATTAATGCATTGCGACTCCCTCCAGAAAAGCCAAGCTGGGACATGACAGTGGACCGATCGAAATATTGCCCATATCATCGCCATCCGGGGCATACAGTCGCCAACAGTACAGTCAAGACAATGAGCACAAGCATCAAGGTAGTCGCCATCTCCAATAGCTCAGGCCAGAGGCATTTCTTTACCTACCCTCCAAGTGCATCATCCGCTCCGTCACCACCTCAACAACCTCCTCCACCAACCCCTGCTCAGGCTATCACCACCACACCTACCCCTGATACTGCATTGCACCCTGATGACAAGCTGTCGGCTCGACGTATTGTGTCGACGCGCTGTTGGTCATCTCCCCCAACCATACAAACCATTGATCCCTCGCCTCCCACAAACCCTCCATCCTTACCCCTCGCTACCATCTCCAACCCACTACCACTTGCACCTGAGCAAGCCATTACCACCACACCAACGCTCGAGCAAGCTCCACTCGCCTCCGAGATAGGGCAAGAGCTTCCTACTCTCAAGCTCAAGGCTGACCTAGCCTCCGAGTTGGTAGAGGATCTCTCTCAGCACGAGCTTATCCTTGCCACCGTCCAATTACCTCACGTTGAACCCTCCGCATCCAATAAACTCTCCATAGCCACCACACATCCCATCCCCACCATATCCCAATGGAGCGGGTGTGCACTACCAGCAGCATGCCTCGAGTCTGTTCATCATGAACAAGACAAGCCAACTAAGGATGAACCGAACTTGGTCATGTGTTTCTCCCTACACAACTACATCAGCCGCATGCCAGTCTTTGTCCTTATCTCTAGGACATTTGGGAAGAATGAGATGATTGTCAAGAGGAGTTCCCAAGCATTGGTGCCAGTCACCTCCAAAGTGAGAACAGTAGCTATTACATTGCTCATTGGAGAAGCTACCATAAATGCCATCATTACCCCACGCTCAGTTATATTGCGAATGGCTGGTCAAAAGAAGGGGCTCTCTACAAATGTCGTGCTATCTCACACGGCTGCTAAGGCTGTCATGAATCAGTTTTCACTCAAGGGGCAAGAAGTCGCGCTGCCAAGAGCATCCAAATCTTTCCATGCCATATTTCAGCCCGACCATGGGCACATTGCTATGCCACCAAGAACACTCAAGGTTTTGCCAAGAGCCCTTTGCAATTTGCCTCAGTCTGTCAGTCAGTTGGTTGTGCTAGTGCCACCCATCACGCTCCCAGAAGCCTCCCCTCTTCAACTGTCAAGGGAGTTGGTCTTCATGCCAGATTGTCAGGCCAAGATGCCAAGTCTCAAGTTGCTGGTACCACGCATCAAATTCCCATGGATCTCCACTGTCCACTTGTCAAGGGAAACCCTCTCAGCAAAGGAGCCAATTTATGGCGTTCCCCCTTGGGTGTCTATAAAGGTTGGATATGCAAATGATAGCCAAGGGGCAAGCGCGCACACGCAGTCATGACGACTATGGCAATTGAGGAGAGAGTCATGTGGCTGCGGAGAAAAGCGAGGCCATCTGCCGCCTGGTCCCGCTATTTAAGAAGACATGTCAAAATGAAACCGTCGTATCTGTCTGTGAGAGCAAAGAAGTTGTGGCGTCACAAGAAGAAATCTGCCAAGAAGCAAAGGAGGTTGCAATCAAGATTCAAGTTCTTCAAGAAAAATGTCGATCTCCCTATCCTGTCATCCTCTGACCTTGATCTTTCAATGCTACTCATCCTAGTCAATCTAATTCCCAGAGGAGGCGCCCAATCTCTCAATCCTGGACTAGTGCCGCATTCTTCCCCTCCTACTCCCCTCGGGTCTTTGGACCCTCACCTATTTCCTCCACCTGAGCCGCCCGATCACCCTCTAGGTACTCAGGGTTTCTTTTCACCTTCTCCACCTGAGCCACCCGATCATCCTTTCGGTTCTCGGGGTATCTTCTCATCCTCTCCACCTGAGCCACCCAATTACCCTCTGGGTTCTCAGGATCTCTTTCCACCCCTTTATCCATCAGAGTCACCTGACCCTCTTCCTCTTCCTCTTGAGCCACTTGATCACCCTCTAGGTTCTCAGGGTTTCTTTCCATTTCCACCTAGGTCACCTGACCATCTTCCCTGTGCTCAGGTTGTCTTTCTAACTTTTCTAGTTGAGCAGTGTGATTATAGGCCTTGTCTACATCCTCCAGGGACGTCTGATCTTGGTCCCGATTCTCCTCCTTCCACTTCCCCTTCCAATCCTCCAGATCCTCCACCCTCTATTATGCAGTTCCTTCCTCTAACCCCTCCTGATCTCGGTTTGACCCGATTCCTCCTTCACTACCTACTCAGGGTCTTGACCCTTTTTCCCACTGTTTCCGAGGCTTTAGCCCTCACTAACATTCTTCCCCTTCTTTGTAAATCCTTCTTGTTTGAGGGTTCTTATCCCTCATCTTCATGTAGCGTCGTGTCTCCCTCTTGCTTGTGTTGAGTTGACTCAATTTTGCCACCCATTTTAACATTCTCCTATTATTGAGCCAATTAAAATCAACCAAAATCAAGGTTCAAAGACTAATGCAAGTTGTTCTTTAGATAAAGGGGTAGCATTGTGCACCAAATAACCATGAAAATATTTGTTTGAACATAAACAAAATATCAAAGAGAGTCATCTCAGTTCACAACAAGAGTGGTCGAGTCGGTCTTAGGTTTATTTTGCTTCTGCAGCACTCAAGCTAGAGATTACTCCGTGCCAGGAGTTCAACATTCCTTCCCCTGTCGTTGAAGGTCACTTTAAGCAAGGATCATCACACACCCACATGGCAACCTTTAGTCGGCTCCTCTAGCAAACATCGCTGCTATTTAGGCCATACCTAGGAGGTGCAAAGTTTGTTCTCTTCTTTACTCTCGTCGAAGTGTAAAGGCAAAAACTCTATTTAGGCGAGGCGACCGACCTAAGCACACCTTGCTGAGAGGACATCTCAAATAGGGACGGTCAATCAGGCCTGCAAAAGAAAGCCAAATAAAAGTGAGAAGAAGAACAAATGAAAGAAAATCAAGGAATAGGGGAATGGCAAAGAGTGGCAGTATAGTTCCCCACGGGACACCCTTGAGCCCGGTCGTACGCATGCCCCAAACAAGAAACAGGCACAATAAAGTGACCAAAGTCCCTCCTCAACAGATTGAACTTCTAAGAGGTATACCGTGGAAGGAAGCTAAGCCTAACTTGTCCTTTAAAGCTTGCACTAGACTTATCCCCAAACTTCTTCTTCTTTCTCTCTATAAGGCTGCGTCGTCTCTCCCGGGTATGGCCTTTGTAGTGGCACAACAAGCTAGGGGCAACCATCTACAGGACGCCACCATCTTAATGCACATCCGACCTTTTGGTGGTCTTTAATGAAATGGGAATGAATGGGGACCCATTGCCAGTAGTTTGATCTTGCTTTAGTGCTGTAGTAGCAAGGGTGAGTACCTTCCGTCTCATGTGTCTTTTTAGGAAGGGCTAATGTCGGCTTTAGGCGTTATTCAAAAATCTCAAAAAAAATCATCAAATATTGCCAAAAATCCCAAAAAATCAAATATTGCAAAAAAAAACCCCAAAAAATTAGATATTTTCAAAATCTCAAAAAATCAAATATTGTCAAAAATCCCAAAAAAAATCAAATATTGCCAAAAAAATCAAATATTGTCAAAAATACAAAAAAAAAATCAAATATTGCCAAAAATCTTAAAAAAAAATCAAATAATTTCAAAACTCCAAAAAAAAAAAATCAAATGTTTTCAAACTAAAAATAACAAAAATGAACAGATCTAATCATACATGCTAAGTGTGCAGGTACATGGCTCCCAAGCATTGATCGCTCGGATCTCCACGTTTCTTCATTACTTTTGCCTAAGTCTTGCTCACATCATCTTTACGATTTGTCTCTCCTCCTCAATCCCATCCATGATTTGAATTTCAAGCTTATTATCCCACCAAGTCCTTCCGAAGTCCCATACATATTCTCCTTCATCTGAATGGCTCCATGAGAGGACTCTCTATGTGTGAACCTGGCTGTTCTTCAGTGCTTTGTTTCAATCATGTGGATGACTGAGCTGTGTATGCTTGTTGTTGTTAGCTTGTTTAGTGCTTTGATTATTGCTTCATTTACACACAAAAAAAATAAAAAAAATCAGAAAAAAGCAAAACCCAAAAAATGGCGAGTTCTGCGCTCCACAGGTAAGTTCAGGTAAGTATCCCTATCCCTTCTCCCTTGCATTACTATATGGTACTTATGCTACTATATTATCTCAAGGACCGGCTGGTTTTCAATATGTTTTGGGATCTGAGTTCCCCTTCAACAAAAACAGTGATGATCTAGGTGCACATTACTAATCGCTGGATAGGCCGTTAAGTTAAGTAAGTACAGGGACGATAGATTCAGGCCTACACTGCGGTTGCAGGTAGTCTCTTGACCCGTTCTTATTTAGCTTAATAATATTATCCTTGAGTATTTTCTATTTTCTCTTTTCTTTGTATTTTGATTTGATGATTTCTTTTTATTTTAGCCCAGCATGCATCATGTAGGACATTGAGCTTCATGCCTCATGATTTGTCAAAGGTTGTTTCCCTTGTGGTGATCAATCAAGCTTAAGTTTCTTGAACAAGAAATCCTATTCCACTCACAATTTAAAGGTCTTCTTTGAACTTCTCATGGTCCAGTTGGCCAGTATGACTCTTGTCTGGAATTTACTCCCTCCATTCATCTAAATCAGCTTAATATCCCCCTAATCCGTCTTGGTTGCGAACCGCTCCCAAGCCTTGCGTCATCGTGACCCACATGGCACGCACATGTCCTCACAAGATGAAACCTGCAAGCCAATCGGCTAGGGTACCTCTTAATCAAGAGGTTGATCACCTTCTTTTGCTTTCTTTTTTGTCGTTCCAGACAGGAGCCGTCCGTGCTCGCTCTTCCTTGAGGTTAGTTTAGAGTCTTCCTGAGAATTTCTATCGCTTATTGGTTGTGACGGGTGTCTCTTTACCTTGATGCCCACTTTTCAGTCCACTCTTCTTCGTCCTCGCTCCATTCCATTTCATTACACTTTGCTTTCTTTCCGCTTCGCTCCCTTGTAAAGCGGGCATCAAGGAGGGGCAATCTGTAGACACCCGTTTTCGGCCTATAAGTTGAGCACTTTTCTTGTCCATATCATTGATGTCCCAAATTGATCATCACTTTGGAGTCCTTCTTTGGCCCATTATGAGCTCATTTACCCTTAATTTCAAGCTCATTTTCAAGCCCATGGCCAAGATCCACTTGAAACATCAAAACTGTGCAATCTGCCCATTCCTGTGAACATGTCTTCACTTGGAGAGCTCATAACTTCCTCATTTCTAATCTAAATTTGGCATATCATACTATCATTTTGTAGCCCTCTGAGTCTAGAATCCAAAGCAACAACCGGCTCGTCAATCCGATATCTGTGGAGAGCGTTATAGCCCTTTTCGTGGGACCTACGCGGACTATCTTATAGTCGCGACCTGGTGCATGGTCGCGACAAGAACGCGGCCCCACGATCCGATGCGACAGCGCCATGCACGTAAACACATTTTTACGTGATTTTCGGCCTCTCTCTCCATCCTAGAGCCTATCTAAAGTCCCTTTGAGTTGGATTACGACCCAAACCTCCTATCCTCATCCCTAGGGAGCCCCCAAGCCCATCCAAACTCTAGATAGACTCTCAAACTCTCCCACAACTTGGACTCTCTCTCTAACTCGAGATTGGACTCTATCTCTATCTAAAAGACATCCTAGGACTCTCTAGGGGATAGAGGAAGGCTACGACAACGAGGAGAAGTCCCTGGAGGCTCTGCTCATGAGGTCCCATCGTCCCCAACGCAGAGGAGAAATTGTTCTTCCCGTTTTCCTTCTTTCTCTCTCCTCTTTCTCTCTCATATCACCTCCAGGACCAACAGTGCTTGCACGTCTTGTGGAGATCGAACCAGGCTAGATCTCTTCGAGGTTTCTTCATCAAAATTTCTCCCCACAGAGCTCGCTTCAACCTTGAAGTGGAATCATGTTGATTGGTCGCTTGTGCGAAAAGTTACAGTAGATTGATCTTCACTTTCTCTCTCATATCGAGATCTACACATGCGGGATTATCGTCTCTTCCACAGCCCAAACCAGGCCAGATCTCTTCAAGATGTCTTCATGAAAGTTGTTCATGACATCCTCCTCTCCGACCTCCAACTGGAATCACATCAAATGGGGCAGTATCTATTTAGTTTTTATTTTTACTTTCTTTTCCACGTTTTACACATGTATACATGAGTTTGGATTCCTCCTTCTCCTCTTCCATGATTTCTCCCCATGCATATTCCTCCCCACGTTTTCCTACTACCCATGGGGTTTTAAAAACCACCCCCCAGGCGAAACCTGCAGGCCAATCGGCTAGGGTACCTCTCAATCGAGGGGTTGATCGTCTTTTTCTTTCTCCTTTTCGTCCAGACTTGTGTTTTTCTTGGCATCCTGCTCGAGCAACTGACTCGGGGCTTTCACGAAGATTCCAATTGCTCGTTAGTCAGATCGGGTGTCTCTTCACCTTGGCTCCCACTTTCCAGTCCACTCCGCGTCATTTTCGCTTCTCCGTCACTTCGTGACAACTCCACTTCCGCTTCGCTACCCTGCAAAGAGGAAGCCAAGGAGGGGCAATCTGTAGACACCCGTTTCCGACTAATGGGTTGAACCCCATTTCATGTTATTCTGGTTAGCCCCTAGTTGGTCACTCACCTTGAGCCCATCATTAGCCTTGATTGAGCCCATTAACAATTTAAAATTGCCTTGAAATCCCGCCCATTATTATTTTGGAGAGTCCTGATGCAATTATAACTCGTATCTTTTATGTAACTGGCTGACAAATGCAAAATAATTCGATTTCCTAGTCGCGACATATCGTAGCTCCGCGACTCTAGTCGCGACGGCCCTGGACGCCGCGACAGCCCATGCATGATATCCATGCACGTGGACTTACTGTCGCGATGCTCCGCCCCGTCGCGTCTCTAGTCGCGACCCCATGATACGCCGCGACAACGCCTGAGCGCACCAGACTCCGCAACAACCTCCTATTTATCCTCCTATTGATCCAGCTTTATCCCTAGGAAATATCTCAACCCCTTGGGCGAGATTTCGCCCTAGGGACTTCCTGTGAGGATCCCTTGGACTCTCCCTTGCAATTTTAAAGGGCCATTATCTCCCATTTCGAATTTTGATCATTTTGAAGAGATAATATCATCCATTTCTCTCCCATGGCTCTATAAAGAGAGGCCTCTCCTCAAGCACGAGGGGAGCCTCATTGTTACCCCGAAGGGCTGCCAATTTTCCTTTGACCAATACTTAATCCCGCAGCAACCCTTTTTCCTCCATTTTCCTCACAACCCTCTCCACCAAAGCAACCCATTCCATCATTCATGGAGCACGGAACGTGAGAAGGGCAACTCCAGCACCCTCCTGAAGCTTTTGGACGATCCTTCGAGCTGCAGCCACGCCAAGGAGTCGCCCTAATGGGGCTCACTCTCTCCCTTTCCCTTTCTCCTTCTTTTGCATGCATTTTTCATGTTATTCTTAGATAGAACATATTCAGCACACACCCACGTTTTTTCCTATACCCATAGGGGTTTAAAAACCTCCCAGGTTCGTTCCCTCCATGTTCCCATCATTTCTTTCTATTTTAGAGTAGATACTATGTTTAACATGTTCTAATAGGGCTTCCTTTTGTTTGTTTTCTTTTGTGGCAGGCATCCAAGCATCATCCACGAGGAGCTCTTGCCTTCCGGCCGGCTGGAAGACGAGAAGAAGGTCCACACTCCAACAACTCCCGCACAAGAGAACGCGGCGGCGGAGGATGATGCGACAAGAAACACGACTAGCATCAGCGTCGCGTTATCAGCACTGTCGCGACCGCTACGGTGGCCGCGACACCAGGTCCGCCCCCCTTTTTCTCTCTCCTTTTCCTAGTTAAGTTAGCCGTCTTCATTTTCTATTCATAAGGCAGCTTGCTAGGTGGCAATCACATTCCATGTTCACACACCACTATATTTAGTACTTGTTCGTGTCGAGGGGGGGGGACGTCAATCCCCGTGATTACACCTTTTGGCGATCACGGTGGGACCTTCACTGCCACCCTCGTGGATTTTGACTGCTTGCTTGCCATGTTTTCTTATTTGTTTCTCGTCTTAGTGCCCTGTTAGTCTCTTGTTCTTTGTTCCCTGTGTTTTTCGCGTTCTATTATTGTCGCGACCTATCTAGGCGACGCGATCAGGTCGCGTCGTTGGTCAAGGACGCGTTATCAGGTCCGTGCTCTTTCCCCTCATATCTGCTTTATCCTGTGTTCATGAAATCATGTATCCTCTTTTCTCTTCCTTGTATCATATGTTGTCGCGTTTCTGAATGTCAGAATCCTGCTAGGGTCCGGATTTTCCTTTTATTTTCACTTGTAAGTTTTCGGTTCGAGTTGCGGCGTATCGCGAGGGCGCGACAAGGTCGCGTCGTGGAAAGGCGTCGCGTCATCAGGTATGCTTTGTATGTTACTGTTTTGACTCATGAATCGGTTTCTGTGTGCTTCTTGGTCCATATGGTATTGATTTACTGTTTTTGTGTCATTTCTCATTTGATAGGGTAGTCTGTTTGAGTTAGTTGAGGACTTTTTGGTGTTTTCGGGCCTCTGTTCCTATCGTGGCAGGTCGACCTGTCGCTATAAGGTCGCGGCGTATACGGCCGCCGCGACTCTGCCCGAGGGCCATTTGGTCGCCCTGTTTGGTTCTCATCTATCACTTGTGCATACATTTCGGGCACCTAGGCTCATTGCATATGCTATTGAAACCCATTTGTTTAGGTTCCCCCCTTGGATGAGTGAGTCCTCTCACCTACGAGTACTCGTAGGCTGACTCGGCCCACCTTCCGAGGACCTCCGTAAGACCCCGTGACCTTACGCACGTTGCGGTTCGCCGAGCTGGTTGTACCAGTTGCACCCCTTAGTTTAAGCCACCCCTTTGCGTGTGAGTATACCATCCCTTAGCTTCACCGAAGGACTCGAGTCCATACCCATTAAGGTCCACTTGACCGAGTGACATCCTCTTAATAATTCATCTAAAGGTCAAGTTCAAACCTTAAGAAATTTGCGCTTTAAACATGGCAACTTGAGTGTTCATCATCCTCCTCCTCTCAGTCTTTCTTCTTACTGTGATTGAGTCTAGGTTTTGTCTGTATCACCCCCCTATTAGTCTTGGGGGGGGGGGGGGGTGTATGCGTCATTGTTTAGGAGATCGAGTCAATCCCCTTCTTTCTTTGTATCTTATCATAATCCCCTCTTCGACATGGACCAATTTCGGGTCCTTGCCGACGATGCTATTCCTCTCGGGTTGCTCGAGGAGGTGGCCCAGCCCTCTATGGCCACGCTCCCGGGGCATATCCAGCCTCCCTCCGTCACTGGGATTCGATCCCGTCCTGCCTCTCCTCCTGGGGGTGACAACCCCCACTCACAATTCAGCCAGCTTCTTCCACACCTTACTCTGGACCAAGTCCGAGAGTTCATAGCTGCTGCCAAGGGGAAACAACCTTTATCTCCCCGGGGTCAGAGTTCAGTCCGACCGGCGATTCCTCCGCCCATGTCGCTTCAGCACCCCACCTTCCTTCATCAGGGGCAGATCCTACACCCCTCCGTCCTCGGGCCATTCATTTTTTGGAACCGAGCTACCTTCCCCCACGAGAGGTCCGGCCTCGATCCCCTCCAACTACATACTATACGGCCGAACTAGCTCCCCTCCCTCGCGAGAGGTCTCACTCCTTCGAGCGACCTCGCTCCCTTATTTCTGCGCATCAAGTCCAGTCTCCCTCCGACTTCTTTGTGGAGTGGACAAGCATGAAGAAGGAGCTTCATGACCTCCGGAGACAAATTGATCCTCGAAAGGTAGCTAATATTGCCCTCCCATCCTTCCAGTACCTCCGGGTGCCACCCTAGTCGGAGCTCCCTGTCTACCGGCGATACTCTGGGGTAGGGGACCCTTATGTTCATCTGAAAGACTTTGTCTACGAGTCGGCACCACACAAGTATGACCGCCACCTCATGGCATACTTGTTCATAAAATCCTTGGATGGTCCGGCATTGGAATGGTTCTACTCATTGCCCCCCGAGGAAGCCGAGGATTTCCAAATTGTTCAAGAGAGATTTCTGCAGCAATTCCAAGATCGGGTGGGACCCGAATATTCTTTTGTGGATCTGGTAGCTGAGAAAATGAAGCCGAGGAGGATTCTCCACTTATGCTGACCGGTGGCGTTCTTTGGCCACCAAGGTCCGTTGCCCAATGCCTGAGGACGAGAAAGTGAAGTTGTTGATTTCCAATGCCACTCCCAACCTACCGAGCTATTTTGACCATGAACGATATTTCTACCATGCACCACATATAGAGCGCCAGCCCGTTTCATTCAGACCCAGCTTAAGGACTCGCCTATACACTCTATGTTTGAGACCCCCAAGGCCCGTTACACCAAGAAGCCGCAAGGCCCAGTCACCGAAGGGATCCAAACCAATGAACAAGTGGGTGCAGTTAGCAATCCTCAAGGCCCGGTAGGTAGGTCTCCCTACACCCAGCAAGCCCACCAGCCATGAAGCAACAACAACAATAGACATCCACCTCCCCAAGGACAAAACCCTCCACAAGATCAGTGCCAGTACTCCCAGGTCCCTCCACCTCAAAATGGCTATGCCCCTAGGAAGCCCAATGGACCCAATAGAGCCCAATACCCTCCTCTGCCCGAGTCCCTGGCTGACATCTTTGCCGCCCTCATGTCCCTGAATGCCCTGAGACTCCCTCCTGAGAAGGCGAACTGGAATATGGCGGCCGATCAAACAAAGTACTACGTCTATCACCATCATCCGGGTCACAATGTGTCAGATTGCTTTCAGTTCCGAGACATGATATATGATCTCCATGAGCAAAACCAAATTGACTGGGCAGAGATGAAAAGATTAATCCAGACTCTGAGGGACCAACAGGGTCAGAGGCAACAACAACAACAGCAGAGGCGACAACAGCCGCAGCAGCAACAGCAACAACAGCAGCAGTACCAACCCTTCCAGCAGCAATACCAGCAACAACAGCAGCCGCAGCAGCCGGCGAATGACCTGGGCATAATCCGTAATCCCATGCCACAGCATCAGCCCGCTCCAAACCCCCAGCCAGCTCCACCACCTCCTGCATCCTCACATGTTAACCCTATCATCCACCATCCACCACCAGAAGCTCAATGGGCCTTCGATGATGAACATGAAGTGGGCCAGCTCCTGGTAATTTCCCACGTCACACCCACTACCCCCGCACCTGCATCCACTGTACCTCCTTCCTTCACACCCCACGTTGCTACCATCACCTCACCATCCTATTCCCCCATCATGTCACCCATCATCCCTCCACCCAGCAACATCCCTTTCTCCCCTACGCCAGCACCCTTACTAGCCAACCCTTCTATCCTTGACACCGCAACCCCTCCACTCCACCATAATCTTGCCCTTCGGAGCGGGCGAATGTTTCCATCGAATGTACCCTAACGCATTGTGTCCATGCCAGGTCAACCGGCCCAACAGACCAGCAACCCAGCAGCAAGATATGGAAGAAATTGATTCCAGTCTCGAGGACTCATATATATCCTGAAGCATTTGGATCAAACCCCCGCCAAGATTTCCATACTAGAGTTATCAAAAGATCACAGACTCATCAAGATGCCCTAAGGGCCTTTCTGCCAAGGTCATGTCAAGTGAAGACATGAACCCGGATAATCTACCTTCATGCTCTCGATTGTAAACAAAGGACCCACTATTACCTTTTCTATGGTGAGGTTGGCTGCCCCAGAAGCCAAAAATGCCCTATTGTGACACTCACCATACCCAAAGTGGCCGTCGATGCGCTCTAGTGGACAACTGAGCTTCTATCAATGTATGTTACTTAAGCACCCTTATAGCTGCAACTATCGGAACGTCAACGGCATCCCAGCCCCCACCCCCATCGCTGCTTATGACAATTCCCAACGGCCTGCCATGGAATCATCACATTACAAGCAGAATTGGGGCCACTATCATGCGGTGGAGTTCTCTGTCTTGAACATTGATCTCTTGACAAGTCCATCTTAGGGCCGCCCCTGGATGAATCTTAGGGCATGCCATCTACAGCGCCTCAGAGGTTTGAAGTTCCCCTTTCCAGGCGAATAGTCCAGTGAAAAGTGTGGCAAACGACACATACATTAGAAAGCGTTTTGAGAGGTGCTGCCATCAGTATGGCCATCCAATATCCCATTCTCTGTGCTTGATGTCAACTATCTTGGGACCTATAACATTCTCCTTCTAACCGCCTCTGAAGAGTTATGCGGAAGTACACAATACGGTAATCTAGAAGGGGGGTTTGAATAGATTACGGCAATTTTAAACTATTGATGGCTTCTTTTCGATGCTACAGCGATCTTAATGAATTTGATTCAAATTCAATTAAGTGTGAGACCGCTTGAGTTGATTTAAGTGAAACAGAAATCAAACGTGCGTATGAACACCGTGCCTACCAATCATCTATCGCAAAACGCGAACAAACCACAGAACACGATGATTTAAGGTGGTTCGGAGTACACAACTCGTGTATCCTACATCCACCGTCCACACACACACGCAGAAACGACTGCTTATGAGCGAGTTCAACACTACAACTCAACCACACACACGTTGTCTGATGAACCACGATCAGAACAACCACAATACGTGAATCAAGCACAAGGGATGCTCGAAACACAACCACACACACACACGATGGAATGGAAATTATGAAATGGAGAAGAATTGGGAATTAGGGAACAAATCCGGTTGGAATTCTTCTCGTGGATCGTCCAAACGCTCTTCAAACTTCGATTGGATGTAGATTGATCGATGTAGAAGGTTGAATTGATGACGATCCGGCTTCAGCTCCGCATAGATGGTGATTCCACGTCGATCTGGGCGGAAAGTTGAAGCAGAGCAGCAATTTGGGGCTTTTCCTCTTGGTCCCTTGGAGGCTCTTGGATGGGAGGCTGCTCTCTGCGAAATTGGCTCCAAAAGGATGCTTATATAGTGTTAGGTAAAGGTGGGGGTCGTGGAGGAAGGAACACCCAAGTGGGGCCGGATTTGGAAACCCAAAATCTGAAGTTTCCGTCGGCTGTCGACAGGTGCACTTGCATCTGTCGACAGGCAGACTCAGGCTGAGAACTGGGTTTCAGGAAAATGAGTTTCTGAGTGTATCTGTCGACAGGCAGTTTGCATCTGTCGACAGATGCACTCAGGAATTGAAACCTGAGCTCTGTCCTGGGTTGTCTGTGTGTATCTGTCGACAGGCATTTTGCATCTGTCGACAGATGCACCTCTTTGACAGATTTTTTGTGCCTTTGCTCATCTTTTTCATTATTGCCTCTTCAAGTTCCATCTTTCATGCTTGTACACCTACATGCAAATACATTGTTAGTGATGTACATTGTATGATTTAGCAATGTTTAACTCAATCACTTTCATGGTGTTTTTCATGTTAGTTACACATCAATTTTGCATTAAATCAATGTTCAAGGTGTTAATGTGATCATCAAAAACATGATATATGAAAACCCAACAATCTCCCCCTTTTTGATGATGACAAAAACATTCAATTGATGCATATATTGATGTTCTCCCCCTTTTTGACAACATGCAAAAGGTCAAGTCATGCACAATAAACATGAACTGAGTTTTCATTGATTGATCATTGAAATTTCACAGTACATTTGATAATCATTACATGACTCAATAAAAGAAAGGGAAATAACATGAACAAGCAAAAGATGATAAGACAAGTGAGACTAATTCCCATCTAAGACTCTTAGTGACCTCTAATGACCCTGAGACCCTCTATTCATCGTCATGTCCAGCAGAAGGAGGGTGACGGGATCCATCTCTCTCGGAGTAGAGGTGGTCAAGCCGTCATCCAAAGTGTTGAGGCGAGCATCCACTTGATCAAATCTTGAAGTCATCTGAGCAAATCCTGAGATCATTTCTTGATGGATTTGTGCCAAGTAATCATGAACGGATTGTTGTGGAGGCACAGGTACATCATCAAACTCTTGAGCTTGGTCAGGCATTTGCTCATCTTCAGGTTCTTCATCACTGCCTTCATTTGCTTCATCGCCTTCATTGTCTTCTTCACCAGTTGACACTTCAGCTCCTTGTGGTTCCTGTCCCTTGAGAGTCCTTGTGACGACGCCGTCTACAATCTTGTAGCCCATGCGGTTGGCGGCAGTGAGGTCAAAGCACTTCGGGATTTTAGTGAGATGAGCTCACTTGGAGGGATAGGAATGCCAAGGAAAATAAGAAGAGAAGTGATGGGGCAAGCATATGGCATTGATCTTTTGGTGTTAGAGAAACACCGACGGATGAGGCTTATCATGAGTTCAGGAAGATTGATTTCTTGACACTTGAGGAAAAGATGAACAGGATTTGTGGACCTCGGTGACTAACTCTCGACTTCCATCCTTCGGGACGATCAAGGTAGTGAAGATGTGATGGATCATCCGGATCAAGGGAGGAAAGGAGTTGGCGTTGAGACGAGCAATCTCCTTGGTAGTGTCATAAGGTTCCAACGAGAAGCTCATAGTACTCAGAAGCAGAGGGATTGTAGTTGAAGATTTCAACTCCTGAGTTTGGAATTTCAAGGGCTGTGGAGAGAAGATTTGCGGTGAGGCGAAAACGAGTGCCTTTCACCGAAGAGTAGATATCTCCCTGATCGGAAAGCCCTAAGTTATTGTAGAACTCGGATACGGCAGTTGGAGAGTATTGCAAGTGGGAGTATAAGAAGGATGTCCACCCTTGAGTGTCAAAATAAGGTAGGAGTGAGGGGAACATCGGTGCTAAGGACTCGAAGTCCACATACCGGGATTGGACAATCTTCTTGAAGGTGCCGTTGGGTCGGATAAGACGGAGACCTTGAGGAACGATGAGTTCCGGCAACCGATCCTCACGATGCTTGCTGCGGCGTTCAGAAGGACCCCTGGAGCTTTCTCCGGCGTCCGTCGGAGCGCGACGACGGCGAGCGAGAAGCTTCGATTTGGGTGCCATCGCAGGAGGAAGGATGAGAATGGTGTGAAGGCAGTGGAGGGATCCCAGACGAGGAGCAGGATCGTCGGAGACGGAGCCCTGAAGGGGAAAGAGAGGGGGTTTGGAGAGAGGAGGAGGGAACAAGAGAGGAGGGTGAAAAAGGGTCGTGGGTGGCCTTAGAATGGACTTGGAGGGTTTTAAAAGGAGGCCCCACAAAAGGAGGTGAACCGGCGCGAGGGTTTTCTGAAAAAACGGATCTGGGCCGTCGTCTGTCGACAGATGCCAGTCTATCTGTCGACAGATAGCTCCTTTTTGGTGAAAACTTGATTTTTTTCAAAATTTTCAAAGGGACAAGTGTTCATTTGTTGTTTTAAGGCAAATGGGTGTATGTGCAAGACAAAAATCCATATCCATTAAGATGAAGACATGACACAAATCTAAAATGATTTTGAATTAAAAATGATAAGTTCTTTAATTAGATCATGAGGAACACATTTCACAAAAGCCAGTGAAAATTAAATAACTCTTTTGATTAAGGCCGTTGAAGACAAACATGCATTTAAATAGAGATGATAGTCAGATGACAATTGAATTAAATGCCCACAAGAATGTCTTACCGAAGAAACACATTGGACTTGACAAAAATTTCGGAGGCTTCACTCTATTTCTGGTATGATCTTGGAAGATTTAAGCAACGAAGATGGAAAAGAGTGGCAATGAGGAGCACTTTCACTTTTTCATGTGAAGGTAGACATTTGTGATGCCAATACCCCCAGTTACTCAATGTGAGTGTCCATCAAGCCATTGTATAGATAATGAAACAACCTTTTGACGCGAAGACTGACATTTGTGATGCCCATGTCCCCGGTTACTTAGTGATTTTCATCATTGCTCTACCTCCATCCCACAAATGAAAAACAAATTTGTTGATTGAACTGAAGAAATAGGTAGCTTTTCCTCTTTTTTTTTATTTTTTTATTTTTTTGCTTTTTGTCAAGTACATGAGATTTCTTTAGGCAAGTTGTAATGTGGAACATAAATTCAAGAGTTTTCTGATTTTTCAAATCATTTTAGATTCATGTTTAACGACAAGGGAGTTATTCAAAGGAGATGTTTAAAAATCATTTGGTTTGCTCATTATGTTCAAAATGATCTAAAAGACCTTAATCAGGTCATGCATCAACAACATTTAGACTTGGTTCATGACTTCGACATGAAGTGGATATGAAGGGTTATATTGCACACAAACAAACCAAGGTTTACCTTTAAATCATTAAGGAACACTTTTCTTGAAAAGTATGAAGAAGGATTTGAAAAATAAGAAGAATGGGTGTATCTGTCGACAGAAGAAGTCTGTCTGTCGACAGATGCACACAGACTGAGGAATTGAAGTTTCTGCCAAACAAGACTGATTGAATCTGTCGACAGATGGAATGTGTCTGTCGACAGATAGGAACAGAGTGGATTTTTCTTGTTTCAGATTGATTGCACTTTTGAGTTCAAGGAAGTGAGAATTCAACAAGTAGATGTATGAGGAGTTTCCTCAATAAATACTCATCTAATCCTTAACTCACTCCCCCATAGTGTGTGCACGTGTTGACACAACATCTAAGCAAGGATTCACACAAGCATTTGATACAAGACAAACATGTTCATGAAGGAAGGTCATACACAAGCACATGGTCACAAAAAAACATTGTCTCATGGAGTTAACATGATAAAATGTAAGGAAACTAAAAATCCTATGTGAAGTACAGGACCTTTATATGTAATGGGACTATGGATACTTGGCGGAGAATGTTTCTCACGCATGATGATAGTTTCCAAACAAGCCGAACTTGTTCTTCCACAGTTCACCATTTGATATACCACATAGTCATTCACACATAAAGAGCATGTATTCCAAAATGGATAGTCAGTTTCATTGCATTTTACACAAACCCAATTCTCTTCTTAAGATGTGAATCTATCTTCAGACAAGGGTTTGGTGAAAATATCAGCCAATTGTTTTTCTGTGGGAATGAAATGAGTTCCAAGTTTTATTGGCAACTTCATCTCTCAAGAAATGATGACGGATTTCTATGTGTTTAGTCCGTGAGTGTTGGACAGGGTTTTTTGAAAGATTGATAGCACTTGTGTTGTCACATAGGATAGGTGTGCATCCAATTTGAACATTATAGTCAGCTAACTGACTTTTGATCCACAACACTTGAGCTGCACAACTTCCTGCAGCGACATATTCTGCCTCTGCAGTGGAGAGTGCAACCGAGTGTTGTTTCTTGGATGCCCACGAAACCATGCAACCGCCAAGGAATTGGCAATATCCACTAGTGCTTTTTCTATCGATTTTACATCCAGCATAGTCAGCATCAGAATATGAAATCAAATCAAAGCTACTGCCTGCTGGGTACCAAAAACCCAAATTGCATGTTCCGGAGAGATATCGAAAATTCTCTTGACTGCAATTAAATGGCTTTCCTTTGGACTAGATTGATATCTAGCACAAAGGCAAACACTAAATTGAATATCCGGTCTACTTGCAGTAAGATAAAGGAGTGAGCCAATCATACCTCGGAAGTGCTTTGCATCTACCGGTTTACCTTTCTCATCATTTTCCAATTTGATGCTTGTGCTCATTGGGGTGGAGGCCGGTTTAGCTTGCTCAAATTGAAATCGTTTGAGAAGCTCTTTGACATACTTTTCTTGATTTATGAAGAATCCGTCTTTATGTTGTTTCACCTGCAAACCAAGAAAGAATTGAAGCTCCCCCATTAGACTCATCTCAAATTCACTGTGCATGTGTTTAGAAAATTCTTCACACAGTGAAGGGTTAGTAGAACCAAATATGATATCGTCCACATAAACTTGAACAACAATTATGTGATTGCGAACTTTCTTAGTGAAGAGTGTTTGGTCTACTTTACCTCTTGAGTAGCTCTTGCTTACCAGATAATTGCTTAGTCTATCATACCAAGCTCGAGGTGCCTGTTTCAAACCATAAAGAGCTTTGTGCAATTTATACACATGGTTAGGCATTTCAGAATTTTCAAAACCTGGTGGTTGAGAGACATAGACTTCTTCTTTGATATAGCCATTTAAGAAAGCAGTTTTAACATCCATTTGATAGAGTTTAAACTTATGGGAGCATGCATATGCCAATAAATTCTGACTGCTTCTAACCTGGCTACAGGAGCAAAGGACTCTTCAAAGTCTACACCAAATTCTTGACTATATCCTTTTGCTACGAGTCTTGCTTTATTTCTTATCACTTTTCCTTCTTCATTAAGTTATTCCTAAACACCCATCTAGTTCCTATGATAGAGATTTCAGGGGTTTTAGGAACTAAACTCCATACATTATTTCTTTGAAATTGACCAAGTTCCTCATGCATAGCATCAATCCATGAGTTGTCTTTTAAGGCTTCTTCAACATTTTTGGGTTCCACTTGAGAACAAAGGCAAAAAGATCATGTTCAATTATTTTTCTTACTTGAGACCTCGTTTGAACAGAATCATTTAAACTACCTATCACATCATCAAGTGGGTGATCTTTGGAATACCTCACATTTGTGATTGTTGAAGGGCCGGGAGTATCTTGTCCTTGAGGAATTTGATCTTGTGAATGTTGTTCTTCAGGAGGATCACTTTCTGGTGGATTCTCTTCAAGTGTTTCATCTTGTTTTCTGAATGCTATTTCATCATCTTCATCGTAGTCCCGGTGAAGATATCCACCTTTGGTCTTGGAGTCTACTTCAGATTTGTCTTTTGCTTTGACTTGTAGATCCTTAAGCGATGTTCCTTCATCCTCTTTTTCAATCCTGTTAACATTCAATCTGTTAGACTTGGCATAAGTCTCATCAAAATGACATGTGGAGTTTCTTCCACAGTTCGTGTTTTATTGTTAAACACCCTATATGCCCTAGAGTGTTCTGAGTAGCCTAGAAAACACCTTGATCACTTTTGGCTTCAAATTTATCTAAATCAGATTTATCATTGTTGTGAATAAATACCTTTGAGCCAAAAACTCGGAAGTACCCAAGGTTGGGTTTCTTACCTTTCAATAACTGGGGGGGTTTTCTTTATCACAGGTCTTACCATGGCTCTGTTTAGAATGTAGCACGAAGTGTTCACTGCTTCTGCCCAAAATCTTTTGGAGAGTTGGCCTTCAACCAGAAGAGTGCGAGCCATTTCCACCAATGTTCTGTTTTTCCTCTCCACTACTCCGTTTTGTTCTGGAGTCCTTGGGGAAGAGAACAGATGTTCAATCCCTTGGTGCCTGCAAAAATCAGAAAATGCATTGTTATCAAATTCTCCCCCGTGATCGGTGCGGATTGAGCATATTTATTCACATTGCCATGCTCAATCTTGTTAAAGAATTCTTGAAAGATTGTGAGTGTTTCACTTTTGTGTGCCAAGAATTTGACCCATGTGAACCTAGAGAAATCATCTACAATGACAAAACCAAAACGTTTGCCATTGAGACTTAGAGTTCTAGTTGGTCCAAACAGGTCCATGTGCAACAGTTCAAATGGTTTAGATGTGCTTACCGGTGCTTTAGATTTGAAAGACTTCCGGGTTTGTTTTCCTTGTGCACATGCATCACAAAAACTTTCGTTGTTGCTAAAAGAGATGTCAGGAAGTCCACTTACCAATTTGAGCTTCATGATCTTGTGCAACACGTTGTAGCTCGCATGGCCAAGCCTACGATGCCACAAGGTCAATTCATCCTGTCTATTTGCAACAAGACACAAGTTGTCATTTTCTGGATCATCTAAATCAACTAAGTAAATGTTATTCACTCTTTTTCCAGAAATTTTACACTTCCTGTTTCTTTATCAACAATTTGACATGAATTTGATTCAAAAATGACGTTGTGACCTCTATCACATAATTGACTTATGCTAAGCAAATTGTGATTAAGGCCATCAACCAACAGTACATTTTCAATTGAATTGGAGGAACACTTACCAACATTACCTGTGCCAATGATTTGGCCTTTGTTGTTACCTCCAAAATGACTTGTCCTCCGTCTTTCTCCACTAGGAAACAGAATTTACCTTTGTCGCCCGTCATGTGCCTCGAACAGCCGCTATCCAAGTACCATTTGTTTTGATGTTGGGCTGCTAGGCATTCCTGCAATGTGGATCAGACAAGAGGTTTTGGTACCCAAATTACTTTGGGTCCCAAAATTTCATTCATGCAACAAAGTAGATGTTAGGAATCCAAACTTGTTTGACCTTTTGTTTCTTTGGATTATTCCAACATTGTTTTTCATCATGACCAATCTTTTTACACACATTGCATGAAGGAATTTTCTTTTCAATTTTCTGTTGCTTGATAGACTGTTTATTCATTGAAACTGTTCTTGTCTGTCGACAGGCACCATTGTATCTGTCGACAGGTGGCTTTTTCTTTTGTTTGTTGGGCATTTTGTTTGTGTGATATTGGCTTGGTCTGAGACTTTCTTGAATTATGCTTTGTGGGAGCATGCTTGCTTGTGCTTGGGCTAGATCAATAAAGAGGTGATCAATGATTCTCCTATTTTCTTTTGTTTGACTGGTTGATATCCTAACCCATGCTTGGTTACATGTATTTTGGTGCCCAAAACTGCATCTAGATTTTGCTTCCCTTTTACAAATTTCATTAAGTCCTCAGATTTTTCTTTCAATTCCTTTTCAGTTTGTTCCAACTTTTTCTTGGTTTCCAATTGTTCTTCTTGAAGGAATTCAATAGAATGTCTTAAACAGTCTTTTTCTTTTGTGTTTCTTGCAATTTCATTTTCAAGCAATCCATTTCTTCATTATGAGTCTCTTTCATCAACTTTCATCATTTCTAATTCTTTTGTCAGGAATGCAATTCGTTCATCATTGTTCTTATCATGCACAAGGGAGTTGCATTTCTTTTTTAATGCTCTATTTTCAGATCTATATTCACGAAATTTTTCAAATAAAGTAGTGTATGCTTCCTCCCATTCACTTGCAGTGAAATCATCAAATGAGAAATTTACCTCGCTGGAGTCATCACTCCTGGCCATCAAGCATTTCACTTCTTCATCATCGGATGTTTCTTGTGCATCTTCATCTTCATCTTCATCACTCCAGGTGGCCAACATTGCTTTGGCCTTTTGGAGGTGAATTTGTCTTTCTTCAGCTTCTTCTTGAGTTCCGGGCATTCTCCTCTCATATGCCCCTGTTTCTTGCATTCATAACAAACAATGTCAGATTTTTTGTTTGACTCATATTTCTGTGAAAAATTTTTCTTAGGAAAGGATTTGGAATTACCTGTTTCTCTCCTCTTGAACTTCAAAATTTCTTGAATTGTCTAGTGAGCATTGCCATTTCACCATCATCACTCTCACTAGATGTTTCTTGCTCATCACTATCTTGTTGAATAGATTTCTTGGAGCTTGTTGATGTTTTATTGGATGCTTTTAAGCAATTGACTTTCTAGGATTTTCTTCTAATTCTTTTTCTTTTGATGTTGATTTCATATGTCATTAGAGAGCCAATTAGTTCATCCAATTTCATTTTGGAAAGGTCTTTGGAATCCTCAATGACAGTGGCCTTAGTATTCCAAGATGAAGTAAGAGATCGAAGGATCTTTCTCACTAAGTCACTTTCAGAGTATTCCTTCTTAAGACCTTTTAGCCCGTTTAACTATTAGCATGAATCTTGCAAACATGTCTGATATGGTTTCATCAGTTTTCATCTTGAACATTTCATATTCAGACACTAACATGCTAACTTTAGTTTCCCTTACCTCGGACGTACCTTACGTTCGATAGAGTTCAAGCTGTGTCCCACATCTCTTTTGCTGTTGAGCATGTGGAGACTCTTGAGAACTCCTTTGGATGCACCGCACATTGCATCATGTTTAGTGCACTCCAGTTGAGAGTTCCCTTGGCTATTTGGTCTTTCGTCCAGGTGTCTTCGTCCTCGGGCAATACATATGGTCCTTTGCTGACTATCTTCCACAGCTCGTAGTTTTGAGCTCTCAAAAATACCTGCATACGATTTTTCCAATAGGAATAGTCAGTGCCATCAAAATAGGGTGGCCTGGTTACTGAATGTCCCTCGGCCATATACCCTTTGCTAGAATCCATAAGATCGAAAATCTCCTGATCGCTAGATCAAATTACGAAAAGCTGTAAATCGGAGAAACCCCTCTGATACCAATTGAAGAGTTATGCGGAAGTACACAATACGGTAATCTAGAAGGGGGGGTTGAATAGATTACGGCAATTTTAAACTATTGATGGCTTCTTTTCGATGCTACAGCGATCTTAATGAATTTGATTCAAATTCAATTAAGTGTGAGACCGCTTGAGTTGATTTAAGTGAGAACAGAAATCAAACGTGCGTATGAACACCGTGCCTACCAATCATCTATCGCAAAACGCGAACAAACCACAGAACACGATGATTTAAGGTGGTTCGGAGTACACAACTCGTGTATCCTACATCCACCGTCCACACACACACGCAGAAACGACTGCTTATGAGCGAGTTCAACACTACAACTCAACCACACACACGTTGTCTGATGAACCACGATCAGAACAACCACAATACGTGAATCAAGCACAAAGGATGCTCGAAACACAACCACACACACACACGATGGAATGGAAATTATGAATGGAGAAGAATTGGGAATTAGGGAACAAATCCGGTGGAATTCTTCTCGTGGATCGTCCAAACGCTCTTCAAACTTCGATTGGATGTAGATTGATCGATGTAAGGTTGAATTGATGACGATCCGGCTTCAGCTCCGCATAGATGGTGATTCCACGTCGATCTGGGCGGAAAGTTGAAGCAGAGCAGCAATTTGGGGCTTTCCTCTTGGTCCCTTGGAGGCTCTTGGATGGGAGGCTGCTCTCTGCGAAATTGGCTCCAAAAGGATGCTTATATAGTGTTAGGTAAAGGTGGGGGTCGTGGAGGAAGGAACACACCCAAGTGGGGCCGGATTTGGAAACCCAAAATCTGAAGTTTCCGTCGGCTGTCGACAGGTGCACTTGCATCTGTCGACAGGCAGACTCAGGCTGAGAACTGGGTTTCAGGAAAATGAGTTTCTGAGTGTATCTGTCGACAGGCAGTTTGCATCTGTCGACAGATGCACTCAGGAATTGAAACCTGAGCTCTGTCCTGGTTTGTCTGTGTGTATCTGTCGACAGGCATTGCATCTGTCGACAGATGCACCTCTTTGACAGATTTTTGTGCCTTTTGCTCATCTTTTCAATGCCTCTTCAAAGTTCCATCTTTCATGCTTGTACACCTACATGCAAATACATTGTTAGTGATGTACATTGTATGATTTAGCAATGTTTAACTCAATCACTTTCATGGTGTTTTTCAGTTAGTTAGCACATCAATTTTGCATTAAATCAATGTTCAAGGGTGTTAATGTGATCATCAAAAAACTGATATATGAAGAACCCAACACCGCCCAATTCGGTCTCCCCCTGTAGTGGCAGTTAGGAGAGATGTGAGCATCAATATAAAGGGGTGGGATATCATGTTTAGATTGGGTTATCAATCAGGAAAAGGCCTGGGTGCCCATCTCCAAGGGCGAACAAAGACTGTGGCCAGCACTAAGAAATTCACAAAACATGGCCTGGGATACTCAGAATGGGCTGCTTCTTCATTTCCTTCACAATCAGACCATGGCCCACTTACCTGGTCCTTGTATGAACACTTCGTCAGAGGGCCCGTGCAGCCCGGATACAACACTACTATAGAGGCATTAAAATCAGCTTACCAGTCCTTAGAAGAGCAGCGGCCCAATAAGAAGAAGAGAGCTGAGGCAGGTACAGAGGACCCAGATCAGGAAGATGTTATCTCATCAGTCAGTCTGCTGTTTGAAGAACCAGAAGCTAGGACAGAAGAGTCAGAATTAGAAGACCTTGTCTCTGCAGTCAATCGTCTGTTCAGCGAAGAAGACACGCCGCAAGTAGCAGCGTTATCAACATCAGCAACCACCACCAAGTGACAGTTGCTTGGATTTGGTGAGGAAAGTCAGCCAACCAACTCAACCGTTTCAGAAAAGGAGCTCTGGCCAGGGTTTTCCCGGCCTCCCATTCATCTTATTTCATCCATACTTGTTTATAATTTTGATGTTATTCTCTTGTCTCTCTCCTTTATTATTCAATTCTCTCCCGACGCCGTTGAAGCGTTAATTCTCCCTTCACCCCTCTTCACCATTTCCTTTAATGGCTCGGTTCTGTCTTTCTCCCGGAGCCTTTTTAATGTAATGTAGTTCCTTTCATCAAAAAAATCCAAAAATATGTGTGTGCCCCCCCCATCATCTTCTCTCCTCTTTCTTCGGATGGCGATCCCCGTCTTCCTCCTCCCCTTTCTTCGAACGGCGATCCCCGTTCTCTCTTTCCCTATTCATCGGACGGCGATCCCTGTCTTTCTACTCTTTTCTCCCTGCTTTCTGCCCCCAGCTGTTGACTTCCCCGACTCCCTTGACGGCGATCCCCGTCACCCCACACTCCTGCTCTCCTACTTCGACGGCGATCCCCGTCACCCCGCACTCCTGCTCTCCTGCTTCGACGGCGATCCCCGTCACTCCACACTCCTCCTCTCCTCTCAGACGGCGATTCCCGCCCTTCTCCTCTTTCTGTGCAAACCGTGACTTCGTCTGATTGACCAACATGGTCACGTTGGGCGTTCTGGGCGAGGGGCCTTCTGTCCCCCTGCGCCCCATTCCTGCGGCCGGCACCCTGAGCTCGGGTGGCCCGCCTCTTCCTCCAGTCCCATCGGAGGACCCTCACGGCCCTGCCACACCTTTTCCTGCTCATTCCAATAAACCTCTGGACACTCCTCCAGAATCTCCTGTAAATATAAGGCTTAGTTCAGAATCGGGGGTAGAATCTGGCAAGTCCTCGTCCCCATCTAGGAAGAAGAAGGGTAATGGCATACCCCGAAGGTATCTGCTTGACTTAGTTCAAAGGTGTGGCACTCTTCTAGCTGTCGAAGAGTTCGTCCAGGAAGCAGTAGTTTTGAACTTAGAGGATTTACATATAGAGGAAGGGCTAGACGATGGTTTTGGAATTTATGAAATTGTAGCCGAAGGGGACCCATTAGATGAGAATGATTGTAAGATAGAGGATGCTGCTGAGGCGTATGCTAGTGGTATGAGGAGATTCGATGAACCTACCTCAACAGTCGATGAGCCCACTAAAGAGGTAAACGTGGGAACTGAAGAGGACCCCAGGCTTTTAACCATAGCTTCCAACCTCCCTCTCGAAGAAGAAGAAGCGCTCATAGAAATGTTGAGGGAGTTTAAGGATTCCTTTGCTTGGTCCTACGAGGACATGCCCGGCATTGACCCTGATTTGGTGGAACACAGGCTGATCTTGAAGCCAGGGGCAGTTGCTGTCAAACAAAAGTTAAGGAGGTTCCTCCCCCACATCGCTTTGAAAATGAAAGAGGAAATTGATAAACTACACAAGGCTAAGTTCATCCGTGTAGTCCTCTATCCATTGTGGGTGGCGAACATCGTCCCGGTCATGAAGAAGGACTGAAGGGTGCAAATCTGCATAGACTTCTGGGACTTAAATAAGGCATGTCCTAAAGATGATTTCCCCCTACCTCACTTGAACGTTCTGATTGATAATACAGAAGGGTTCGAAACTCTATCATTTATGGGTGGGTATTCAGGTTACAATCAAATTCATCTAGCCCCGGAGGATCAAGAGAAAACCTCCTTCACCACCCCATGGGGAACATATTGCTATGTGGTCATGCCGTTTGGATTAAAGAATGTCGGCGCCACTTATCAAAGAGCAATGTTAGCTATCTTCCACGACATGATTCATATTGATGTTGAAGTCTACGTGGATGATATCGTGGTGAAGTCTCGGACCAGAAGAGAACACTCCTCCGTGCTTGCCAGGGTATTTCGCCGCGCACAAGAGTATCAATTAAAGATGAATCCAAAGAAGTGTGTATTCGGGGTTTCTTCGGGCAAGCTGTTAGGCTTCATAGTTAGCAAACGGGGGATTCAAATAGATCCTCACAAGGCCAAGGCAATAAATGAAATGCCTCCTCCCAAGAACATATCTGAGCTTCGAGGTTTGATTGGTCGGCTTCAGTTCATAAGGAGATTCATATCTCAGCACTCTCAAAGATGTCGTCCCTTCTATGAATTGTTGAAAGGAGGAGTCAATTTTGAATGGAACTCCAAGTGCCAAGAGGCCTTTGATGAGCTCAAGAGTTACCTTATGAATCCTCCCGTGCTTCAGGCGCCCATCCCTGGGAAACCCTTGATCCTGTATCTGTCAACTATTGAGGACTCCCTAGGAGCTGTCCTTGCTCAGCATGATGAATCCGGTAAAGAAAGGGCAGTCTATTACCTATCTAGGCTCTTCAATCCCTCCGAGCTCAAACTCACCACAATGGAGAAAACATGTGCAGCGCTAGTTTGGGTAGTGCAGAAATTGAAGCACTACTTCCTAGCTCATAAGGTGAGTCTGATTTCTAGAATGGATCCTATTAGGTATCTCCTGGAGAAACCAGTCCTCGCCGACAGATTGGCGTGCTGGCAAAGCTTCCTCTCCTAGTTTGATATTTCCTTCATAGTTCAGAAAGCCATCAAAGGGTATGCCATTGCTGAGCACCTTGCTCACCTTCCTCTCCCACACAGTGACACGGTTCAAGAGGATTTTCCCGATGAAAACCTGTCACTCGTCTCTCAAGATCCCTTCTGGTCGCTCCATTTTGACGGGGCTCTCAATTCTAGGGGACGGGGCATAGGAGCTGTCTTGCTCACCCCAGAAGGGATCACCATTCCTCTAGCCTATCAGCTCCAATTCAATGCCACCAACAACATCTCCGAGTATGAGGCTCTTCTTGCCGGTCTTAAGCTCGCCTATCTCTTAGGCGCGCATCATCTCAAGATTATAGGAGACTCTCAGCTCGTTCTTCGGCATGTCCTTTTTACCTATCGCACTCGTGACCCTAAACTCAAGCCCTATCAAGATCTGGTCACTCTCCTAGCCAAGCAATTCCGTCAACTCATCTACATTCATACTCCTCGTTCTCATAATATCTTGGCTGACGCTTTGGCGTCACTAGCCTCCTCTCTCACCTTCCCTCTCAGCCGCAGCGCTGAGACAATCACCGTTCAAAGGTTAGAGGCTCCCTCTACTCAGGATCCTTGGTTCGTTAACCTTAGGAGTTCTCTAGTCTTCAAGGCGGAGAGGAAAGAAGCAAAAGAGTTATTGCTTGTAGAACTAGGAGAAATGATGGTAGAAGAAAGGTCGTGGTACCATGAGATTGAGCAGTATTGAAGGGACGGTACCTTCCCAGAAGAAGCTGAAGCAGAAGACAGGCGAGCTATCCGTAGAGCGGCGTTAAAGTATACCCTTGTTGATGAAGTGCTTTACAGACGCGCTCTAAATGGAATGCTCCTTAGATGTGTGACAGATGAAGAGGCTCGGAAGGTAGTGGAAGGGTCTCACTCTGGTGAATGCGGAGGGCATGTGAATTGCCAGATGTTGGCTAAGAAGATTCTTAGGCAGGGCTACTACTGGCCGACCCTAGAAGAAGACTATGCCACCTACGTTCGTAGGTGTGTCAAATGCCATATCTATGCCGACAAAATCCATGCTCCATCCTCCTCTTTACATCCTCTATCTTCCCCTTGGCCTTTCTCCATGTGGGCCTTTGATATCATCGGGCCCCTTGGTGATACTAATGCTCAGATAAAACAAAAATCATTTATTCTCACTGCTACTGAGTACTTCACCAAGTGGGCCAAAGCTGAAGCATTTGCAGAAATCAAAGGTTCAACCGTATGTAAATTCATCATGAGGAACATCATCACGCGGTTCGGAGTACCAAACAGCCTCGTCACCGACAATGGACCACAGTTCATATCTCAAGAGCTTCAAGACTTGTGTAAGAAATTCAACATTTCCTTGCATCATTCGTCTCTATACTATCCACAAGGCAACGGCCAGGCCGAAGCCACAAACAAAATGCTTTTGAAAATTCTAAAGAAAACCTGTGAGTCTAATAAATTTACTGATTGGCCAGAAAAATTAGTTAAGGCTCTGTGGGCCTACCGCACCTCCGTCCGCACGCCCACCAGGCAAACTCCGTTCTCACTTACTTATGGGATGGAAGCGGTATGTCCACATGAGATCCTCATTCCTTCGCTAAGAGTCCAGCTAGACAAGGAACTCAATCCCGATGAACATCGGGAGGCGTTACTGGTACAACTGGAACTCTTAGACGAACGACATCTGGCCGCGGCCGATCATGTGCTTGCATATCAAAACAGACTCTCAAGGTCTTTTCAGAAGAAAGTGATTGAGCGAAAATTTCAAGAAGGAGACATGGTTTTGAAGCGCATTTTTATAAAACCTGGAGGTCCAAGATCCAAATTGTCAGCAAACTGGGAAGGGCCGTATGTCGTTAAGGAAGTGTATCCCGGAAACGCGTATAGGCTAGTTAATGCCGAAGGTGAGGAGCTCTCTCACCCATGGAATGAGCTATATCTTAAAAGATTCTACCTCTAATGTTGATAACAACACCAATTTGCAAAAGTGAATGTCATTGGCCATGTGTCTCACCCCCCCCCCTCTTTGGGGTAAATGATTTCTATGTCCGGCTACACACACACAACACGGCGACCTAAGGCCAATTCCCCTTCGTTTAAGGTGTTTTCACTCAGCCCTAGCATGGGGAACCGAAGGTCAGTTCTCTTCTTACTCGGACAAGGTCTAGGGGCAAGGGGGAAGCTAGCCTGTAGACAAGCAATGGTATGGACCATGTGTATGAAGTCTCAAAGAGGGACGGTCAATTCAAAGGAAAAAGACAAAAGAAACAAGAAAATAACGAGAAAAAAAAATGATGATAAAATAGGGGCATGTCAAAGAGTGGCAGTACAGTTCCCCACGGGACGCCCTTGAGCCCGGTCGTACGTATGCCCCCAATTCAAAAAGAGCAATGACCTTAAAGTCCCTAGACAATAGACAGATTGCACATGTGACATACCCATTGCAAATCTTACAAGCCAGTAAACCCGACCCCAAGACCAAGTCTTGTCTCATTGCTAATCTTCCTATCCTCCCTAGAAGACCAAAAGACTCCCACACCTGGTCTGTGTTAGAACATCAATATTCAAGGGGCAAGAAGCCTTAGTAAGCCAAAGATAAATGCACACTGCACATAGATATTATTCGCCAAACAAGAGATGGGGATGAGATCCATGGCTAATTACCCAAAAGCAAGAGGTGTTGTTATCAAAAAAAAAAATTTCTAAAATCTAAAAAATTCAAAAAAAAATCAGAAATCTCAAAAATCTCAAAAAAAATCAAAAATCTCAAAAATTCAAAAAAATCTAAAAAAAATTAGAAATCTCAAAAATCCAAAAACAAAATCTCAAAATCTCAAAAATCCAAAAAGAATGTGTGTACATACCGCTTTCCTTTAGCATGCATTGTTTATTTTCCTTTCCGCCTATTTAATAAGGCTCAGCCTCATAACAATTGCGAAGTTAGGTTCATGATTATTTAAGCGCAAGGGGCTGAGCCAAAGAGCAAATCTAACCTATTTTACTAAGTGTGCAGGGACAAGTAATTCTAAGGGACGTGCAGCGCCGCACTCAATGTTCTCTGCCTATCTCTCTCTCCCGTGTTTAAATCTCATCTCACATTCGTGTCAATAAGCAAACCATTCATTCCATAAGCAATTGGCATAAAAACAAAAGTTCTACTAAGATATGAACAACATGTACAAAGATAATGGGGGAGGTGGCTCATAATCTCCTCACTGACCACCGCCACTCTCCCCAGATCCCTCCTGCCTGTCAGTTGGTGGCAATATCTCGCCACCACCTCTAGCACTCTGAGCGCTAGCCTCGCCCCGACGGCGCCTCTCCTCCTCCTCGTTCCTCCGTCGGCTGGAGGAACCTGCTAGATACTCCCCCACGGAGGCGCCCGTCGCTCTGCTGGCACTCGCCCCACTCCTACTCTGTGAACTGCCGATCGCCATCACGATCTCCTGTAAGCTCCTCGCCACGGCCTGCTGCGCATGCAGCTAGGAGCGGAGCCGAGCGATCTCCTCCTGATCCCCGGACGACCCTCGCAGGCGCAGTGTCATCAGCTCCTTCGTCATATCTGCTACCTGCGCCTCAGCTGCCTCCGCCCGGATGCGCAGCTGGTCTCGCTCACCACGAATCGTCTAGATCTCCCCCTGCAGCTTATCCCTCTGTCCCTGCAAGTCCATGGCATGCTCGGTAGTGAGCCGCAGATCCCTCTCCTGCAAAATAAAAGAACAAGTCAGTCAATAATCTTTAAAATAAAGTTTGATCTGAATTTTTGTTGTATTTACCCGCTCCTCCAGGTGCCTCTGTGCCTCCTCGGCCCTCAGCACCGCTCCTGTCAGCCGGGCTTCCAGAAGAGACGGGGTACCCCCTGTCGTCTGTGAAGAGGAGGCACCGTCTGCTCCGGTGCTCCTCACTCTCGCCAGCTCCTTCTTCTGCGCACAAAAGTACACATCAATTTCCAAAAAAAAAAAAAAAAAAGGGAGTACTGAAGTCTGAGTAAGTACTCACCAGCTCCTCGGCCTGCCTCTGCGCCGCCTCCTGATCCTGCATCGCCGAGTGGAGTAAGGCTCGGAGCGATGCTATCTCACCCGCCGCATCTACTTGCAAATTGAGAAGACAGATTAGTTCACAATTTATAATAAACGCAATCAATTTCAAAGGGTAAAGAGAGAGAAGTAGCATACCTGAAGGAAGGGGTAGAAGCCGCTCGTAGAAGTCTGCCGCTCCGAGGCGCCCAGGCTGTTGTACTGGTGTGGCAGAAACGCCGCTCCCCAGGCGTAGCTCCCCACCGCAGACAGGTCCTCCAGCAGGGGCAGGAAACGGCAGTGGACTGCGTCGCCCCTCGTAGCAAACAAGACTCTATCGCGGCAATCATTGCCGTCGCCTTCTGTCCGAGGTGTTGTTTTGTTGTCTATACTCTATTGGCTTATGTTGTTTGACTGTGTCCATATTTATATGAGTTTGTGCTTATTATCTTTGTTTCTTGTCAAAATAAAATTCAAAAAATTCAAAAAAAAAAATCAGAAAATTACAAAAGAGGTCGTCGCAGGTAAGTATTTCTATCCCTACTCCCCGCATTACTATATGGTATTCTATTTATTATATCGCTTCAAGGACCGGCTGGTTCTCGATGTGCTCTGGGATTTGAGTTCCCCTTTACCAAAAACAGTGATAATCTAGGTGCACATTGATTATCGTTGGATAGGCCGTTGAGTTGTTTAAGTACGGGAACGATGGATTCAGACCTGCACTGCGGTTGTAGGTAGTCTCTTGACCTGTTCTTATTTGGCTTAACAATATTATCCTTGATATATTTTCTCTTTTCTTCTTTTCTTTGCATTTGTTTTGATGATTTCTTTTATTTTAGCCCAGCATGCATCATGTAGGAGTTTGAGCTTCCCTGACTCATTCCTGACTCTTGATGAGCCCTTGTTGAGTGCCCAATCACCCTCTAATTTCCAAACAAGAAATCCAATTCCACTCCGAATCGGAAGGTTTGCCTCCGAGTGAGTTGTTCCCGTCAGTTTGACAAGAATTTCCCTGTCTGGATTACCTATCCAAATTTTTCCTTTTCCTTTGATCCGTTTTGGTTGCGAACCGCTCCCAAGACAGAGTCATGAGTTACCTGCCTGGCACGCACATGTCCCTCCAAGGCGAAACCTGTAGGCCAATCGGCTAGGGTACCTCTCAATCGAGGGGTTGATCGTCCTTTTCTTTCTCTCTTTCGTCCAGACTTGTGTTTTTCTTGGCATCCTGCTCGAGCAACTGACTCGGGGCTTTCACGAAGATTCCAATTGCTCGTTAGTCAGATCGGGTGTCTCTTCACCTTGGCTCCCACTTTCCAGTCCACACTGCGTCATTTCCGCTTCGCCGTCACTTTGTGACAACTCCACTCCACTTCCGCTTCGCTACCCTGCAAAGTGGAAGCCAAGGAGGGGCAATCTGTAGACACCCGTTTCCGACTAATGGGTTGAACCCCATTTCATGTTATCCTGGTTAGCCCCTAGTTGGTCACTCACCTTGAGCCCATCATTAGCCTTGATTGAGCCCATTAACAATTTAAAATTGCCTTGAAATCCCGCCCATTATTATTTTGGAGAGTCCTGATGCAATTATAACTTGTATCTTTTATGTAACTGGCTGATAAATGCAAAATAATTTGATTTCCTAGTCGCGACATATCGTAGCTCCGCGACTCTAGTCGCGACGGCCCTGGACGCCGCGACAGCCCATGCATGATATCCATGCACGTGGACTTACTATCGCGACGCTCCGCCCCGTCGCGTCTCTAGTCGCGACCCCACGATACGCCGCGACAACGCCTGATTGCACCAGACTCCGCAACAACCTCCTATTTATCCTCCTATTGATCCAGCTTTATCCCTAGGAAATATCTCAACCCCTTGGGGCGAGATTTCGGCCCTGGGGACTCTTGTGAGTATCCCTTGGACTCTCCCTTGCAATTTTAAAGGGCCATTATCTCCCATTTCGAATTTTGATCATTTTGAAGAGATAATATCATCCATTTCTCTCCCATGGCTCAATAAAAGAGAGGCCCCTCCTCAAGGACGAGGGGAGCCTCATTGTTACCCCGAAGGGCTGCCAAAATTTCCTTTGACCAATACTTAATCCCGCAGCAACCCTTTTTCCTCCATTTTCCTCACATCCCTCTCCACCAAAGCAACCCATTCCATCATTCATGGAGCACGGGACGTGAGAAGGGCGACTCCAGCACCCTCCTGAAGCTTTTGGACGATCCTTCGAGCTGCAGCCACGCCAAGGAGTCGCCCTAATGGGGCTCACTCTCTCCCTTTCCCTTTCTCCTTCTTTTGCATGCATTTTTCATGTTATTCTTAGATAGAACATATTCAGCACACACCCACATTTTTTCCTATACCCAAAGAGGTTTAAAAACCTCCCAGGTTCGTTCCCTCCATGTTCCCATAATTACTTTTATTTTAGAGTAGATACTATGTTTAACGTGTTCTAATAGAGCTTCCTTTTGTTTGTTTTCTTTTGTGGCAGGCATCCAAGCATCATCCATGAGGAGCTCTTGCCTTCCGGTCGGCTGGAAGACGAGAAGAAGGTCCACACTCCAACAACTCTTGCACAAGAGAACACGGCGGTGGAGGACGATGTGACAAGAAACGCGACTGGCATCAGCGTCGCATTATCAGCACTGTCGCGACCGCTACGGCGGCCGCGACACCAGGTCCGCCCCCCTTTTTCTCTCTCCTTTTCCTAGTTAAGTTAATCGTCTTCATTTTCTATTCATAAGGCAGCTTGCTAGGTGGCGATCACATTCCATGTTCACACACCACTATATTTAGTACTTGTTCGTGTCGAGGGGCGGGGGGGGGGGGACGTCAATCCCCGTGATTACACCTGGATTAGGGTTTCTACCTATGAAGGCGACGGAGCCCCCTGTCGCGTATAGAATGTGACATATCGGGGTGTCACGTTCAGGTTCCTGAACGCGACATATCGGAGTGTCGCATTCTGAAGGCGACATTACCCCACGTCGCGACCTCAGTTGAGAGGTCCTGTTGTGCACGTTTTAAACAGTACGATTATCCGACTATCGATGTCTTATGTGCATGGTTGGTGTGGGTGGTGCATTGGCACCTGTAGCGCTCATTGAGCGTGTCGTTCATGTGATGGACCTGTTGTTTACGTGGTTGACATACTGTTTGCATGGTTTGAGCGGTGTATATATGGTTGGTTTGTGGTGACCGGGCAGTGAGGTTCCGGTGTGAACCTAGCCTTGGTCATTTAATGCCTATTAAAGATTATATATCTAAGAGGGTTTAACTAGTAAGGTATGAGTATGGTTATTAAGTTATTATCATGTAATGGGTTTGGTGCGGCCGTGGAGGTCACTTCGTGACCAATGACAGGCCAGGATATTATTGGTTAAGGAAGTGTATGTGTGTGTCTGTGTAGGCTAGCTTGTAGGTCACAGAGTGATCGAGACAAGCTATTCCTCACATGTATACCGTGGTTTGTAATAATGATAATATATGTATGTACCGTGGTTTGTGCGTTGCCGAGTTTGGTGGTCCGGCGCCTATTCCAGAATACCTCTTCAGTTGGGTACCCTAGGTTCTGTGTGAGCCTGGCACGTGTGTTTGTGGTGCTCGGGGTTTGTCCCGGTACTGTGTGTACCATCGAGGTCTGTGTTGTCTGTCTTGGACACCCTCACTCATGTGTTTGAGTTGTATGTCCGACTGAGGGAAAGACGACAGAGGGCAGTGGCTTGTGTTTGTTGGTATGCGGTCGCTTGTAGCGCACTCGTGGTTGGGGGTACGGACACCGATAGTCGACACTGGTCCCCAGCTAGTCCTGTTTTCCAGTGCCTCACTTTAGGGAGCTTAGGCCAGAGTCTCTAAAGGTGCCAGGCATGGGCCTGCAGCTATGTGGTCTCCAGGTGTGGTGTTGGTTGGTCTCCACTGTTCTTTGGCTTGTGCTTGTGGAGCGGCAGTTGGACCTTTCGTCCGTGACTACGAGACTGAGAGGTAGTTCTTGTGTTGTGTTGTCCGGGTTGGATACTGGCGTCATGAACCAGTAGTCCATTCCCGTGTGGTGGCGTTGTTCCTTTCCGACTCGTGCTTTGTCACTGGTTGTGGTTTGTGTGTAGTGGCTCGTGGGTTCCTTTCCCATGTGTGGCTTTTGACATATTGTGGTTTGGGGTATAATGGACCAGCTCTTGGTCAGCAGTCCTGTTACCCATGTGTTTGAGGTTTGCCTATGAAGCTTGTAGCGTAGACAGTGGTTTGCCTGTGTGGCTTATAGCTTAGGCGACCAGTTGTTGTAGTAGTTTGCCTGTGAGGCTTGTGGCCTAGGCATTTTAGTTGTTGAGCAGACTAGGGGTGTTGGACTAGTCTTGTCGTTTCTCTTTTGTTCTGAGATTTGTATTAGCTGATATGATTATATTTAATTGTTGCTAATCATGTATTGTTATGAGCATGCTTTGGTTTGGCTATCGACGTTGCCAGTGAGACCCTTTGGGGTTGAGGTCTCTTTAGTTTGGTGTGTTGTTTTTGGGTAGTCCCCTACTGAGCCGGTGACTTGTTGAGGCTCACTCCCCTACAGTTCTTTTCAGGGCTTACCGTAGGTATGGCTTGCGAAGGCGTTGTGACAGACTTGCACCACCAGCAGTAGTGTTAGTTGTGTTGTGTGAGCTTGTGCTCCCTCAGGGTATGCCCTAGGTAGTTGTACTTTTAAATTCGGCATGTAATAATGTGTTGGGACAGTTGTAAATTGATATATACAGATATGAGCACATGTACTTTCTTATGTCTTATACTGTTGTGGTTGTCTTTTATATTCCTAATGGACACGTGTACAAGCTATCCCTTGCGAGACTTCGGTCCGATCGCGGGAGGCGGACTTGGATATGGAGCCTTATTGGGCATAAATATCCAGGGCCGTTACAGTTGGTATCAGAGCAATGGTCATGTTAGATTATGAAAAGACATTAAGGCTACAATGTCTCAAGACATGGTTTAATGTCCCTTACTGGTAGTAAGTCTGCGGTTTTATGTGATTTAAAATGGTTTTCACGTGGGTTTTGCCATGTGAATTGTGTGTTTGTTTTTTTTATAAGTGTGGCAATTACTGGTAGTAGCTGAGAAAAGATGTGGTTAGAGGAAATCTGGTTTATGAGATGTGTTCGATTATCTGCACACCTGGTAGTTGTTAGTAATGGCAGAGAAATGGTGAGGTTAGTGGTATAAGTTGCGTGGTTGTATTTATGTGCCAGTTGCGGTTAAAGTGTAGATGTTTAAAGGTTTTTGATTATAGAAGTGAAAGAGATTAGTGAATTTGGTTGTGATAATCAGAAAGGGGAGAGTAGTATTTTGGAAAAGATATGTCTAAGGTATTTTGGTAAGATACAGAGCTGGCAGAGACAGGTATAGGGCAATAAAATGGTAAGAAATAGTGGAATAATGTTATTAATGAGGAATAAAGTAGTGCAGATAATGATGTGATTAGCGTTATGGAAGGTTTGGAATCATTGTATGAGGTAGTTCAGCGTGAGATGAAGTACTGATAAACAGAGGAGCAGCAATGTAAGGCAGTCAAGTTAAATGTATTTGTGATTAGAAAGAGTTGTAGTAAAGAGTTTGAGAATAGTATTGCTGTGAATAATGATGGTCACAGGAAATTTGATGAAAAGATCAGTATAAGTATGTGCAGAGGTGATCAGTTAAGTAAAGAAAGAATAAAGGAAAGATCAGAGCACAGTTAGACTTTTCTAAGGATTTCATAAGAGAGATATTCATTTGGCAAGTGGCAATTTGTGAAGATTGCATAGAATGGTTTATTAAAGAATGCAGTGTTAAAAATAAGATTAATGATGTTTAGCAATTGGGTATAGTTTATGAAGAAGAGAGGTAAAATTGGTGTCAGGAAAAGATTGAGGCTAAGGTTAGGAATGTTTGGAGAAAAATAAAGTTATGAGGGTCAGAATAAAAAGAGATGGATTAGCTGAGAAGCAGTTAAATAGTATCAGGTAAAGTGGAACAGCAAGGTAAATTATGAAAGGAATTGAAGTAAAGGTTTAAATGAAAAGGATAGTAATAAGTATGATGTAGCTGTAACAACAATGATTTCAGCATTAGAAAATAAAGCAGTAAAGTAGAATAGAGAAATCAGGCAGAGCAGATTATAGTATTTAAGGAGATCAATTTCAAGTCACGGCCTTGGCAGTTGTTAGTAAAGGACGAATGTATGATAGTAAAAATTGTAGTGTGAAGGGTAAAGTACGATAAGCCGAACAACAAAATAATTAAGAGAAATGTTTTGCAAGAATGATATTATGGTAGATGCAGTTGGCAGGTTATTGATCAGGGAAAGAAAGAGTACAAAAGATTATGAAACATATATAATTAAAAGGTTTGGGAAATGTTCAGCAAGAATTCACATGGTAGCACACAAAAAGTGATTCAAATTAAGCATAGGTATTTTCTCGAGAAAGTACTTTAGAATTTGATGTAAGAATAAAAGGCAGAACAGTTAAGGAATAGTATACAGATTAGAGTATGATAGAGCGAGAAATGAATGGAAATTTGAAATTGTTAAGTACAAAAGGAAAGGATGTGATCAGTTAAACAGTGAACAACTTAAGGTCAGATGGCACTTGATTGAGAGAGTTTAATAAAGTTGAAGGTGAAATATGTGTGGAATTAATTGAGCAGTATTATTTGCTAATAAGAGAATGTTATTTAAGTAAGAAAGGAATGTAAAGAGCAAGGTATGTCAGTCGTGGTATGACATGATTCAGAATTAAAGCATGTGGCACAATCAGAATTGAAGTATTAGAGAAAGCAGTCCATAAATTTTGATATTTTCTTCCAGCATTGATTGACTGAGTAAAGTGATTTAAGAAGCGAGAAAAATTAGTATTGAATCTAGCTAGCGTCAGGGTAATAATGAAAGTGCGAAGCAATTGTAAATAATATTGGGAGCAGAATTTATGGAATATTTTGTCAGGTATTTAGTGTAATCAGAGTGGCGTAGCAGAAGCATGGGAGGTTTGATATTTACAGGTTACCAGAGATTGAATGTTTAAAGGAAAATTTAAGATTTTTGTACAGACAGTGATTTTTGCCAAAAAAGAATAAAGATAGTATGGACAGAATGGTATAGAGAGGCAGGGAATTCAGTTATGATAGTGTGATTTTTGATGAGAAGCTAACAGTTAAGAATGTGAATAAAGTTGTGGCAGAATAACAGTTGGCAATGAAAAACAGATAATAGAAAAGCATTGAGAAATTTGAAGAATTTAAAGATGATTTTTCATAGCAGAACATTTAAAGGTGGCAGTTTATGAAACAGAAACTCAAGAAAGATAAGCGACTCAGAAAGAAATGTTGCAAACATAGCCGGGAAAATGTGGAAGTAGGTTGAGTCCAAAGAGATAAAGCGCCAACAGCAAGGTAGAATCGCCTACAGTTGAAAGGTAAAGAAAGAGCAGAATGTAATAATCAAGTAGTGCAACTGTGAAAGGAATTAAAGAAAAGGGAAAGCAGAACAAGCGTGGAAATGAACAGATGAATCAGTCAGCATCGAAGCAGGTGCAGAGAAAGTGTATCCTACTTGTTCTGTGTATGGCTTTGTTTCTTTTTAGGTGATAATCCGGGTATGGTGGTTTGTTTTGAATGTCGAGGACGACATTCCTTTTTAGGTGATAATAATGTAACGTCGCACATTTTTTTCGGATCTTCGCGGATCCTGGCTTAGCGGGTTTGGTGGCCAGTGTGTGGCCCATTAGCCTGTGTTTCAGGTGTTCGTGTAGGTTGTGAGGCTTTGTGGGCCGGAAGGTTGGGCCCAAAGCGCTCACAGGTTTTCTGCTTATGAACGCGACAAGGGTGTGCGTCGCGTTCTGAACGCGACGGCCCTGGTGGTCGCGTTCCCGTTGCCGCCAAGATGCGGTCCTCGTCTGCATGCACGCCGCGTGTCGCGCGCTGGGCGGCATGCTGACGTCGACCTTGAGAAGGAGACGCCCTACTTCGTCGCGTTCAGGTAGCGACGGAGGTGTATGTCGCGTTCTCCACTATGATGTGTTTTTATGCAAGGTCGGCCGAACAGAGCTTTTACAAGCTCTGCTCGGCCAGGGGAGGCTGCTGCGGCGGATTTCTGGGTGATTCGGCGTTACATAGTGGTTTTCAGCGCACTCTCACTGCGATGACGTCGCATGGAGCGGGGGAAACGACGTGCCGAGGTTGGTTTGTGTGTTCTTCGCGAAGGTAGGGAGATTCCACCTGGTTTTGTTGCGTGGATCTCGTATGATGCATATTTAGACTGTTTATCGCTTTTTAAACAGTAGATATCATGCTAGGGCATTCACTAAAGCATGAAAAATGGGAATTAAGCGTGGTTTGCATGGCTTGTGGGGGTGATCCGGGGAGAGCATCCCGGATTAGGGTTTCCGCCTGTGAAGGTGACGGAGCCCCTTGTAGCGTTTACAACGCGACAGGCCGACCCGTCGCATTCAGGTTCCTGAACGCAACATATCGGAGTGTCACGTTCTGAAGGCGACATTACCCCACGTCGCGACCTCAGTCGAGAGGTCCTATTGTGCATGTTTTAAACGGTACGATTATCCGACTATCGATGTCTTATGTTCATGGTTGGTGTGGGTGGTGCATTGGCACCTGTAGCGCTCGTTGAGTGTGTCATCCATGTGATGGATGTGTTGTTTACGTGGTTGACATACGGTTTGCATGGTTTGAGTGGTGTATATATGGTTGGTTTGTGGTGACTGGGCAGTGAGGTTCCGGTGTGAACCTAGCCTTGGTCATTTAATGTCTATTAAAGATTATATATCTAAGAGGGTTTAACTAGTAAGGTATGAGTATGGTTATTAAGTGATTATCATGTAACGAGTTTGGTGCGGCCGTGGAGGTCACTTCGTGACCAATGACAGGCCAGGATATTATTGGTTAAGGAAGTGTATGTGTGTGTCTGTGTAGGCTAGCTTGTAGGTCACAGAGTGACCAGGACAAGCTATTCCTCACATGTATACCGTGGTTTGTAATAATGATAATATATGTATGTACCGTGGTTTGTGCGTTGCCGATTTTGGTGGTCCGGCGCCTATTCTGGAATACCTCTTCAGTTGGGTACCCCAGGTTCTGTGTGAGCCAGGCACGTGTGTTTGTGGTGCTCGGGGTTTATCCCGGTACTGTTTGTACCGTCAAGGTCTGTATCGTCTGTCCTGGACAACCTCACTCATGTTTTTGAGTTGTACGACCGGCTGAGAGAAAGATGACAGAGGGCACCGACTTGTGTTTGTTGGTATGCGGTCGCTTGTAGCACGCTCGTGGTTGGGGGTACGGACACCAGTAGTCGACACTGGTCCCCAGCTAGTCCTATTTTCTAGTGCCTCACTTTAGGGAGCTTAGGCCAGAGTCCCTAAAGGTGCCAGGCATGGGCTTGCAGCTGTGTGGTCTGTAGGTGTGGTGTTGGTTGATCTCTACTGTTCTTTGGCTTGTGCTTGTGGAGCGGCAGTTGGACCTTTCGTCCGTGACTACGAGACTGAGAGGTAGTTCTTGTGTTGTGTTGTCCGGGTTGGATACTGGCATCATGAACCAGTAGTCTGTTCCCGTGTGGTGGCGTCGTTCCTTTCTGACTCGTGCTTTGTCACTGGTTGTGGTTTGTGTGTAGTGGCTCGTGGGTTGTGGTCTGACCCGTTGGGGTGTGCCTAGTAGGAGGCATAGTTGTGCTGAGGCTTTGTGGTGGTATCTCGTGGTGGTAGGTACCTATACCCTTTGTGGATACCAGTTTCTCGTGGTACATTGTGTACCAGCCTTTTCAGGTGGTGTGATGGAGCTGTGCTCCGTAGAGGTCATGTGGAGAGACCTTCCACTCGTTGTGTTTTACCCTTCATTGGGTAAACTTCCGATTATGGTTTTAATGTGTGATGGATTGGCCTACTGTTGCCAGTCCTGCTACCCTGTGTGTGGCTTTTGACATATTGTGGTTTGGGGTATAATGGACCAGCTCTTGGTCAGCAGTCCTGTTACCCATGTGTTTGAGGTTCGCCTATGAAGCTTGTAGCGTAGACAGTGGTTTGCCTGTGTGGCTTATAGATTAGGCGACCAGTTGTTGTAGTAGTTTTCCTGTGAGGCTTGTGGCCTAGGCATTTTAGTTGTTGAGCAGACTAGGGGTGTTGGACTAGTCTTGCCGTTTCTCTTTCGTTCTGAGATTTGTATTAGCTGATATGATTATATTTAATTGTTGCTAATCATGTATTGTTATGAGCATGCTTTGGTTTGGCTATCGACATTTCCAGTGAGACCCTTTGGGGTTGAGGTCTCTTTAGTTTGGTGTGTTGTTTTTGGGTAGTCCCCTACTGAACGGGGACTTGTTGAGGCTCACTCCCCTACAGTTCTTTACAGGGCTTACCGTTGGTATGGCTTGCAAAGGCGTTGTGACAGATTTGTACCACCAGTAGTAGTGTTAGTTGTGTTGTGTGAGCTTGTGCTACCTCGGGGTATGCCCCAGGTAGTTGTACTTTTAAATTCGACATGTAATAATGTATTGGGACAGTTGTAAATTGATATATGCAGATATGAGCACATGTACTTTCTTGTGTCTTATACTGTTGTGGTTGTCTTTTATATTCCTACTGGACATGTGTGCGAGCTATCCCTTGCTAGACTTCGGTCCGATCGCGGGAGGTGGACTTGGATATGGAGCCTTATTGGGCATAAATATCCAAGGCCGTTACACCTGCCCCTACCTTGGTAGGGCAGCGTGGGTGCATGCTCTCAACCTGGTGCTACCCCTTCATCTGCATCTGGCTCAGCGGTCACTCGGGCTTCCTCAGAGTGCCGTAGAGTTCCCTAGCCGAGGCAAGGCCCCTAGGCCTGGCCAGAGCTTCCGAGGACTCCACGACACAACCGACTGGCGTGAGCGCATCCGGGAGCAGATTGCGGACTGGGAGCACCGAGGGTGCTGGGTCACATCCGACGTGCAGACGGACGAGGCGTACCTGTAGTCCTTCGCCTTGAAGTATGGGGCAAGGGTCTATAGGGGCGCCCTACGACAGGTATACCTCAAAACTTAGACTTTGTGAATTTTTTTTATTGAACTGAATTTGACATGATTTGGTGACTTACAGGCAGACGTGACCAGACAGATTGCATCGCTCCAGGACCTACTGCACTCTGTCGTGTAGGACCGGAACATGGCCAGGAGAGAGGTGGACCAGCTAGTAAGTACCTACTTAGACTTCGGTAACGTACCAATTCCTTAGCTTAAAGATATTGACAAACGTTTCATGTGCAGCGTGTGGAGTTGGAGATGCTTAGGATGTCACAGGCAGGTGCATCCTCATCTCGGGCGGCAGGGAAGGACTCCCAGTATGATTTCTCCGATCAGCTGGCGGGTGCCCTGAGTAGGGCAGAGGAGGTGGAGGTTGCGCTGGAGGAGAGGATAAGTGTGACTCTGACTTGATCATTTTTAATTAGAGATTGTATGATAACATGCTTTGACACAGGTTGTAGAGCTGAGGACCGCCACTGGCCAGGTGAGCCACTGGCGCGAGTAGGCTGACACAGCAGCGATAGCGATCGGTCAGTGGCGCCTCCAGGTAGAGACGTTAGCAGCGGAGGTTGCTCGGTGGCGCTTGCAAGCAGAGACGGCGGTGAGTCAGGTAGGGGAGCTGTCAAGGGAGCTAGTGAAGCTGTGTGTCTAGGGGTCATCGGTAGACCAGGCGGAGCTGTCCTGTTTGCGTGCCGAGGCATCCGCGTAGTAGAACCACATTGACGAGCTCCGAAGTTTGGTGACGATGATGAGCCAGAGCCAGAGCCGGAGCAAGAGCAGGAGATGAGCGGGCGGCGCCTCCGTGAGACAGTATTTGGCAAGTTCCTCCAGCCGTTGGAGGAACAAGGAGGAGGAGAGGCGCCGGGAGGGCGAGACGAGTGCCCGGAGTGTTCGGGGTGGTGGTGACATGCCACCACCACCTGAGAAACATGAGGGATCTGGGGAGAGTGGTGGTGGACAATGAGGTGCTTGTGAGCCACCTCCCCCTTATCTTGTACATGATGTTTATATTTAGTGGATCTTTACTTTTGTGTCAGTGTTTATGAATGCTTGAATGGTTGTGATTGACACGAGTGGGAAATGAGATCCGAGAGAGAGAAAAAAAAAACTAAGTACATCGTTGTGCTGCGCAAAACATCATGTCCTTGCACACTTAGCAAAATAAGTTAGATCTGCTCTTTGGCTCAGCCCCTTGCATTAAGCAAAGATTGACTTCAACTTCATGATAGTGAAGGGGCTGAGCCTTATTAAATAGGTGAAAATAGAAAGTAACAATGCATGCTAAAAAATGAAATGTACATCTTTTTTTTAAAAAAAATTTGAGATTTATTTTTTATTTTTTATTTGTGGGGTTTTCTATTTTTGGATTTTCTATTTTTTGGATTTTTTTTATTTTTTCTATTTTTCTTAGATTTTAGGGCTTTCTATTTTATTTTATTTTTAAGTTTTTTAATTTTTATGGATTTTTGGATTTTCTCTAGCAACACCCTCTGCATTTGAGTGATTAGTTATAAACCTCATCTCCCATTTCTTATTGTTAGACACCCCCTAAGTGCAGTGTGCATTTGTTCCTAGCCTCCCTTCGGCTGATTGCCTCTAGTTATTAGTGTTCCTACATAGACCAGGTGTGGGAGTGTTCCGATCATTAGTGAGAATAGGAAGACATAGGAGTAAGACTTAGCGTCGATTTTTGAGATGCTGGTTTGTTGACTCATTAGGGTTCATCTCATGTGGATTCCATCTGTTGTCCAGAGACTTTGTGGTCATTGATTTTGTTTGGGGCATGCGTACGACCGGGCTCATTTTTTTCCCATAGGGACTTTGCCACTCTTTGCCATGTAACACCCCAAAATTTAATACCAAATAATAATATGATATCAAAAATTAGAGAAGATTCTAATTTTCACAAAAGACATAAATACTTAAAAGAAACCTAATTATCTTTATTTTAAAAATATTTCTATATTATTAAAGTAATCTCGGTACTATCTTCAGATATACGCACTCCGATAGGGCGCCACCAGAATTCGGTAACGGAATTGAAATCTGAAAATGCCATAATTCTCAGAAAAATGTGTTAAATCTAGAAACGTAAATATCTTGAATTATTGACGCACGGATATCAAGATTAAGTCGACACAATGATTTTTGGGGTAATTTTTACTGGGTGAAAAATTAATTCAAAAATTAAACTAAAATCACCATAATTTGTAAAACCTTTCAATTAGCTTATATTTGAAATTTCAACTTAATTAGATATCATTTAAATATAAAAATATAAGGACTAAGAGACCAGATGAATTATCTCTCATTTACGTAACTCATTTTTTTTATTATTTCTTTGCTTACGTAGCCTTGGCTACGTAAGACATCCAACTTGTGTATAAAGGCTACACGTTCCTATACTACGTGTTGTGAAGTAAAAACTCTGATGTAAACGTGGCTAGGTAGGAAGTGTTGGGGATTTTTACCTCAACGCGTGAGTGTTTACGGTGGCAGGTGGGGGGGATTGCGTGCCAACCATACATGTAATCCCAAGGCTTATATAAACTCCCTTGGTTGCTCCCATGAGAGTTTCTTCTTCTTGTGCTACCATTGCTGCTGCCATACTGCTGCTTCGACTCCTGCTGCTGCTGCTATTTGTTGTTGCTGCTACTGCAACTGCTGCTACAACTGCTACTACAACTGCTGCTACGACCGTTGCTACTCCTGCTCTAGCTGTTGTTGCTACTGCTGCTGCTGTGGCTGTTGTGCTGTCACTGCTATCGTTGCATCTTCTTACCTAGATATAGGGAGATTGCATTCCTCTTTGGCTAAGTAGGTTCCTTCCTACGACTCTTCTTCCATTCCTTGTTTTCATACTTATGCTTTCCATTTGTACAACCCATATTTCCTTTTGTTCCATGTTCTGTAGGATTTCTTTCCTTCTTGTCTCTTTCTTTTGTTAAGAACCTTGTGTCTAAGTGTCTTACCATGTTCCTATCTTGACTTGTGTTCAGTAGAAACCAATAGGAATAGCTTTCTTTTCAATTATTATGTTTCTTTTAGTTATGTCCATGTTTATAGTCAAAGTTCATGTGCTCTTGACATGGACTTTCCACTAGATGCAAGGAAGAAGCTCTTAGAAGAGTTATATATACAATGACCTTCCTTTCATAAGTTTTCATGCCACCCATGTTGTAAAGACTTTCTCCCATTGTTCTATCTTCTTCTTCATTTAGGATGTGTAGGGAATGTATTTAAGATTTGTAAACTATTGTTAGACCCTTCATAGAATAGTAGGAACTCTTAGAAGGATCTCCTAAGTTGATGTTAAACCATTTCTAGAAGATCAACATGCGGCTGTCGACAGACAGAGCCCAACTGTCGACAGGTATCATGCTTCCAAAACCCAGAATTCCAGAAGAACCAGTAGATGTCGACAGATAGAACCCGCCTGTCGACAGATGATAACCATCTGTCGACAGCTACATATGGCCTGTCGACAGATAGGGACCAGATTCCAGAATCTGGTTCTAGATGGGTTAGTAGCTGTCAACAGTCATAATTTGATGTTTCATTTACTTAAGATATTACATGTAAATAAGGAAGCACCCCACATTTGAATCCAATAAAAATATCAGAAAAATCATATCTCTTACCAATAAAAGTCAACTCTCCCACCGAAGAAGAAAATTGTGATTTTGGCGATTCCATCAAAATAGCGTCTTTCTAATCTCTCACAAATTGGCCTATCTGAGAGTCTCATAATTCAAATAAACCTAGTAGAATGCTAAAAAGAATCCAAGGTTCGGTGAAACCACCAGTTTATGTTGACAAATAGAACCATTTCATCCTCAATCAAAGTTGACACACTCTTGTATTGTCCAAACAAGTTGCCTTTCCCATTTTCTTGGATTCTAAACTATTATACCACTGAGATGAATCATTTAATCATCATCTACATCCATCTTTGGATTATTCTTGGACATCCTAAATTATCTTCATTCTTATACCTTCTGGATATCTTTAAGCATTAACTTCTAGAACCCTACTTCTTGTGATATTGTTTTACTCCTGATGTGTGCCCAAGTACCATTCATGTATGTATATCAGAAATGGAAATGGGATGACGTACTTTTGGGTCTTCGGACTCTCTCTTGATTTAATGCCAGTGCAAATGGGGCAGATCCAGTCCCGGGAGGAGCACCTGAATTCGTTTAATCTGCGCAGAGCGGTATGGATCTCTAGGGTTGGCATGACACCACTACATGCTAGATTGGTCGACATTTCCATGAACTATGTTGAAACACAAATGTTTATTGCTTGCTTGAGGAATGGACAAAGCATCTCTACATGTAGCCTTTCTTAATTTCTTCTGAACTATTGTTCATACACTCATGCTTTGCTATTTCCATGATAGACACTTTATATTGGTTCATTGGCATATTATTACATCCTTCTTACTGTTTGATAATCATGGTTCACTTCAACTATAATCTGATTTGTACCGTTTTCCATTACTTGTACTCAGTGCTTAATACATTCTGGAATCTCAATTATTCTTGACTCATGTAAACTTGTGTATTTCTTGATTTTGGAGGATAAATCCTACTGGGCAAGAGTGCTCATACCTACTTTTTCTCAGGTAATCTACAGTTCTAAAAGGCGGGACATCGGGATTTGAGTGTTGAGGGATCAACCTTTGCGGCATCTACCTTTGAGTTGTAAATTGAGAATCATGTAATACCTGTAGAATGATAGATAATAAATTTTTATTTAGTGAAGCCCCCGACCAATTTTCTGTTCGAATAGTTCAAAATTTACTCTTGATTTCTTATTCGTTCACATTTCGGCATTTATAGATATATTAAATGTCGGGACGTGACATGCCATGCCCCTTATCCTTCATTTTGACTCATTTGCTTTTATGTAATTTTGTCATTTTCTTTTGCAATTTGAATTGACTGTCTCTATCTGAGATTTCATTCACACATGATCTACCCCCCTTCTTCGTTTTCAAATCAGCGATCATTTTACCCTTACGCCTTGTTTGAGTAAGAGGAGAATAGGCCTTAACTTTCCCTACACAAGGGCTAAGCAGGAACACCTTTGTCTAAGGGGAGTCGACTGCAGGTTCCTGTGTTGTGTGTGTTGGCTGGACATAGGGGTTATTTGACAACCATAAAAGGATACGAGACCCAAGACTACTGGTACTCCTTTGCAAGGTAGTGCCGCTATAGAAAATTTTTTATTAAGGGTAGAATCTTTTAAGAAACAAGTCATTCCATGGGTGAGAGAGCTCCTCACCATTGGCATTCACTATCTTATAAGCGTTCCTAGGATACACTTCCTTGACAACATACGAACCTTCCCAATTAGCTTGCAATTTGGACCTAGGACCTCCAGGTTTTATGAAAATTCGCTTCAAAACCATGTCTCCTTCTTGAAATTTGTGTTCAATCACTTTCTTTTGAAAACTTCTTGAGAGTCTATTTTGATATGAAATCACATGATCAGCTACGGCCAAACGCCGTTCGTCTAGGAGTTCCAACTGTGTAAGTAACACCTCTCGATGTTCATCGAGATTAAGTTCTTTGTCTAGTTGTACCCTTAGTGAAGGAATGAGCATCTCATATGGACATACCGCCAGTGACGGTCCTCGTCGCTCAGGCCCGTTAACCTAATAACGTGCCCGACACGACTCCGCCTCCCGCGACCGGGCCGTAGCCTCGCAAGGGATATCAACACACACATGTCCGTGAAAATATAAAAGAACACGGTGAACACATATAAGTTTCCATTTCTCACATATATCCACCTGAAATGTACATATTTAGTTCCAACCAAAGTCGTAGAACAAAGTACAACAGCCTGGGACAAACCCCAAGGCTCAACAAGTAGAAGTATTACTCTGTTGGTTGCGAAGGCCCGACTCCACTACGGTGCTGACCGAAACTAGAAGGGATGGGAACCCTCCTGCTCTCCTTCACCTGGAAGAAGAAGGGGTGAGCCTCACAAGTCATTGGCTCAGTAGGGTAACTCCCCTAAAGCCGAGTAAACAATGTACAACAATTTAAGTAAGCAAATCTCATATGTCATTAAATTATATCACCGCCTATGCATGTTACTACAACTGTAAATAAATAAACGGAAAACCATGTACACGTGTACAATCTAAAGAAGGGCACGCCGCACATGAGTCATGAGAATTGGTTCGTGACACCAGCCATAGACCCGGACAAACAACACAAGACCACCTCTCAATCTCGTAGCCACAAACAAAAGGTCCAGCTGCCGCTCCACCTCAACAGGGTCAAGAAACTGTGGAGACCAACCAACACCACTCTTGCAGACCACACAGCTGTAGGCCCAAGCATGACACCTTTAGGGACTCTGGCCCGAGCTCCCTAAAGTGAGGCATTGGAAACATTACTAGTTGGGGAGCAGTACGTCTACTGGTGTCCGTCCCCCAACCACGAGCGCGCTACAAGCGACCTCACACCCACAAACATGAGTCGCTACCCACTGGCATCTTTCCCTCAGCCGGGCGTACAACTCAAACTCTGGAGTGAGGTTGTCCAGGAAGATGACACAAACCTTGATGGTACTCCCCGTACTGGGACAAACCCTGAGCACCCAGTGTTGGGGACCCGACTAGAGAGGTAACAACGGAAGGCGTGAACAACCCAACTCGCTTAGCACACGAAGCCAAGTAAAACTCATCATTTTCAATCACGACATAAGCTAACACATCCCATAAAAACCCTACATTGCTTAAGCAACACAACCCAAGCAATGTACCACTAGAACTCAACAGACTAGCCATAGAACCCCAGAGCTCGGGTGGCCACATTCTAAATCGCGACCGACATAGTGGTCGCCAATCAATGCTTGAATCGTGACGAACCAGCCCGTCACCTTAACGTCTGAGTCGTGACGGGACAGGTCGCCGCATTCACAAAACGCGACGACTGGTTCCGTCGCCTTTCAGATAGAAGAAACCTACTTTCAATTCTCATTCCAGAAATCACACCAAACAACTATACAGGCTGATAAAGCAGGAAACAACCATTCATGCAAAACCCTAAGCATGCTCTCTATCATGTGTATATGATTTCCAAACCCTAACCTATGCATACCATACAATCGAAAACAAGGGAAAGTCCCCCTACCAACAAGTGAAACGCAAAACCAACACAGCCCAGAGGTTCCCCGCACTCCGAAACACCTCCTAGCGTCGGAACCAAGTCGAACGGACAGCAAAATACCTGAAGTTACCTCAGAATCCCCCAGCAACTCTCCCTTCCGCTGAACAGTGCAACTGCACTGTTCGGCCAAGGGCAGAAGCCCAAAATACATAGAGTTTAAATTGTGACGTATTAGGCCATTGCATTTCGAAATGCGACGTACCCCGCCGTCGCAATTAAACTCCGGCGACCCTGCATGCGCCATGCGGCGCGCATGCAGCCACACCCACGTAAGAGCGGTACTAAATCACAATAGAGCATGTTGTCACATTCATTCAAGAATCGTGACGACTGTGTTGGTCGCATTTCAAATGAACCCGCCAGAGGTCTGTTTGGGCTGGAATTTCCAACCCTCTAGCCTCACACCCTGCTCCCCAAACCTGTAAACACTTACATATACAAACCAACTCAACTAATGGACCACACACTGCCCCCCCAACTAGGTAAACTACGATCCAAACATACGAGATATTACATTACTATCACCTAAAAGAAATTTTGTCCTCAAAATTAAAGGAGTAAGGACAATCAACAGATCAACATATATAAAACTATCACCTGAAAGAGAATAATGCTTACTCAAACAAGTATGGATATGTCTTGTACATTTCATCGGCCAACTCCCAAGTGTCTTCTCCACCCTGCCTGTTTTCCCATCTAATCTTTACCAACTCAATGTTTTTATTTCTCAACCTTTGTGTTCGTCGCCCTATGATCATTACTGAATACTCTGGCATAGATATGTTTGGTTTCAAATCATCCTAAGTGTAGCTGACAATCTGAGAAAGATTTCGAATGTATCTCCTTAGCATAGAGACATGGAACACATCGTGAGCATTAGTGAAATCTGCTGGAAACTCCAATCTATAGGCTGTCTCACTAATCCTTTCCAAAATCTGAAATGGACCGACATACATGGGACTCAATTTGCCCTTCTTTCTGAACCTCAAAACACCTTTGGTTGGAGAAACCTTCAAGAACACATAATCGCCAACTTCAAACTGTAGTGGCATGTGCCGCGTATCTACATAACTCTTTTGCCTGTTTTGTGCTATTTGAAGCTTCTCCGTAATGAACTTAATCATTTCTGCACACTATTGCACCAATTTCAGTCACATCACCTACCTCTCACCCACTTCATGCCAATTCAACGGTGTCCTGCAAGGTCTTCCATAAAGTGCTTCATAAGGTGCCATCTCGATGCTTGTGTGATAACTGTTGTTGTAGGCAAATTCAACCATACCTAAATGTTTCTCCCATCCGCCTCCCCAAACTAAGCAACAAGCTCATAGCATATCTTCAATAGTCTGGATTTTTCTTTCCATCTGTCCATCGGTTTGGGGATGGTATGCTGAACTGTACCTCAACTGATTACCAACAACTCTCTGCAAACTCCTCCAAAAACTGGAAATAAACCTGGGATCCCTGTCTGAAACAATGGTGACTGGAATTCCATGCAATGGCACAATTCTATCAACATACAACCTTGCCAATCTATCCACTGCCCATGACATGCTCACGGCTAACAACCTGCACACCTTTGTCAATCTGTCAACAAAGACCCAAATACCATTGTGACTTGACGTTGTCCTGGGTAAACCTGCAACAAAGTCCATTGCTATATCATCCTATTTCCACTGCGGTATAGGTAATGGTTGCAATAAACCACCTGGCCTTTGATGCTTTGCTTTAACCTGCTGGCACACTAAACATCTTGCTATGAATTCTGCTATTTCCTTCTTCATACTCGGCCACCAGAAATACATCTTCAAGTCTTGATATATCTTTGTGCTTCCGGGGTGTATTGTGCACCTAGATCAGTGTGCTTCTTCTAACACTTTCTACTTCACTCCGGCTTCACTTGAGACATATAACATGTTCCTGAATCTAACAACACAATCATCATCAATGGTGACATCTTCCATCTTCACAATCTCAGCCAAGTTCTCATCTATTTTCTGAAGATCAGTCTATCCCCATGAAATTTAAATTACTTACATATTTATTTTGGTGATTAACAAAACCATGATAAAGTTTACTAACATATTTTCTATGAGAATTGAGCACAGGAAATAAAACAAAGAAAAAACAAGCCAAAAGGGTAAGTATTCTTCACACTGCAACAATGTAAGTTTAAAGCTTTAAAATTTATCTATGAACACATCGATTTTCTGTATGTCATATCGATTTCAGCAAAATTACAACGATTTCCTTACGCTCATAACGATTTCATAAGTCATGCATATAACGATTCCATGTGAAAATAATGATTTGATTTTCGAGCTCATTTTTGAATACGCTGAAAAGTCAAAGTCTTCACGTATATCTTTCTGACAACCATGCATTTATTATTACTGAACTTATCACTGCAGTGCATGCAAACGATATCTTCTATTCTCATGCTTATTCTGTAAACATCTTTTTAGAAGAACGGAATGGAACTTCTATTTCTGTATAAAATCAATCTAGCGTTGACTGACAACAAGAGACAGCTTAGCTGTCTATTGTTTAAGCTTGTAATACGTGTAGGTCTCTGATAGCACTTGTCATACAACGTTGGACAAAATAGAAGCCAAAGGATATTACAGAAGATCTTCTCTCTGTGCGTGCAGACCGTTGAACGGGAAGCTCTACAGGACCATGCAGTCTAACGTAAACAAAAGCTTAGAGACAACGGGCACTTCAACGTTCAAATTTCAAATAGAAGATATATATAAAGAAGACTGAAGCTCCAAAAGAAAACAACTTTGAGATTGAGAATGCCAACTACAATCTTTAACAAGCCTTCTGCGAGCTTTCTGAAGAGCCAAGCCTCATTCCCATTAGTTCTTGCTCTTGCTCTCTGAACATAGTGTAGATCTGTGAGAGAGCCCTTGTGTACTGAGAAGAGTTCATCATCTGCAAATCTTTCCTTCTCAGTTCCAGCTTCAGATCAAGCATTGTTCTATAAGCTTGATCTAGGGGCGTCATTCCCTAAACACTTTCTTGTGTTTGTTCCCTTCGTGCAGAAGGAAGACCTGGTGGGATCCAGGGTGTGTGTTTCCCTTCGAGTAGAAGGAAGACCTGGTGGTATCCAGGGTGTTGTAGTTTTTCCTCTTCGTGTTGTGAAGAGAAGACCAGCTGCGGCTGGGTGTGTAAGGGTCCATAAGGGGGACAGTACCCTTGGGTAGTGAAATCCTGAGATATTGCTCAGGGACTGGACGTAGGACTCCTGAGGAGAGGAGATCCGAACCAGGATAATTCCTTGTGTTGTGTGATTGCATTTGTGAGTTTGCTTTTATCTTCTCTAACACGAACAACTATCGAAGTGTGCTTGTGTGACTATTTTGTCAACAGGCTCTAAAGTACTCAACAATTTTAAACTATCCCATTCACCCCCCCTCTGGGCTTGCTAGCTGGGCAACAAGTGGTATCAGAGCTAGTCTCTTCGACAAAGAAGAAGATCCAATGATCTGAAGAGTAAAGATCAAATGGCAGCCCAAGGTCACTCCGAAGGTCAGTCTGTCAACCGGCCACCTCTATTCGATGGAGAAGATTACACATACTGGAAGACAAGAATGGAGCACTTCCTTCAAGGACTCGACTATCAAATATGGTCGATAGTTGAAGAAGGAGATTTGTTGGTTACTAATGAAAGAGATAAGTGGACTGATGATGACAAGAAGAAGATCTCCCTAAACTGCAAAGCCAAGAGCATTCTATGTTGTGCTCTCAACAAGAAGAAATTTAACAGAGTTTTAGCCTGCAAATCTGCGATGGAAATGTGGGAGAAGTTAAGGATCACGTATGAAGGCACAGACAAAGTAAAAGAAACCAGAATAGATATCTTGGTGACTCAGTACGAGAGGTTCCAGATGCAGTCAGGGGAAACGATTACACAAATGTTCAGTAGATTCACCGACATTACAAATGGTCTGGCAGGTCTTGGCAAAAACTATGAAATGGGAGATATGGTAAGAAAAATTCTAAGATCTCTACCATCATCTTGGACTCCCAAAGTAACAGCGATAGAAGAAGCTAATGACTTCAAAAGAATGTCATTAGAGAAATTCATTGGGTCCCTTATGGCCCATGAAATCAACATGGAGAGACTGTGAGAGTCTTCGAGCAGGAAGAAACACTCAAATGCTCTCAAAGCTGAAGAAAACTCATCAGAAGAATTTTCATATAACAATAAAAGCAATGAAGATAGCGAAGATGAAGAAGCAATGTTGTCTAGGAGGCTACAACGAATCTTAGCCAAAAAGAAGAAGTATCAGTCCGGTAGAAGATATTTCAAAAAAAATAAGGACTTTAAGAAGCCAGAGGTAAAGGATCGAAAGAAAGCTGAGCCCATATGCTATGAATGTAAGAAGCCCGGACATATCAAAGCAGAATGTCCGAAGCTCAAGAAATTTGAATTCAAAAGGAAAGACAGTTCTAGGAAATTCAGAAGATATAAAAAGAAAGCGATGACAGCAGCTTGGAGCAATAGCAGCGACTTTGACAGCGAGTCTACCTCAAGTGAAGAAGAGGAAGAAAAGGCCAACCTGGCCTTCATGGCAAACATCGACGAAAAGGTAACATCTGATTCCTTCCCTTCATGTACTGAATCCGATTCCGATAATTTGGAGGATGCATTTAACGAACTATATGATAAATATAAGGATGTATGTAAATCACTAAAAATGACAAAGAAAAATCTTACTTGCCTAGAAAACACAAGTTCAGACTTAAAATCTGAAAATAAACAACTAGAGAAACAAATCATTGAACTTAAAAGAAGAAATGATCTGTTATGCGAAGATCTGAAAGATAAAAATAAACAAATAATAAAATTAGAAAAACAAGAAACCGTAGACGAATTGAAAAAAGAAATTAAAACTCTAACAGAAGAAAATGAAAAACTATCTAGTACACTAGAAAAATCACCAATGGTAAAAATTCCTTAATATTAAAAGGTGCTAGACGGTCAGGAAAAAGAAAACAAGGATTAGGCTATACACCCCCAGATAATGAAGACACTATAATATACCCTAAAACGTATCCTACTCCTAAATTTGTAGCTGAACAAGATACTTCATATAAATCAAACTTTAAGTATGTTCCGTATGAAAGGGTAACTAAAACAACATGTTGTAGCCATTGCAACATACTAGGTCACAGTAAAATAACTTGTCCAACCCAACACAAAAAATGGATAATTAAAAGAAAAAGTGATGACACTAACCAATCAGGACCCAAAAGAACTTGGGTACCTAAAGCTTGATGTTTTCATTTCAGGGAAACCTTTGAGCATCCAAATGGTATTTGGATAGTGGATGCTCAAGGCATATGTCAGGTAATAGAAAGCTATTCTCTCACCTCGAAGCTGAATAAGGCACAGTGACATATGGAGACAATGGAAAAGGAACAGTGATAGGATGCGGATCTGTTGGCAATAAAGAGAAAATATTTATTGAAGATGTACTATGCGTAAAAGGTTTGAAGCATAATCTCATCACCATAAGCCAGCTATGTGACAAAGGATATCAAATCAAGTTCCAAGAGTCTAAGTGCAGCATTTAAAAGAAGGAGCAGTAGTTTTCGAAGCTAACAGAGAAAAGAATCTGTACGTGCTTTACCTAGAAGAATTAAAGGATCAGGATATCTGTTTAGCAGCAAGTATGGAGCAGTCAACTGAGCTGTGGCACAGAAGATTGGGCCACTGCAATCTATGGCATGAGAAAGCTGATCAAGAAAAGCCTGGTAGAAGGTCTACCAAAGGTCAGCACAAGAATGGACGGTGTCTGTGGACCATGTGCAAAAGGAAAACACACCAAGTCATCCTTCAAGTTAAAGACTATGGTAACAACCTCCAAACCCTTAGAACTCCTTCATATGGATTTGTTTGGGCCAATGAGGACTACCAGTCTTGGAGGAAAGAATTTTGGATTTGTTATAGTAGATGATTACTCCAGATTCAACTTGGGTATCCTTCTTAGAGCACAAAGATGATACATTCGAAAGTTTTGTAAGCTTCAGCAAAAAGGTTCGGAAAGACAAAAGGTTCAGCATTGTTAGAATCCGATCAGATCATGGAGGAGAATTCCAAAATGAGAAATTTGTCAAGTTCTGTGATGACCAAGGGATAGAGCACAATTTCTCAGCACCAAGAACACCACAACAGAATGGAGTTGCTGAGAGAAAGAACAGAACCCTACTGGATATGGCAAGAACGATGTTGTCAGAATATGATCTGCAAGGTACTTTTGGGCTGAAGCAGTTAACACAGCCTGTTACATAATCAACAGGGTGATGATCAGGCCGATTCTAAAGAAAACAGCATATGAATTATACCAAGGAAAGAAGCTGAAGATCAGTCACTTCAGGACATTCGGATGTCCATGTTTCATCCATAACAACGGCAAAAGAGATATTGGTAAGTTAGATGCCAAATCAGACGAAGGCATCTTCATGGGGTATGCTTCAAAACCTAAAGGTTATAGAGTATTTAATAAGCGAACTTTATTAATTGAGCAATCAGTACACATTATCTTTGATGAAACTAACTCTTCCTTGAGAAAGGAAGTCGATAGCGACATGATGAAACAGAAGAATTGTCCAAAACATTAAAGAAGACATCAATTGAGGACAAGGAAGATCCACCTCTAGAAGATCTGCAACAAAGGGATATCTCACATGAAATCTTCCAAAGGAATGGAGATACAAGAAAGATCACCCACCTGAAAACATCATTGGTGATCCATCTGTAGGGGTAAGAACAAGAGGTAATGTTACTCCATGTGATTATCTAGCTTTTGTTTCTCAAATAGAGCCTAGGACAGTCAATGAAGCTCTTACTGATGAATCTTGGATCTTAGCCATGCAAGATGAACTGAATCAGTTCAAGAGAAACCATGTATGGTCACTTGTTCCAAGACCATCAAATCATCCAGTGATCGGCACCAAATGGGTGTTCAGAAATAAATTGGATGAAGCTGGTGTGATCTTAAGAAACAAGGCCAGATTGGTAGCTCAAGGCTATTCCCAAGAGGAAGGCATAGATTTCGATGAAACCTATGCACCTGTAGCTAGACTTGAGGCTATTAGAATTCTACTTGCATATGCATCTGCATTAGATTTGAAATTATTTCAAATGGATGTAAAATCTGCATTCCTAAATGGGTTCATTAAGGAGGAAGTTTATGTAGAACAACCTCCAGGTTTTGATGACATTGATTTTCCGAATCAAGTATTTAAATTACATAAAGTATTATATGGTTTAAAACAAGCATCTAGGGCAACAAGCATCTAGGGCTTGGTATGAAAGGCTTAGCTCATTTCTATTAAATCATGGTTTTACTAGAGGTCAAGTAGATAGTACACTGTTTATCAAGTCTAAAGTCAAACATATATTGCTTGTACAGATTTATGTAGATGATATAATCTTTGGTTCTACTGATGAATCTCTTTGCAAGTATTTTGAGAAGCTTATGCAGGGAGAATTTGAGATGAGCATGATGGGGGAGCTCAACTACTTCCTTGGACTACAAATCAAACAAGGAAAGGAAGGGACTCATATCTGCCAAGCCAAATACACCAAGGAACTTTTAAAGAAGTTTGGATTCGAAAATGCCAAGCGACTGTCAACACCTATGAGCACATCAACAAGGATGGACAGTGACAAGGATGGTAAGAAGGTAGATCAAAAGATCTACAGAGGTATGATAGGTTCTCTACTCTACTTGACGGCAAGCAGACCTGATATATTGTTTAGTGTATGCATGTGTGCTAGGTATCAGGCAGATCCTAAAGAATCTCATTTAATTAGTGTCAAAAGGATCTTTAGATATTTAGCTAAAACTCATGACTTAGGTTTATGGTATCCAAAATCATGTGAAATTAATTTAGTAGGATACTCTGATGCTGACTATGCTGGATGCAAAATAGATAGAAAAAGCACCAGTGGTTGTTGTCAATTCCTTGCAGGGTGTCTGATATCATGGTTCTCCAAGAAGCAAAATTCAGTAGCACTGTCAACAGCTGAAGCCGAGTACGTGGCTGTTGGAAGCTGCTGCACACAACTCTTATGGATCAAACAACAACTTGAGGAGTATGGGCTACATATCAAGACAATTCCGTTATTATGCGACAACACCAGTGCTATAAATCTCACAAAAAATGCAGTACAGCACTCAAGGACAAAACACATTGAGGTTAGATATCATTTTATTCGTGATCATGTTACTAATGGAAACATAGATATTTCTTTTATTGATACAAATAATCAGTTAGTAGATATCTTCAAAAAGGCCTTACCTGAAGAGAGATTCACTTCTCTTAGAAGGGAATTAGGTATGTGTAAATTGTGAAAAAATTATCTATTTAGAACTGAAATATTATTTTTCAGAATATCAATTAACTCTTCCTCCTCAAATTTAAGCAAAAAGTTCAATTACTGCCTATCTATCTATACACTCTTGACGGTTCGCTATTTTATAAGACTTTATTCCTATCGAACTGGCTCTTTTTGTCGTTTTCTGCTGTTTTGGCGCCTCCAATTTTGAAAAGTCATTATTCCTCTGATTTATCCCAAAATCTGTGCGGGAACGATTCACCTCCTACCTTTACCTTTCTCGTCCACCGCCTGAGGCGATACCCCATCGACTCCGGCATCGACTTCCTGAGATTTGAAGCTTTCACCTCTTTCCCGCGAGAAATTTCTTGAGGGCTTCTACTCCTTTCTCCATTTCAATCCTCCAGAAACTCTTCCCATCCAAAACCATGGCCTCTTCTGGTGTTTCCGACAGCGTTGGGGGCTACAGAGCTGCATTCCTTACCGCTGAGCAGCAGGAAAGATATGCTTCAGTGAAGACCAAGCTTTGCGGGCACAAAGCAGTGGATGTGGATGATTTGCAGAAGAATGGTATGGGCAGCATCGTCGCAGCTATGGACAGATTGAAGTGGATGAAGATTGCCACCCTATCGGAAGTAAGTTATCCGGACCTGGTAAAAGCTTTTTATGTATGTCAGAAGATAGAGGAAGATGGGACCCAGACTTCTATGGTCAAGGGAACCTAGATTAGATTATGGCAAGTTAGATATCAACCAGTTAAATGCATTTAATCGCCTTCTGCAGTTCATTGTCTGTCAAATTTTGATCCCCCGAAGTGCTACCTTTTCAACTTGTACCAAGGCGGACTCAGACTTGATGTTCTGGGCCATCCAGAACAAGGAAATCAACATGGCAGAGATTATTTTAGAGAGGATGAAATTTGCAAGTGCTCAGGTATGGGATACTAAGAGCAAGTTGAACATCTCTCTACCTTATGCCCATCTCCTGACCAAGGTATTTCAGCACTATGGCATTAGTGTGGTAGGAGATGTCTCTGAGAAGATGGGACAAGCAATCCGGTCCAGAAACTTAAGGAAAAGTGGTTTTTCTGTTGTTAATGGTGTGTGGTCAAAGACTGTAGGATCGAAAAAGGGATGGACCAGATCTAGAAGGGGGGGTTGAATAGATCTAGGCCAAATACTGCGGAAGCTTAGCCAATTTGAAAAATTGCTTTGAATCAGAGACAACTTAGAAATGAAATACACAGATCTGATGAGTGAGTGTGAATTAAGTGATTTGAGTGAGTGATTAAGTTGATTAGAAGTGAGCGAAAATCCTATGCATACATCTAGCGTAAAGTGAAGTTAGATCACAAAACAAACCACTGCACAGAGATTTTTAGGTGGTTCGGAAATCACACCATGTGATTCCTACATCCACCCCTCACACAGTGAGGCTCCACTATTCAACTTGAATACACCACACACTGGAGCTTGACGAGTCCAACACACTCAGTTTACAAACTCACACACAACCTCTAGAGCAAGACTACTCTAGAAACCTGAGCACAACTGCTCAACCACAACTTGAGTGCGACGACTCAACACATTGAGCACAAAGGCTCACAACCAACTTGCTAGATCAAAAACAACAAGATCCAGATCCTCTAGCAATGATCTGATCTATAGAGATTCATTCAAAGAGATTGGTGCAACAAATCATGCACAATCTCAAGAATGACTCAGAAGAACTAAGGGGAATTGAAGAATTGAGTGTAAGATCCTTGTTCTTCAAGTATACTCCCTTGTAGAGGCTGAATTGTGAAGAAGCTTGATCCCTTGAAGTCCCTGGCCGATGCTCTGAAACTTGTGCTTTGGGATCTTCCTTGAAATCTTCACAATCGGTTGCTTCTACTTGATCTACACCCTTGGAAGTGATCTCACTGCTTCATCTTGGATCAGTCTTCACTTCTTGTGCTTGGAGAAGTGGGAATTGGGTTGAAGAAGCACAAGGGGAGCAAGATCGGGGAGGAGAACTCTGTCTAGCCGCCAAAGAAACTTTTCTGGAAGGCTCTTCGGGAGTTCTGCTTCTTGGGGGCCGATTAGATAGGTATTTATACCCTAACATGGCCAAAAGTACCCTAGGGGTACGTGGGCACATGATCCAAGGCCGATCCATGTGATCCCTAGAGTGCCACGTGTACAGGTGGAACTTAAAGTGAAAAAGTTTCCGGAGTGTGTCGACTTGCCCATGGGGTGTGTCGACACACTGTCCCAAACTGGCACAAAAGGTTCTCTGGGAAGGGTCACTAGTGTCGACACACACCTAGACTGTGTCGACACACTCTCCAGACCTGTCAACTGGGTTCTCTGGGAACTGAATCTAGTGTCGACACCACTTGAGGCTATGTCGACACACTGAACCATTTCTTCATCATTTTGCCTTAGGGTTTGAAACACTATGTCGACACCAGTAAGGGGTGTGTCGACACTACCCTTGCAAGAAATATATGTCCCTGAGAAATAAACACATAAATCATTAGTCCAATGTATTATCATGAATATAAATGATAAAAGTGTTTGGAAACATGCTTTTTGAATATTGTTATTACATGTGTGATGTATTTAACATGTTCTATTTATTGTGCATTAAAATCACAACTTGTCATCATCAAAATTATGAGGGGAAATGTATTAAATTCACACTCAACCCAACAATCTCCCCCTTTTTGATGATGGCAACATTAAGTCCACATGAAGGTTTGAATTTTCAATGAAATGTGATTTTAAGCCATTTATTCACACAATATTCAATCACATACATACTGAAAGACAATGAGCACATGTTTTAGCATTTTCATTTATATTCATCAAAGGCCATTGAGCACATTTTAGCAACATTTGACAATTTTGCACAATTAAGACACAATGTTACTAAGAGCCAAGTCTTTTATTAATGGCCAAAAACCATACAAGGTTTGTCATTCAAATTTATCCATTCATTGACATTCATAGACAATTATTCATTCCAATGATGTTCAATCACATTCAAAATATGTATTCCATTCATTCTCATTCACACAGATATTCAATTACATTCCAAAAACAAGTGTTTTTCTTCTCCCCCTTTGACATCATCAAAAGATAAGATCCATCAAGAGGATGGAGACAGAGAATGGAGGGAAGGAGGGAAGGAGATGAAGGTTCTTGCCGTTTTCAAAGACAAATGGCGGCCATAGGGTCGACCTGGGATATAAAAGGGTTTTAGGGTATGATAAACCGCAGGAACAAGAAACCCCAAACCGGCGCCAACGACTTGAATCGCCCAGAAAGGCCTGTGTGTCGACACTGGACAAGGGGTGTGTCGACACGGGCTTAGACTGCATCGACACTAGATGGAGGTGGTGTCGACCTGGCCTGAAGAATTTTGTATATTCGAGCATGGGAAAATTTTGTGAATTTTGGGAAAGGTTTAAGATGATGAAATATGGATGGAATTAAAATTTCAAGGATTTTTAAGAGGCCAAAGAATTCAGTTGTCATATTGTTGCAAAAATTTAATAAACTTCAAGTTTCACACAACAACCTACAGGATATATGCATTAAATGACTTGAGCCATTAAAATGATAGCTTGAGGGATATAAGACATCCAACAATCAATAACAAACTACCATATTCTCCAAATCCAAAGAAATAAAAATGTCTTTTAGATTGAAATCAAGTGTGATGAAGGTAAACACCTTTAAAACAAACTGATGAAAGACAGGGATGTTTATTTTAAGCAATTCTCCTTGGACAAACACACATTTTTTTTTTAATCAAACTATCAAATGTAGTAAATCTTGTTCACTCAAGAACTAATACTTTTTACACACCATAGTCCCTGGATACTAGATATTTACCCATTATCCAGTTTCAATGGGTAAATGACAACCTTTTAACGTGAAAATATACGTTTATCAGACGCCAATATTTCCAATTACTCAGTCATCATCAAAAAATATGGAGCATGTTGTTTTTGTTTTTGTTTTTTTTTTTTGAACCCCTTTGAACAGAGATAGCAAAAAGGCTTCATGACATACATAGCACTTCATTCATTGTGAAGGTGTGTAGTTTCTCAGCATTTGTGCCATTGCTCTGTTGAATCATGAGTGTAAGGAGAATTTTATAAAATTGAAAGCATTTATATCCCACATCAGTTGTAAAAAAAAATGTTTAAATTCAAGTCACACATTATCCTTCAGTCTTTGAAAGAGATTTGAATTTCTGCAGTCTTGAAGAGTATAGTTGAGAGTTGACTGTAAAAAGATGTAGTAGATCACTCAAAAAATCATTTTGAGGTTCTAGACAACTCAATGAGTGCATCATGCAAGGAAGTTGTTGTAATTCAAGAAGAGTTTTGAATTTTGCAAAAAGAATGACTTGTGAATTCTCTAGCTCCCCCTGAGATGATGATTCCAACAACTTTTCATCAAAATCAAGATGTGCAAGTATTTTGAAAACAGAAATGATTCTCTTTGAACAACAAAAGCTCCCCCTCAACAATTGCATATTCATTTCTTGGTACTTGGTGGAGACATATACTCTCGTATAGTGAAAGTGTCTAGACAAGCAGAACTCATCCTTCTTCAAGTCACTATTTGATATACCAAGAAGTTCAACACAATGTGAGTCGAAGAATTTATTGTCAAAAAGAAATAGAAGTTGAATTGTGAGAGATGTGAACAATATGAATCAAGGAAGCAAAGAAGAATGATGAAACTATGACTCCCCCTCAGAATATGCCTAAACACTCAACCCAAATGGGAGAGATCAAGAAGATGGACATTTGCAAAGACCAAGCTCTCTCCTCAAGGATGAAAATCTACTGTCAGGAAGAGGTTTGGTGAAGATGTCAGCAATTTTTTTTTCAGATTCAATAAAGAGGAGTTCAAAAGATTTCCTTGCTACCTCATCCCTCAAGAAATGATGCTTAATTTCAATGTGTTTTGTTCTAGAATGCTGAATTGGGTTTTTAGACAGATTTATGGCACTTGTGTTGTCACAAAGAATGGGAACACAACCTAACTCTTGGTTGTAATCAAGAAGTTGATGTTTCACCCAAAGAATTTGAGTGTCACATCTACCAGCTGCAACATACTCAGCCTCTGCAGTTGATAGAGCAACTGAGTGTTGCTTTTTAGAAGCCCAAGAGATTAGGCATCCACCTAAGTACAAACACAAGGCACTTGTGCTTTTTCTATCAAGTTTACACCCAGCATAATCAGCATCACAATAGGCAATCAAATCTAATGTACAATTAGTAGGATACCAAATACCAAGATCACATGTTCCAGCAAGATATTTAAAGATTCTTTTAACAGCTAACATGTGACTTTCTTTTGGATTAGCTTGAAATCTAGCACACAAGTACACACTGAACTGAATGTCAGGTCTAGAAGTTATGAGATAGAGTAGAGAACCAATCATACCTCTGTATGTCTTTGAGTCTACTGACTTACCAAGTGAGTCTTCTTCTAGTTTAGCATTAATTGCAATGGGTGTGCTTGAATGCTTGAGGTTCTGGAAGTCAAACCTTTTCAGAAGTTCTTTGACATATTTGGTTTGACTTATGAAGATCCCCTCACTGGTTTGGTTAACCTGCAATCCCAAGAAAAATTGTAAGTCTCCCATTAAACTCATTTCAAATTCATTTTTCATTTGATTTGCAAATTCAGTGCACATGCTCTTATTGGTTGATCCAAATATTATGTCATCAACATAAATTTGGACTGCAATTATTTGTTTATTGACAGTTTTTTTGAACAGGGTTTGATCAACATTACCTTTAGAATATCCTTTTTCAAGCTGAAAAGAACTCAAACGGTCATACCAAGCCCTTGGAGCTTGTTTAAGACCATAAAGAGCCTTATGAAGCTTAAAAATATGATTATGATATTTTTCATTTTCAAAGCCCGGAGGTTGTTCAACAAAAATATTTTCTTTTATGTAACCATTCAAAAAGATACTTTTGACATCCATTTGATAAACTTTAAATTTCAGTGAAGATGCAAAAGCAAGAAAAAATCTTACAGCTTCTAGCCTAGCTACAGGGGCATATGACTCTTCAAAATCAATTCCAAATTCTTGGTTGTACCCCTTTGCAACTAGCCTAGCTTTATTCCTCATGACTTATTTTCATTCAATTTATTTCTGAAAACCCATCTAGTGCCAATGACTAATTGGTCACTAGGTCTAGGTACTAATTCTCATACTTGATTTCTTTCAAATTGATGAAGTTCATCATGCATTGCATTTATCCAGTCAGAATTCATTAGAGCTTCATCAATTGACTTTGGTTCAATTTGGGAAATTAGTGCTAGTGGGTCTTCATGAATTGCATTCAGGAATGATGATCTAGTTCTTACCCTATCATGCACATTGCCAACAACATTTTCTAATGGGTGATCTCTCAAAAATCTATGTTCAGAAGTTACCTGTTGAGATGAACTTAAGTCTGGAACAACATTACCTGATCCACTAGGAGTAGGTGAATGAATGTTCAAATTCTCACCAATGTCTTCATTTTCCTCAACAGTTGGTGAAGAATCCACAATGAAATCATCCTCTTCATTATCTTGACTGTCCCTGCGAGATTTAGAACCATGAGTTGAAAATGAATTTTCATCAAAAATAACATGTGGAGACTCTTCAACAGTTTTATTCTTGAGAGAGTAAACTATAAAAGCTCTTGACACTTCAGAATAGCCAAGAAAGATGACTTCCTGACTTTTAGCATCAAACTTGTCAAGATTTTCCTTATTGTTGTTATGCACAAAACATTTACACCCAAAGATTTTGAAATAAGACAAGGTTGGCTTTTTGTTTTTCAACAACTCATAAGGGGTTTTTCTGATTTTTGGTCTGACCAATGCTCTATTGAGAATGTGATTTGATGTATTCACAGCTTCAGCCCAGAAGGATTTGGGCAAATTGCTTTCTAAGAGCATGGATCTAGCCATTTCCACAAGAGTTCTATTTTTTCTTTCCACAACTCCATTTTGTTCTGGAGTTCTTGGTGAAGAAAACTTGTGAAATATGTGAAGTTCAGCACATAAATTAGAAAAGGATTTATTTTCAAACTCACCCCCATGATCAGTCAAAATGTTTTTGATTTTATATGGAAAACTTGTTAAGACAGTGGTACAGAAATTCCTGAACTCAAGGCAAGCATCACTTTTGTGGAACAGAAAGATAACCCATGTAAATCTAGTAAAATCATCAATAATGACAAACTCATATCTTTTGCCACTAAGACTTAGAATTCTTGTTGGGCCAAAGAGGTCCATGTGAAGTAATTCTAGTGGCTTAGATGTGAGTACCTCATTGAAGGTTTTAAAAAATTTTCTGGTTTGTTTTCCTTAGGCACAAATCCCACAAATTTGATTTTCTACATTAGAAAATGATTCAGGAAGACCTTTAACCAAATTCAGCCTTAACAGTTTATTTATTGTTCTGAAACTTGCATGACCAAGTCTTTTGTGCCAAGTCCATGCAATTTCATTCTTATTTGCAACAAGACAAATATTTTCAGAAAAGTTTTTATCAAAGTTGATCATGTAGACATTGTTTTCCCTCTTTCCAAAGAATTTTATTTTATCAGTTGATGAGTCAATTATCTTGCAAAAATCAGATTCAAACACAACTTTGTAACCTTTGTCACATAGTTGGCTAATGCTCAGCAAATTGTAATTTAAACCATCAACTAACAAAACATTATCAACTGAGTTTGAGGAAGATTGACCAACCTTTCCAGATCCAATAATTTTTCCGTTATTTTTACCTCCAAATGTAACAGAACCTCCCTCCTTTGCAATCAGAAAAAGAATTTAGCTTTATCTCCTGTCATGTGTCGTGAACACCCACTATCAAGAAACTACACATTTGAGTTGGGTGCACGACCTTCCTGCAAAATCAATCAGTGGAGAGAAGATTTTGGTACCCAAACATTGTTGGGACCATCAGAATGTTTGAACATTGACATCAAATCTTTTCTAATCCAAATCTGACTTGTTTTTTGCTTTTGTTTCATTTCAATGGTGTTTTTTGCCTTTTTCAATTTATCCTTCCCTTTTGGAATAAAAACACCAGTGTTCTTTATCTCATTAGGATGGGAGTTTTGCATTTGGACATGATTGTTCATTTGTGGAGGTCCAAACCATGGATTTTGTTGGTACATTGAAAAGTTTGATAGAAGAATTGAGGATGGTACCAAAAAGGATTATAATACCATTGGTTCCAAGAATTGGTCCAATCAGCTTGATGTGCTGTCTTGGAAGTCCAAGGTTTGTCGTGAATGGCTTCTTTTGAATTTTTCAGATTTTTATTTGAATTTTTGGTTGACTGGTTTATGTTTATTGAGGTTGAGCAGGTCGACCTGTCCTTGACTGATGTCGACACAGTAGTCACAGATTTCATCTTTTTGTGGACTAGTGTCGACCTGTCAGGTGATTGTGTCGACCTGTTTGGTTTCTTTTTGTTCTGAGTTTTTGAAGTCTTTGTTGTGTTGCTTGACACTTGCTTGTTTTTAGTGATTTCAAGACTAGGACCTTTGACAACATTTATCGAGGGTGTTTTTTCCCTTATCTCACCAGATTTGTCTTTCTTTGATTTTTGTTTGTTGAATCCTAGTCCATGTGATTCAGATCTCATTCTGGCTCCTAGCAAGGCCTCCAAATTGTCTTTACCTTTTGTGAAGGTTTCAATGACTTGTTCTTTTTCTTTTAGCTGGTTTTCTAAGGTTTTGATTTCATCAGCATTTTGTTGTTTTTCTTTTGTTCCAATTCCAGCTTTTCAAACAATTCTTTAAACTCATGAGTGGCCTTTTGGGATGCAAGCTTGAGCTCATCAATCACATTCAGAAGATTTTCTTTTTCCTCATGGAGCTCAGCTACTTCATTTTCCAATTCACAAATTCTTTTGTTTATTGATTGGTTATGCAGAATGTTTTCAATTTTCTTCTTTAGATGTTTGTTTTCTTTTCTTATTTTAGAATAATTTTCAACAAGTTCAGCAAAAGCATCCTGCCAATCATCAATTGAGTAATCTTCACAAGATGTACTTACCTTTCCATCTGAGCTATTTGTCATAAAGCAAATTTCCTCACTCTCAGAGCTTGAGGACTTTTCTTCATCTTTCTCACTTGAGTCTTCATCAGACCAAGTGGCAACCATTGCCTTTGGCTTCTTGAATTTGTGAATCTTCTTGTATTTCTCCTTCTTGTTCTCAGGACACTCTCCCTTCATGTGTCCTGGTTTGTTGCACCTGTAACAAATGACAACTTCATCAGATTTTTGATTTCTACTTGAATTGGCATTAGAAAAGGAAGTGTTTCTTTTTCCTGATGGGAATTTCTTTTTCCCAGAGAGTTTTCCTTTTCTATATTTTAAGAATTTTCTGAATTGCCTGGTCATGAGGGCAAGCTCATCCTCATTGGACTCAGACTCATCAGAACTTGTTTTCTCCTGATTCTTGTCTTTGTTACTAGATGAAGCTTTGAGTGCTACTGGTCTGGTTTTGATTATATGCTCCTCATTTCTTTTCAGGTTTATTTCATAAGTCATCAAGGATCCTATGAGTTCATCCAAAGAGATTTTGGATAAATCCTTAGAATCTTCAATGACTGTGGCCTTAGTGTGCCAAATTGAAGAAAGAGAGCGCAAGATTTTTCTTACCAAATCAGCATCTGTGTAATCCTTACCCAAAGCCTTCAGTCCATTCACAATGATCATGACCCTAGCAAACATTTCAGAAATTGTTTCATCAGAATTCATCATGAATAGTTCATACTCAGAAACAAGAATGTTTGCTTTGGTTTCTTTTACTTGGGATGTTCCCTCATACAGTAACTCAAGCTTATCCCACATCTCCTTGGCAGATTTGCACATGGAGATTCTTGAGTACTCCTTTGGGTGGACTGCACATTGAATCATATTCATGGCACTATAGTTCAGGGTAGCCCTTCTAATCTGTTCCCTGGTCCAGGTTTCTTCTTCTCCCTGGTTCTCATAGGGGCCTACCTCAACTACCTTCCAGATTTCAAAGTTTTGGGCTCTAAGAAAGACTTGCATTCTATCCTTCCAATAGGAGTAGTCAGTCCCATTGAAGAAGGGTGGCCTATTAATCGAATGACCCTCAGCTATGAACCCTCTGGAATACATTGAATCAAAAAGAGATGCAATTAAGGAAACACTCAACAAACAAGCAAGTAAAACACACAGAACAAACAGAAAGCACTTAGATCAGATCAGATATAAACCCGCTCTGATACCAATTGTAGGATCGAAAAAGGGATGGACCAGATCTAGAAGGGGGGGTTGAATAGATCTAGGCCAAATATTGCGGAAGCTTAGCCAATTTAAAAATTGCTTTGAATCAGAGACAACTTAGAAATGAAATACACAGATCTGATGAGTGAGTGTGAATTAAGTGATTTGAGTGAGTGATTAAGTTGATTAGAAGTGAGCGAAAATCCTATGCATACATCTAGCATAAAGTGAAGTTAGATCACAAAATAAACCACTGCACAGAGATTTTAGGTGGTTCGAAAATCACACCATGTGATTCCTACATCCACCCCTCACACAGTGAGGCTCCACTATTCAACTTGAATACACCACACACTGGAGCTCGACGACTCCAACACACTGAGTTCACAAACTCACACACAACCTCTAGAGCAAGACTACTCTAGAAACCTGAGCACAACTGCTCAACCACAACTTGAGTGCGACGACTCAACACACTGAGCACAAAGGCTCACACCAACTTACTAGATCAAAAACAACAAGATCCAGATCCTCTAGCAATGATCTGATCTATAGAGATTCATTCAAAGAGACTGGTGCAACAAATCATGCACAATCTCAAGAATGACTCAGAAAACTAAGGGGAATTGAAGAATTGAGTGTAAGATCCTTGTTCTTCAAGTATACTCCCTTGTAGAGGCTGAATTGTGAAGAAGCTTGATCCCTTGAAGTCCCTGGCCGATGCTCTGCAACTTGTGCTTTGGGATCTTCCTTGAAATCTTCACAATCGGCTGCTTCTACTTGATCTACACCCTTGGAAGTGATCTCACTACTTCATCTTGGATCAGTCTTCACTTCTTGTGCTTGGAGAAGTGGGAATTGGGTTGAAGAAGCACAAGGGGAGCAAGATCGGGGAGGAGAACTCTGTCTAGCCGCCAAAGAAACTTTTCTGGAAGGCTCTTCGGGAGTTCTGCTTCTTGGGGGCCGATTAGATAGGTATTTATACCCTAACATGGCCAAACGTACCCTAGGGGTACGTGGGCACATGATCCAAGGCCGATCCAAGTGATCCCTAGAGTGCCACGTGTACAGGTGGAACTTAAAGTGAAAAAGTTTCCGGAGTGTGTCGACACACTGTCCCCAACTGGCACAAAAGGTTCTTTGGGAAGGGTCACTAGTGTCGACACACACCTAGACTGTGTCGACACACTCTCCAGACCTGTCAACTGGGTTCTCTGGGAATTGGATCTAGTGTCGACACCACTTGAGGCTGTGTCGACACACTTGACCATTTCTTCATCATTTTGCCTTAGGGTTTGAAACCCTGTGTCGACACTAGTAAGGGGTGTGTCGACACTACCCTTGCAAGAAATATATGTCCCTGAGAAATAAACACATAAATCATTAGTCCAATGTATTATCATGAATATAAATGATAAAAGTGTTTGGAAACATGCTTTTTGAATATTGTTATTACATGTGTGATGTATTTAACATGTTCCATTTATTGTGCATTAAAATCACAACTTGTCATCATCAAAATTATGAGGGGAAATGTATTAAATTCACACTCAACCCAACAAAGACTTCTGTGGCTGAGGGTGAAGCCATCATTGGCGAAGCCCAAGAAGACCAGGAAGCAGCAGGAGCAGTCCCTGTGATTCCAGAGGAACCTACAGTTCCGGCAGCAGCAGAACCAAGAGTAGCAGCAGTTGAAGCACCATCGGCAGAGGAAGTTTCAGCAGCACTAGCAGAAAGTGCAGAAGCAGCAAAATCTAGTAGCAGAATTGAGGATATCACTCCATAGAACATTGAGCCTGTTGGGCATAGTTTAGAGGATACTCCTCCCTCTTCCCGAGTAGCCTCTGTACTCAGGGATGTGCTGGACTCCCTCCAAAGCACTCAGGAGGAGCCAGTAATTGATGGTGATTCAGTAGCAGAAACTGTGGCTCCAGGCCACTCAGAGGAAATCATCTTGAAGGATGCTCCTAGTCAGGGGGAGCAAACAGTTGCTCATGAAAACATACTTGTGGAAGATGCTCCTATTGAGGGGGAGCAGTCCTTTGATGAGCAAATTCAGGAAGATGTAGCTGTGGCATCAGGCCACAATGATATTCCTATGGAAGACACCCCTGTTCAGGAGGAACAAGCAGCAGCAGCCCATGATGATGCACCCATGGAGGATGCCCCTGCTGAAGGGGAAATGTTGGGTGAAAAAGAAGGTCAAGCTCAAGAAGAGACAAATGAAAACCCTCCAGTGAATAGTTTTCAAGAGGGAGTAACTGCATGTTCTTCTGATTCAGATAATCAAGAGGCACATGATGATCATGGGGAGCCCGTTGTTAGGGGCAGTAAGAAGGGCAAGGAGGTTGCTTCAGAGATCCCTCTCCTTGCAAATGCACCACATCAGTGGCAGCCAAGACAGAGGTTTGTCATTCATTTAAAGCCTGTAATAGAAAGATTAGATGCCTAAGGCGAAATACTCTATTCTGTGCAATCAGATGTCAACTCTATTTTTATGAGCCAAGCTTCAGCAGCAAACGATATGTCAATTGTAAAGAATGCAATTCGGTGGTTGAATACATAAATGGGGAGCATGAAGTCCATACTATCAGATATTCTAAAAGAGGTAAGAGCCCAAGCACCTCTTGCTCCTACACCACCTGCGTCTCAGCCATCTGGTGCAGCTGAAGAAATGTTTGCCAGGCCATCAGCGCCTGTTTCTGTTGAGGAGTCTAGGCCTTCAGGGCCATCTCCTGTTGGGGAAGCCTCTTTGCCATCAGGGCATGTTCCTGAGGATGCAGCAGGGCCATCATGGCCAGCAAAGGAAGTGGGAGGGCCACCCGGGCCAGTGGAGTCTGAGTCTGAGCAGCATCAGGTAGAAGAAGCAACTGTTGCTCCAGAGCCCCCAGCTCCTTCACCCATTCAGACACCAGCCCCTCTTTCTCCACCTTCATCCTCAACTGCTCCACCGGCTCCTCAACCTTTCAAACAACCACTACCCAGAGCCATCTCTTCTCCAGCTCCATTTCCTTCACCATCCTCTTCATCTCCTATCTCTACCACTAACATTCCTCCACCTCCTCCTCTCTTTGAGGTCCCTCCAGCCTCCTCATCAGCTGGAGCCTCCTCATCCTCTGGTCCCTCCTATTCTGGACCATCCAATATACCTCCTTCCACCTCTCATTCTTTTCTTCATCCTTCTGCTCCTCCCTCCTTCATTTCTATTATTTCGGAAGGTGCTCAGATTGATGGCCCCTATCTTAGGGACATCAAAGATGAGATTGAAGAAGCTTTTCTCCGGTCAGTACTGAAGGTTGGAACTCATGTTCATAGGACAGGCTCCTCTAGTCCTGTTCCTAAGAAACGTAAAATCACCTCCACCTCCTCTCTATCCTCTGACCCTTGTTATCCCCCTCTGTGGTTTTCTCTAACTGTGGATAACAAAAATAAACCACTCTATAGAGAATTCCTTCAGAAGGTTGTCTTTGCTACCATCATCAACCTTCCTTGTCTTAACCTCTCTGACCATCTTAATGTCATTTTGCCCTATACCTCTCTCTCCAAATCCAAAAAATCCAAAATCTTTTCTTTAGCCGAATCCAAAACTGAAGAGCAGTGGGCTTGGAGTCACAAAGCTCTTTACAATAAATTTCTTCTTGCCAGATCTGCTAGATTTCCTCCCCGGGACCATTCATTGACCTTATCTGAGTGGTTCCAGATGCATCATAAGGACACCTAGGCCCCTTTCATTCAAAAAGAAATCAAGATGGTCCGGCACTTTCAAATGTTCAATAACTACCGGTATCTTCATCGTCTCCCTGAGATTTAGCTGGGTCAGTTCAAACAGGCCATTAGAGCACTTGGATCAGATGCAACTCACACTGAAGATATCCAAGTTGATTTTGCTACCCTCCAGTAGCCTGATACTATTTTTCTTCCTCCCCTTCATTCTCTGGTCATGGAATCCTCTGTAGGCTCAATTATCTTTGAGCATTTTGCCAGAGTCATGGGCAAAATCAAGGTGCAGAAGGGCTATACGGTTGCTTTCCACAGATTTCTATTTAGAGAGTATCACCAGGGCCATGTCAGTGCTGAAGTTCTTGCTCCTATTCTGTCAGAATGTGAAAGACTTTCCCCTACAGACTGAACCAGATTCTATCCACTCTCTGCTCAGCAACTTTCTGATCTCAATGTCTCTCAAGCCCGGGAAGGTAAACCTCCAGTGTCTGAAACCACATTTCTGGACATGAACTCCATTCACCTTGTTATTGATCCCTTTCGGACTTGGGTTGAAATATACAAGGTTTATGTAGCCATGCGTCTGGAACTGAAGGCGAAGCAAATTTTCTACCCTGTCTCTCTAGATCAGTTTCTTGCTTGTGCCAGTTTTGGGAAGGTCAGCCTCTTTAAAGTTTCTCTTGACAGAGATCGATATGCCACTTTCCTTGATGAGAAGTTAGTTCTTCACCTCAAGCAGATGGCTCTCACCATGGGACCCTCCTACTCTCTAGCTCCTGGGGTGTTTAGATTGTATTTTGAGCAGCAGGAAGATAAGGCTTGGGAAGTTATTTCTCGTTATGCCTCTCTCTTGTCTCCTGCTTTCTATCTCACTGTACCCCCTCAAGATTAATCCAATATAATTTTGTGTTGTGCTCCCTCATTTATCTTTTCTCTTCTTCTTCTTTGTCTCTCAGTTTATCTTTTTGCTTAATGCCAAAAAGGGGGAGAACTATTGCATCTCTGAAATATATTTCCTTATTATATCCGCAATTAAACATAGAATTATTTCAGATCATCTGTGCTTATTGTTAAGTTTTGTCATCACCGAAAAGGGGGAGATTGATGATCAGTCTATCCCCATGAAATTTAAATTACTTACATATTATTTTGGTGATTAACAAAACCATGATAAAGTTTACTAACATATTTTCTATGAGAATTGAGCACAGGAAATAAAACAAAGAAAAAACAAGCCAAAAGGGTAAGTATTCTTCACACTGCAACAATGTAAGTTTAAAGCTTTAAAATTTATCTATGAACACATCGATTTTCTGTATGTCATATCGATTTCAGCAAAATTACAACGATTTCCTTACGCTCATAACGATTTCATACTTATAAGGATTCGCTATGTGTTTTCAACGATTCGGTAAGTGATCGCAAACGATTTTGCCCTCACAACGATTCGTTAAGTGATCGCAACGATTTGCCCTCACAACGATTCGTTAAGTGATCGCAACGATTTTCCCTCACAATGATTCGTTAAGTGATCGCAATGTTTTGCCCTCACAACGATTCGATAAGTGATCATAACGATTTGCTTTCATAACGATTTCTTAAGTGATCGCAACGATTTTCCCTCACAACGATTCATTAAGTGATCGCAACGATTTACCCTCACAACGATTCGATAAGTGATCATAATGATTTGCTTTCATAACGATTTCTTAAGTGATCATAACGATCTACTTTCATAACGATTTCTTAAGTGATCATAACGGTTTGCTTTCATAACGATTTCTTAAGTGATCATAAGGATTTACTTTCATAACGATTTCTTAAGTGATCATAACGATTTGCTTTCATAACGATTCGATAAGTTGCATAACGACTCTGTCACTGTAACGATTCATTAAGTTACATAACGACTTGGTCGCTGTAACGATTCGATACAACAAACAACGATTCATTCACATTGTCTTTAACGATTTGATTATAACAACTTGAGCATAACGATTTGCTTATGGAGTCACAACGATTTGTCTCTACAACGATTTAGTTATTAATGTATAACGATTTGTATGTTCATCGGTTTGCTTATGAGTGCACAACGATTTACATGAATATCAATTCATTTGCATAACGATTTCATAAGTCATGCATATAACGATTCCATGTGAAAATAATGATTTGATTTTCGAGCTCATTTTTTAATACACTGAAAAGTCAAAGTCTTCACGTATATCTTTCTGACAACCATGCATTTATTATGACTGAACGTATCACTGCAGTACATGCAAACGATATCTTCTATTCTCATGCTTATTCTGTAAACATCTTTTTAGAAAAACAAAATGGAACTTCTATTTCTGTATAAAATCAATCTAACGTTGACTGACAACAAGAGACAGCTTAGCTATCTATTGTTTAAGCTTGTAATACGTGCAGGTCTCTGACAGCACTCGTCATACAACGTTGGACAAAATAGAAGCCAAAGGATATTACAGAAGATCTTCTCTCTGTGCGTGCAGACCGTTGAACGGGAAGCTCTACAGAACCATGCAATCTAACGTAAACAAAATCTTAGAGACAGCGGGCACTTCAATGTTCAAATTTCAAATAGAAGATATATATAAAGAAGACTGAAGCTCCAGAAGAAAACAACTTTGAGATTGAGAATACCAACTACAATCTTTAACAAGCCTTCTGCGAGCTTTCTGAAGAGCCAAACCTCATTCCCATTAGTTCTTGCTCTTGCTCTTTGAACATAGTGTAGATTTGTGAGAGAGCCCTTGTGTACTGAGAAGAGTTCATCATCTGCAGATCTTTCCTTCTCAGTTCCAGCTTCAGATCAAGCACTGTTCTATAAGCTTGATCTAGGGGCGTCATTCCCTGAACACTTTCTTGTGTTTGTTCCCTTCGTGCAGAAGGAAGACCTGGTGGGATCCACGGTGTGTGCTTCCCTTCGGGTAGAAGGAAGACCTGGTGGTATCCAGGGTGTTGTAGTTTTTCCTCTTCGTGTTGTGAAGAGAAGACCAGCTGCGGCTAGGTGTGTAAGGGTCCATAAGGGGGACAGTACCCTTGGGTAGTGAAATTCTGAGATATTACTCAGGGACTGGACGTAGGACTCCTGAGGAGAGGAGATCCGAACCAGGATAATTCCTTGTGTTGTGTGATTGCATTTGTGAGTTTGCTTTTATCTTCTCTAACACTAATAACTATCAAAGTGTGCTTGTGTCACTGTTTTGTGAACAGGTTCTAAAGTACTCAACAATTTTAAAATATCCCATTCACCCCCCTCTAGTCTTGCTAGCTGGGCAACATTTTCTGGGCTTCTATGATCCGCTAATACAAAGATGGTTCCACTATGCTGCTAGCTAACACTGCTCTTCGCTGGCTACTTGGAACAATTAAAGAATTTTTGCCACATCTTCATATAATTTCCACTCTCTCATCATCATGTGACTCATAACCACTTTCCTGCTCAAAGCATCTGCAACCACATTAGCCTTGCCTGGATGATACGCTAAGCTGAAATCATAATCCTTTAAATATTCCATCCATTGGCGCTGCCTCAAATTTAAGTCCTTCTGTGAAAAGATATACTTCAAGCTCTTGTGATCTGTGAATATTTCAAATCGTTCACCATATAAGTAGTGCCTCCAAATCTTCAATGCAAATACAACCGCTGTCAGCTCTAAGTCATGTGTGGGATAATTTTCCTCATGCCGCTTCAATTGCCTGGATGCATAAGCCACCACTTTTCCATGTTGCATTAGTACTGCCCCAAGTCCTCTTCTGGATGCATCTGTATATAGCACAAAACCACCTCGACCTGACGGTATTTTCAATATTGGTGCTGAAGTGAGCCGCTTCTTCAACTCCATGAAGCTGCGCCTGCAATCGGATGACCATACAAATGGTACTCCCTTCCTGGTAAGCCTTGTCATTGGTGCTGCAATCTTGAAAAGTCTTGGATAAACCACCTGTAGTAACCTGCCAAACCAAGAAGACTCCTAATTTTCGACACTATCTTTGGTTCTTCCCATTTCATAACGGCTTCCAACTTAGCTAGATTCACTGCAACACCTTCACCTGAAATCACATGCCCCAAAAACTGAATTTCCTTTAGCCAAAACTCACACTTATTGAATTTAGCATATAACTGGTGCTCCCTCAATGTTTGCAATGTGACTCTCAAGTGAGCTGCATGTTCCTCTTCTGAAGTTGAATACACTAGTATGTCAACAATAAATACCACGAAAAACCGATCCAAATATGGATGAAAATTCATGTTCATCAAATTCATGAATGTTGTAGGTGCATTGGTTAGCCCAAATGGCATAATCACTAACTCATAATGCGCATACCTTGTTCTAAATGCAGTTTTATCAATGTCTTTGTCACATCTCGACATTTAATATATCAATAAATGCCGAAACGTGAACGAATAAGAAATCAAGAGTAAAATTTGAACTTTTTGAGCACAAATAGCTCGGGGGGTTCACTAAATAAAAATTAACTGTCATTCTAAAGGTATTACATGATTCTCAATTTACAACTCAAAGGTAGACATCGCAAACGTTGATTTCTTAGCCCACAAATCCTGATGTCTGACTTTCTAGAACTGTAGATTACTTGAGAGAAAGTAGATATGAGCACTCTTGCCCAGTAGGATTTATCCTCCAAAATCAAGAATATAATGTCTACATAAGTCAAGGATAATGAGGTACAAGAATGCAATAAGTAATGATTACAAGTAATGGAAAATGATACAAATTAGATCATAGATGAAGTGAACCATGATTATCAAACAGTAACAAGCATGAAATAATATGCCAATGAACTGACATAATGTGACCATCAATGAAAATAGCAAAGCGTTAGTGTGTATGATCAATAATTCAGAAGGAAATGTAGAAAGTGTGTGTGTAGAGATGCCCTGTCCACTCCTTCAAGCAAGCAATAAACAATCATGTTTCAACATAGTTCATGGAAATGTCGACGAATCTAGAATGTAGTGGTGTCATGCCAAACACCCTAGAGATCCATACCACTCTGCGCAGATTAAACGAATTCGGGTGCTCCTTTCGGGACTGGATCTGCCCCATTTGCACTAGCATTAAATTAAGAGAAAGTTCGAAGACCCAAAAGTACGTCATCCAATTTTCAATTCTAATATACATATATGGTACTTGGACACACATCAGGAATAAAACAATATCACAAGAAGCAGGGTTTTAGGAGTTAATGCTTAAAGATATCCAGAAGGTATAAGAATCAAGATAATTTAGGATGTCCAAGAATAATCCAAAGATGGATGTAGATGATGATTAAATGATTCATCTCAGTGGTATAATAGTTTAGAATCCAAGAAAATGAGAAAGGTAACTTGTTTTGTTAATACCAAAGTGTGTCACCATGGATAGGAAGAAGAATGGTTCTCATTCAACTCACAGACTGGTGTATGTCGACAGCCATAAGGTGTGTGTCGACAGCTACTGACCCATCCAGAACTAGATTCTGGAATTTGGTCTCTATCTGTCGACAGGCCATAGGTAGATGTCGACAGATGGTTATCATCTGTCGACAGGTGGGTTCTATCTGTCGACATCTACTGGTTTTTCTAGAATTCTGGGTTCTGGAAGCATGGTATCTGTCGACAACTGGGTTCTGTCTGTCTACATACGTAAGCTATTCTTCTAGCAATGGTTTAACATCAACTTAGGAGACTCTTCTAAGAGTTCCTACTACTCCATGAAGGATCAAACAATACTTAGTGGATTTTATATACATTCCTTAACACACCCTACATGAGGAAAAAGATAGAACAATTAGGAGAAAAATCCTACAGCATGGGTGGTATGAAAAACTTATGAAAGAAAGGTTATTGTGTACAAATCTCCATTAAGAGAGAGTTTTCTATGCATATGGAAGAAAGTCCACGTTAAGTACGCATGAACACCAACTATAAACATGGCATAAGCTAGAAGAAACATTATCACAGAAAAAAAAGCCATTCCTATTTGTTTCTACTGAACACAAATCAAAATAGAGACAGGGTAAGACACTTAGACTTCAAGGTTCTAACAAAAGAAGGAGACAAGAAGAAGAGAATCCTATAGAACATGGAACAAAAGGAAATATGGGTTATAAAAATGGAGAGCACAAGTATGAAAACAAGAAATGGAAGAAGAGTCGTAGGGAGGAACCTACTTAGCCAAAGAGGAATGCAATTGTAGCACCCCGGAAATTTTAACTATAAAAAATTCAAATAAATGGAAATAAATAATTTTCATAATATCGAAGTATTTAAAACATACGTATCATTATCGTATGTGCTTAAACACATCGGAAAATTCCGTAAAAATTAGAAATCAACCCCAAACATTATTACTAAATGTTTCACAAAGAAATTTGTGCCAATAAAAATCGGATTAGCCAAGTTTAAAGTGTGTTGCGACTTATTATCGTAATTCATGAATAAGTCGAAAAATCATTATCACACATACTTGGATGAGTCAGGAAATTAAATAAAAATCATAAATGGACTTCAAATAATATCCTCTAATGACCCATCAAGAGAACTGGGTCAATAAAAATCATGTGAGCTGGGTTTAAGAATTATTGTGACCGATTATCCAAATAAGGAAACAACTCAAAAAACCGTTAACACAGAAATCCGACGCAACCAAAAATTTAATAAAGGTGTGGAGAGACGTCCAACATTATATATTAATGACCCAATATCATAATTGGCCAATGGATCACATATGACCCAAAAATCAAATAAAGCTAGAAAATGCATGGAAATTCGTAACTCTAAATAGGCTGAAATTAGAAAGGTGTAATTAGGGTTTAATTGGGATGCAATCATGCACTTTTAGCAACCCAAATTTGTGCTTACCCACCTATGGGGGTTGCTTGATGGCCAAGACTCTCTAATGGAGGAAGAAATCATCAAAAATAGGAAACCAACATGCCAATCCCGCAACCCTTCTTTCCTAGTTACAATAGGACTCCTAAACATCATGGTTACTTAAATACTCTTCACCAAACCCTAGGTATGAGTTTTAGAACTTGCTGGGGTCGTGTGGAGGAGTTCTTGGTGGCTAGGGAGCTGTGGATCGACCACAAGAAGCTCATCTTCTTCCTCGTTCGTCTGCTGCGACCTGCACAAACCACCTTCTTGGAGTCAAGCTAAGGTAGGCCAAACCTAAATCCCATTGTGCAAGGCTTATACCCCTGGAAAGAGGGTCGAGTCTACTTCCTAACCTAAGTGGAATGCCCAAATTCCATGCAGTATACACGGAGTATTAAGCGTTCTCCTCCAAGTGGTCTGAACACGGGATTTTAGAAGAACGAGACTTCATCAACCCAAAAGGTAGGTTTTCTCGGGCCAAATCTTAACATATAATATACCAATGTGTAGAGCATCAAGTTAAATTTCATTTCCCATTGGTTTCATCGAATTCCATTTAGTAGATTTGAATTATAAGCGTTTTGCCAAAGTCGTGCACTGTTAGGGCTTTTCCCTTCTTGGTATGTTGCATGTGATTCAAGACTGAATTAGAGTAAACTCATAACATGAAAGTTATTCTACTGTTGTCCTCTTCAGGTTTTGTGTTGAAGGTTTTGTCTAAATGTCATTAGTTAGAGAGTTATAAGCGTAGTAATAGGGTTGCTGCACGAAACTACGGTTTCAGGTTACACTTGGTCTGATGTTGCGTTCGACTTGATCAAAGCCTATCGAAACCATCTTTATTTTATAATTCTAATTTACTGGAAGTACCCTTGTATGTCTAGGTTGTTTTAAAACTAGTTTCGTTATTTTTCATACACTGTACAATTTGTTCTCTATTTCGGAAGCACCCTGTGTCAATATATGGCAGTTCTGGACCGCAATCCAAGAACATGTCCTTGCTCTGTCAGAGTCAGGCGCAGACCCTGTGAACGCGATGGCCCGATAGGCCGCGTTCTGAGGTCTCATCACGACAGCCCACACCGTCACGATCTGATCGCAACAAGGCGCTCCGTCGAGATCGCGCTGCCTGATCTGACCGCCCAGTCGCGTTCTTCACAACACCATGTCGCTTTCTAGTCTCGACCCGTCACGACCCTTGCTGTGGCCTGTCGCGACCTGACCCGGGCCTGACAATCCCTGTTGCTTTCCTTATAGGAACCTGTCGCGACCTGACTCAGGGCCTGACAGCCCTGTCGCTATCCTTATATGCTCCTGTCGCGATCTCAGGATTTGTCACTTAACCCCACTTACTTTCTTGCAAACCTAACCACTATACCCGAGGTCTGGTTAAGGTAATATTTAGTGTGTAATTCACATGTCTTGGGTCTGATTAATGCATGGTGGTTATTTTAATGGCTTAAAAGTGTTAAACCCATTTGAAAAGCTTTAAGAACACGAACATTATTTCTAACTGCTTTCTTAATGACGTGACTATTCAGGTGATCTTTGATTAACTCTTCGAACTATTCTAGCTTCTTAAATGATGAATTGTTATCTTAAAATTCATGAAATCTATGTTTAGTTAAGGTCATAGTTTCACTTCATGCTATCATGTTAAAGTGTTTTTCCCCGAGTTTGAGAATTGAGACGCGCGTACCGCACTACACACTCGCACTGTTAGACAGCCCTTTCTGGGAAACTGGAAACTCTCTACCAGTCATTCCGAATCGGTAGACTAGCGACCTTTTCTCCAAGGCCTCCGTAAATCTGCTCTGATCATAGATTCCCACATGGCCGAAGAGTTGGTTGTACCATTGAAGTTCCCTGAAGATAGCGTGCACTTCCTCTCTCATCTTGTTCTCGTGAGTGTGACTTACAATCTAGACTAAAGTCATTAATGTAAAGATGAACTAAATTATAAATCGTACCGTTATACTGCCGAATTTATCTCTTGACCATTGTTATCATGAAGTCATGTTCAATTACTTATTAATGTTCCCATCATCATCATGAACATGACATTACACATGCTTACTTATTGAAACTCACATTGGCCATTATTAATGACTGTGGGTATCTACATTTAGAATTTTACATGAGATGCTGACAGGGCACGGCGTGTGTCTAAGGGCTCCAATCTAGCCCCAATGACGGCGAGTCATAGATATACTGTTAACCATGGGGTATAATGATTACTGGCGTTGCATCTGCGCTTGGAGTCTTGCTTGCTTGTTGAATGATAGACACATTAACCACATACACGTGTCCTAGTGTACAATTTTATGGATCTTTTCTTGGTGTACATTAGTGTCTACGTTCCTGATTAGTGTTACATTATCGTGCTCGTACATTCTTGCTTGCTTGCTTGCGTGATATAGCCATCCTGCATTTAATGCAATTAGTGATATCTTGCGTTCTTGACATCAAGTGAAATCTCGCGTGCTTGTACAAAGTGATCTATTGCTAGTTCTATCTTGTCATCTTGTTCTATCATAATCACTCTCTCTAGCTTGTTCCATGTATTGTGTTTTAACGAGTTTCTTCGTACATGCATATCATGACATTCATCGTGCTTACCTAGTTCTAAATTGTTAATCACTTATATCATTGCCCGCACATTGAGATATAAATCTACTGGGCTAGTTTGCTCATCCCCTACTTTTACCCAATCTAGGTGACTATGAAGTTCAAGAGGAAGAGCAAGTCGAGGATGGGAATGCGTCCGAGTGATGAGCGTTCCAACTAAGAGTTTAGTTATAGTAGTTTACTTTGAGTGTTAGATTCATATAGTAGGAAGTGAGAAATAAATGTACTTTTCCTTTTTATTGAGTCTTAGTCCTGTAATAGTATCCATTTGGAATACCATGAGTTGAGATTTGAATAAAAGATTAGTTGAGTTCAATATTTGGGCCCTATGATGATGTATGTTGTTATACATTAGTGCGTGCTAGCTGGAGGCTTATTTACCGACTGTTCACGTCTCGAAATATCGACTCGAATTATTCGAACTAATATCTACTGCGTAATTCTCGGGACGTGACAGCAATCCCCCTATATCCAGGTAAGAAGATGCAAAGATAGCAGTGACAACACAGCTGCTGCAGCAGCAACAGCAGCATCAGTAGCTACAGCAGGAGCAGCAACGGTCATAGCAGCAGTTGTAGTAGCAGCTGTAGCAGCAGTTACACTAGCAGCAACAACAAATAGCAGCAGCAGTAGGAGTCGAAGCAGTAGTATGGCAGCAGCAATGCCAGCACAAGAAGAAGAAACTCTCGTGGGAGCAACCAAGGGAGTTTATATAAGCCTTGGGATTACATGCATGGTTGGCACGTAATCCCACCCACCTGTCACCGTAAACACCCACGCGTTAAGGTAAAAATCCCTAACACTTCCTACCTAGCCACGTTTACATGACTTTTTACTTCCCAACACGTAGTATAAGAACGTGTAGCCTTTATACACAAGTTGGATGTCTTACGTAACCAAGGCTATGTAAGCAAAGAAATTCAAAAAAAATGAGTTACGTAAATGGGAGATAATTCATCTGGTCCCTTTGTCCTTATATTTTTATATTCAAACAATATCCAATTGAGTTCAAATTTCAATAATAAGCTAATTTAAAGGTTTTACAAATTATGGTGATTTTAGTTTAATTTTTAGAATTAATTTTTCACCCAGCAAAAATTACCCCGAAAATCATTGTGTCGACTTAATCTTGATATCCGTGTGTAAATAATTCAAGATATTTATGTTTCTAGATTCAACACTTTTTTTTGAGAATTATGGTGTTTTCGGATTTCAATTCCGTTACCGAATTCTGGTGGCGCCTTGTCGGAGTGCGCACATCTGAAGACAGTACCTGGATTACTTTAATAATGTAAAAATATTTCTAAAATAAAGATAATCAGATTTTTTGTAAGTATTTATGCCTTTTATGAAAATTAGAATCTTCTCTAATTTTTGATATCATATTATTATTTTGGTATTAAATTTTGGAGTGTTACAGTCTTCTTCTCGAATCCTCAACTCCTGATAACCCGACCTCAAATCTATCTTGGAGAACACTCTTGCTAATTGTAAATGATCAAACAAATCATCAATCCGAGGAAGTGGATATCTGTTCTTTATAGTGACTTGATTCAACTGGCGGTAGTCAATACACATTCTTTAGCTGCCATCCTTCTTTCTAACAAACAAAACCGGTGCTCCCCATGGTGAGTGACTAGGTCGAATGAAACCTTTCTCTAGCAACTCTTGCAATTGCTTCTTCAAATCTTTCAACTCTATAGGTGCCATCCTGTAGGGTGCTTTAGAAATGGGCATACTACCCGGCTACAACTCCACTGTGAAATCACCTCTCTATGCGGTGCCAAACCCAGTAACTCTTCCGGTAATACATCCACAAACTCTTTAACAACTAGTACCATATCTACCGTCTTACCTGCTTCAACCAAACTAACTGATGCCAAATAGGCTAGACACCCTGCATTGATCAATTTCCTAGCCTTAAGGGTAGAAATGATAAACTTAGGGGTATAGAATGACATACCTTGAAATTCAAACATACTTCCTCCGGGATGACTAAACCTTACTCTCTTCTTTCTGCAATCAACCACTACCCCATATGCCTCTAACCAGTCCATACCTAAGATCACATCATATTCCTTTAATTGTAGTGCATACAATCTGGCTGGCAATTCATTACCTTGTATCATTATGGGTACCTCATCTAGATAACATGTAATAAGCATAAAATCTCCGGATGGAACCTCTACCACAAGCTCACACTGCCTTTCCTCAAAAGGATGTACCATACTATCAATGAAGTCCACAGAAATGAAGGAATGAGATGCACCTGGATCAATTAATGTTCTAACAGAAAATTCAAGAAGTGGTATTATACCTTCAATCAAGTTTGATGCCTCCGTTTGAGGCCTTGTGATTGCCATTACTCGTCCTCGTCCTCTCTGGTAAGGTGTACCTCTACCTCGCTTAGCTGGTGACTGCTGCTGTTGCTACTGCTACTGGGGTGCCCCTCTACCATAACTGCCTCTTCTTGGATATGGATAGTTCCTTACCAAGTGCCCCGGCTGATCACAATTATAACATATAAATTCTGCATGCTATCTTGTTGTGATTTGCTATGATTCCTCCGTCTCCGGCCTATAACCTCGGCCCTGCTGAAATCCCTACTGCCTGCCACCTCCTTGGCATCTAAATATCTTCTTTAATTTAGAACCCCACTTGCCAAACCCTGATGTAGATGCTCCTCCTGAAGGTGCCTTGCCTTTACTAACACCTAGAGATTGCTGTAGAAGTCGGACACTACCTGATCCTGATCCGCTGGATTGCCTGGCTTGCATGGTTCTTTCAAGTATTGCTGCTCTTTGGGCTACTTCCTCAATCGTCCCACACATAAGAGGAATCACTGCATCTTGCAACTCGGGCCTCAACCCTCGAATAAAGTACTCCACCATCATAGCATTATTAGTTACCACATAAGGTGCATATCTACTCAAGGCCATAAATCTCAATTGATACTCCAATACCGACAAATTCCCTTGCTGTAATGTTTTGAACTGCTCCCTCTTGGCTTGCTGAATTTTCACCGGAAAGAATGTGTTATTGAATACTTCAATGAATTATGGCAAGTAATTGTATCTTCCACTCGTCCTGCAAACACCGTCTGCATTTTGAGTCTCCACCACTCTTGTGCAAATCCCCACAACTGGTAAGTAGCCAAAATAACCCTATCATCTTGTGGACATCTCATTATAGTAAACACCCATTCTATCTCATGTACTCAATGCTCTGCTGTATCCAGATTCGGACCTCCCGAGTAAGTAGGTGGCTGCAACCGTAGAAACCTCTCCACTAGTATAGTAGACTCCTCCACACTATCTGACTGCACTGGTGCAACTGGAGGTAAAGGTACTACAGGTGGTACCTCAACTCCAAATGGTGGTGCTAGCGGTGCCGATATTGCCTCCTCCTGTATTGGTGGTGTTGTAACCGCTGGTTGAACCAATGGCTACTGATCTAACTGCATTTGAATCTATGTGATACTCTCCCATAACCTTTCTATCATCTGATGTGTGGATTCCTCAGGCTCATCACCACCACCTCCCCAATCTCTCCTATCAGCCATTTATAAACCTGCACAACCAACATTTCAATCCATATAGCATACAAACATATCATTACAAAAACAGGGCCAACTACCAGCAGTAGACTATAGTAGAGAACAGACTATGTACATTTCATGTTTCTTCATATTTACACGGACCTTGCTCTGATACCAACTGTGACGATCCTCGCCGCTCAGGCCCGTTAACCCAATAACGTGCCCGACACGACTCCGCTCTCGCGATGGGGCTGTAGCCTCGCAAGGGATATCAACACACACATGTCCGTGAAAATATAAAAGAACATGCTGAACACATATAATTTTCCATTTCTCACATATATCCACGTGAAATGTACATATTCAGTTCCAACCAAAGTCATAGAACAAAGTACAACAGCCTAGGACAAACCCCCAAGGCTCAACAAGTAGAAGTATTACTCTGCTGGTTGCGAAGGCCCGACTCCACAATGGTGCTGACCGAAACTAGAAGAGGGACGGGAACCCTTCTGCTCTCCTTCACCTGGAAGAAGAAGGGGTAAGCCTCACAAGTCATTGGCTCAGTAGGGTAACTCCCCCAAAGCCGAGTAAACAATGTACAACAATTTAAGTAAGCAAATCTCATAAGCCATTAAATTATATCACCACCTATGCATGTTACTACAGCTGTAAATAAATAAACGGCAAACCACGTACACGTGTACAAGCTAAAGAAGGGCACACCGCATACGAGTCACGAGAATTGGTTCGCGACACCAGCCACAGACCTGGACAAACAACACAAGACTACCTCTCAGTCTCGCAGCCACAGACGAAAGGTCCAGCTGCCGCTCCACCTCAACAGGGTAAAGAAAATGTGGAGACCAACCAACACCACTCCTGTAGACCACACAGCTATAGGCCCATGCCTGACACCTTTATGGACTCCAGCCCGAGCTGCCTAAAGTGAGGCACTAGAAACAGGACTAGCTAGGGACCAGTACGTCTACTGGTGTCCGTCCCCCAACCACGAGCGTGCTACAAGCGACTGCACACCCACAAACACGAGTCGCTTACCACTGTCGTCTTTTCCTCAGCCAGACGTACAACTCAAACTCAGGATTAAGGGTGTCCAGGAAGATGACACAAACCTTGACGGTACTCATCGTACTGGGACAAACCCAGAGCACCCGATGTTGGGGACCTGACTAGAGAGGTAACCACGGAAGGCGTGAACAACCCAACTCGCTTAGCACACGAAGCCAAGTAAAACTCATCGTTTTTAATCACGACATAATCCAACACATCCCATACAAACCCTACATTATTTAAGCAACACAGCCCAAGCAATGTACCACTGAAACTCAACATACTAGCCATAGAACCCCAGAGCTCGGGTGGCCACATTCTAATCACGAACGACACAGTGGTCGCCAATCGATGCTTGAATCGCGATGGACCAACCTGTCGCCTTAATGTCTGAATCACGACGGGACAGGTCGTCGCGTTCACAAAATGCGACGACTGGTTCCATCGCCTTTTAGATAGAAGAAACCTACTTTCAATTCTCATTCCGAAAATCACACCAAACAACTATACAAGCTGATAAAGTAGGAAACAACCATTTATTTAAAACCCTAAGCATGCTCTCTATCATGTGTATGTGATTTCCAAACCATATTCCACAAACCCTAACCTATACATACCATATAATTGAAAACAAGAGAATGTCCCCCTACCAACAGGTGAAACGTGAAACCAATGCTGCCCAAAGGTTCCCTGCACTTCAAAACACCTCCTCGCGACGGAACCACGCCTAATGGACCGCAAAATAACCGAAGTCGCTGCAGAGTCCCCCAGCAACTCCCCCTTCAGCTCAACAGTGCAACTGCAATGTTCGACCAAGGGCAGAAGCCCAAAATACACAAAGTTTAAATCATGACGTATCGAGCCATCGCGTTTCAAAATGCGACGCACCCCGCCATCGTGATTAAACCTCGGCAACCCTGCATACGCCACACGGAGCGCATGCAACCACGCCCACGCAAGAGCGGTACTAAATCGCGACGGAGCAGGTGGTCGCATTCATCCAAGAATCGCGATGACTGTGTTGTTCGCGTTTCAAATGAACCTTCCAGAGGTCTATTTGGGCTGGAATTTCCAACCCTCCAGCCTCACACCCTGCTCCCCAACCCTGTAAACACTTACATATACAAACCAACTCAACTAATGGGCCACACACTAGCCCTTAAACCTGGTAAACTATGATCCGAACATACGGGATATTACACTGCCTCCATCCCAAAAGTGAGTGAAAAAGGTGTCTGCCTTATGGGTGTGCTGATGGAGGTACGGTATCCCCATAGAGCCTCAATCAATTTTTCAGGCCAGTCAGCAAATTTGTAAGACTCACAAGTTTTCTTTAAAATTTTCAAAAGTGTTTTGTTTGTGGCTTCGGCTTGACCGTTGTCCTGTGGATAGTACGGAGACGAATGATGTAGAGAAATGTTGTATTTATTACATAGATCTTGAAGCTCTTGAGATATGAACTGGTCCATTGTCGGTGACGATGCCGCTGGCACTCCGAACCGTAAGATGATGTTCTTCATGATAAATCGGCACACGGTTGATCCTTTGATTTCCATAAATGCTTCAGCTTCGGCCCACTTGATGAAGTACTCAGTCGCAGTGAGGATGAATGATTTTTGTTTGACTTGAGCATTAGGATCACCAAGAGGTCCAATGATGTCAAAGGCCCACATGGAGAAAGGCCAAGGGGATGATAGTGGATGTAGGGAGGAAGATGGAGCATGGATCTTGCCAGCATGGAGCTGGCATTTGACACACCTACGAACGTAGATGGCACAATCTTCTTCTAAGGTTGGCCAGTAATAGACCTGCCTAAGGATCTTCTTAGCTAGCATTGGTTATTCACAAGCCCTCACATTCACTGGCGTGGGCTCCTTCCACTACCTTCCAGGCTTCTTTGTCAGGCAAGCATCTGAGGAGCATCCCGTTTAGAGCGCGTCTGTACAACATTTCTCCAACAATGGTATATCTTAACGCGGCCCTACGAATGGCTCTCCTATCTTCGGACTCAGCTTCTTCTGGGAAGGTACCTTCTTTGCAATATTATTCAATCTCGTGGTACCATGGCCTTTCTTCTTCCATTATCTCTCCTAGCTTCATGAGCATAACTTCCTTCACTTCTCTTCTCTCTGCCTTCACAATTAAAGAGTTCCTGAGGTTGTCGAACCAAGGATCTTCAGTGGATGGTGCTTCTAACCTCTAGACAATGATAGTCTCAGCACTCTGGCTTAGAGGGAAGGAGAGGGATGAGGCCAAAGATGCCAGGGCATTAGCCAAGATATTCTGAGAGCGAGGAGTGTGAATGTAGATGAGTTTGTTGAATTGCTTAGCTAGGAGTGTGACCAAGTCTTGATAAGGCTTGAGTTTAGGGTCACGAGTGCGGTAAGTAGAAAGGACCTACCGAAGAACGAGCTTAGAATCTTCTATGTTCTTGAGTTGACGTGTGCCTAGGAGATAGGCACATTTGAGACTAGCTAGGAGAGCCTCATACTCAGAGATGTTGTTGGTGGCAGGGAACTGGAGTTGATACGCCAAGGGAATGGTGACCAGAAGGAATTGCATGAGATGAGTGAAAGGTTTTCATCAGGAAATTCTTCATAGACCGTGTCACTATGAGGAAGAGGAAGGTGAGCAAGGTGCTCGGCAATAGCATACCCTGTTATAGCCTTCTGGACCATAAAGGTAATGTCAAACTGAGACAGGAAGCTCTACCAATGTGCCAATCTATCGGCGAGGACTGGTTTCTCTATGATGTATCTGATGGGATCCATCCTAGAAATCAAACTCACCTGATGAGCTAGGAAGTAGTGCTTCAGTTTCTGCACTACCCATACTAGCGCTACACATGTTTCTCCTTAGTGGTAAGCTTGAGCTCGGCAGGATTGAAAAACCTAAACAAATAATAAACTGCCCTTTCTTTGCCAGTTTCATCATGTTGCGCAAGGATAGCTCCTAGGGAGTCCTCAATAGTCGACAAATACAGAATCAGGGTTTTCTAGGATAGGCACCTGTAGCTTGGGTGGATTCATAAGATAGCTCTTGAGTTCATCGAAGGCTTCTTGGCATTTAATATTTCATTCGAATTTTACCCCTCCTTTTAACAGTTCATAGAAAGGACGACACCTTTGAGAATGTTGAGATATAAATCTCCTTATGAACTATAGTCGACCGAACAAACCTCAAAGTTCGGATACATTCTTAGGAGAATGCATCTCACCTATTGTCTTGGCCTTGTTCGGGTCTATTTGAATCCACCGCTTGCTAGCTATGAATCCTAACAGCTTGCCTGAGAAAACTTCAAATACGCACTTCTTTGGATTCATCTTCAATTGGTATTCCCATGCGTGTTGAAACACTTTGGCGAGTACGGAGGAGTGTTCTTTTCTAGTCCGAGACTTCACCACAATATCATCCACGTAAACCTCAGCATTGTTGAGCAACTATCCCTACAAAATATTGCTAATATATTTTCTAAATATTTATCATAATATTTTTTGCTATGAAAAAACCTTTAATATATCTTTTACTACCATACAAAGGCTCTCATATACATTACTGTAATATATCCTAGACAAAATTTATGCTTAAACATAATCTAAGTTTCAATACAAACAAAATTTCTCTAAGTCCATAGCATATACTGTATATCATACTAACTCCGACTTCTGACTTCGACTCTAGAAAAGTTGAAGTATTGCTTCAATCGATGGAACTAGTAGCACTCCGACTCCAAAAAAGTCGAAGTTTGGCATGACTCTGACTCCTCAAAAGTTGAAGTCGGACTTATTCCGACTTCAGAAAAGTCGAAGTCTATTATCTATTTGCTAAACTCCGACTTCTTAAAAGTCGAAGTTTGCCAAGACTCCGACTCTTGGAAAGTCAAAGTATGACTTGTTTTGCTCTCACTTCGACTACCAAAAGTCAAATTATGTTGTACCTTACTCCGACTTCTCAGAAGTTGAAGTCTTTGTTTGTTACTCCAACTCCTTAGAAGTCGAAGTTCTATTGACTCCGACTCCATAAAAGTCGAAGTATCATATATCAACTTCTGTGTACTAATACTTCAGTAATTTTTGTATGAATTTGTCATTCCACAGAATCCATGAATTCTTAATCTTGTTTATCTCAAGTTATTTGTTATACCTATGGGATCCTTTACAGAATGAATAACACTTACATATCTTACAGAAATAATATTTTTTCTTGCTACCACCACTTAAATATTCTGTTAGAATTATATTCAAAATGACCATATCATTGTTAAGATCTGTAGCAATAATATTATATGTGATACGGAGGTTTCCAAGTAGGTCGGCTATCCCTGAAGACAGCCGACCACATCTGAAGGTAGGGTTCGATGTTCCACATCAAGCATTAGCTGCCCGACAGACTCCCCTCCAGTTCCTCTCGGCTCGGCCGCAAACTCGGATGAGGCCGACCTTGTTACCATAACTTTCCGAAGAGTCCACGAGACTGACGAAGGTCTTTATGCGTCTCGAGCCTCTCTACAGCTCGGCCTAAGCAGTCTCTTGTGAATCCAACCTCAAACAATAGCTTGTCATCTCCGATCGAGCACCTTGGGTTGTCAAAGCTCGGGCCACGCCGACCTATAGCTCGGCGCCCTCAAGTTCCCCATCACAACCCTCACAGGGTCAGCGGACGAATGAGGTAATAATCGAGAATTATGGAACCGTAAATCACGGCAATTAAGACCACGATCTCGACGATCAGGTCTACAGGTGGCAGCCACGATCATCGCGATTTGGCAGGGAAGTAACGGCGCCCAATCCGGTGGGAATCTCGGTAACTCCCAGTGAGATTGGCAGCTCGTCCAGCTCACACGTACGTATCCTAACACTATATAAAGGGTAGACATTCCACTGGCAAAGGTACGCTATTCTCCCCCCACGCTAGGCCATTCTGTTTGGCTAGCAACTTACTTGAGCGTCGAAGTGTCTCCCCGCCGAGCCCACTTGGCGGGCTTTGCAGGTCAGTTCGGGAGCTCAGAACTAGCGTCGCACGTCGGCCAAGCGCGCCTCAGACGGGATCCATCGGCTTGGTCGTCTCGGCTCACACTTCGGCGAGAAGCACCTCAACGGTCACCACGGCTTGAGCCGACCTATGTTACAATAGTAGTAACATTGGCGCCGTCTGTGGGAAATGCTACTAAAGGTCAGTACGGTTTCCTCCCCCTATTCTCAATTGAACTCCACCAAGTGCGCACCACGAAGAGCCCTTTCGTCATTAGCTGTGATTGGCAAGGCGGCCGACCAAGGCATTTGCCGCGGTCGGAACGGGGGCCGACCAAAGATTACAGCAAGCTCTAGTTACGGCTAAAAAATGTCAGGCTGCTCTAGTTGCCGACCTTGGATATTATGCAAGCACGCTGACCTTGGCTACGAGGACGAGATATCGGATCGTAGAGAAAGCCCTCAGACATGAGGCTAAGTTGGAACTCAGCACCATACCGTTATTTGACATGTCATGGGCACCTGGTCGGTCTCAACCAAGTTTGAATGTTGTCCTAAAAGCTCCATTCGCGGTCGGAACGGTGGCCGATCAAAGATTACAGCAAGCTCTAGTTACGGCTAAAAAAGGTCAGGCCGCTCTAGTTGCCGACCTTGGATATTATGCAAGCACGTTGACCTTGGCTACTAGGACGAGATATCAGATCGCAGATAAAGCCCTCAGACATGAGGCTAAGTTGGAACTCAGCACCATACCGTTATTTGACATCTCATGGGCACCTGGTCGGTCTCAACCAAGTTTGAATGTTGTCCTACAAGCTCCATTCGTGGTCGGCTCAGGGGCCGACCAGTTCCAGTAAGCATCTGCATAGGAAAGCTCAAGTCGAGCCTACGACTCTTGATACAAGCCATATCCCTAGCTCGGGAAGCCTAAGCCCTCCAAACAGGAGGCCGTTACCACACGTTTGATGTCCTCGGTCATCAGGACGATGAGAAAGACAAGTAGCCTTATCGTCTTAAGTCTACCCCTATTATTCCAATCGATCATGACAACCCGAGAAGCCGGTTAAAGGACACGAACGTCGTGGTTCTGGACGAGGTCGCTTCGGCACTCCCCAGAAACCGAGAAGATGACGTCCGATAGAGCTCTTGAAGGCGTGGTCGCTTCGGCACACGTATACATCATAGCTCTTGTGCGAGGTCGCTTCGGCACTCCGAGCTCTTGAAGGCGTGGTCGCTTCGGCACATGTATACATCGTAGCTCTTGTGCGAGGTCGCTTCAGCACTCCGAGCTCTTGAAGGCGAGGTCGCTTCGGCACTCTGAGCTCTTGAAGGCGTGGTCGCTTCGGCACACGTATACATCGTAGCTCTTGTGCGAGGTCGCTTCGGCACTCCGAGCTCTTGAAGGCGTGGTCGCTTCGGCACACGTATACATCGTAGCTCTTGTGAGAGGTCGCTTCGGCACTCCGAGCTCTTGAAGGCGTGGTCGCTTCGGCACACGCAAACATGAACGTCGTGGTTCTGGACGAGGTCGCTTCGGCACTCCCCAAGAACCGAGAAGAAGACGTCCGATAAAGCTATTGAAGGCGTGGTCGCTTCGGCACACGTATACATTGTAGCTCTTGTGAGAGGTTGCTTCGGCACTCCGAGCTCTTGAAGGCGTGGTCGCTTCGGCACACGCAAACATGAACATCGTGGTTCTGGACGAGGTCGCTTCGGCACTCCCCAAGAACCGAGAAGACAACGTCTGATAAAGCTCTTGAAGGCGTGGTCGCTTCGACATACGCAAACATGAACGTCGAGGTCGCTTCGATTCTCCACAAACCGAGCGAGCGACATCCGACAAAGTTTCATGGAGAGGTCGCTTCGGCACGCCAAGCTCCTTAAATGAGGTCGCTCCCGCAAATGCTCCAGAGGTCGCTTCGGCACTCTAGAGAGAATAAACATGGACAACGTGTTCGTTGGACGAGGTCGCTTGGGCACTCGTCTGGAACCAAGGCAATGTCCGACACGAATCAAAAATTACCACTCAAGCTCAATGGCCCTCATCAAGGACTGTGACGACGTCTGACGAACGTCCAGAATAAGTGCGCTACGACCAAAGACGAGCGATTACCCTACGGTTCTTTTGAGGCTAAGCCTGCTGGGTTTACATGAATTTGTATTTGATGATTGTTTTTTATGATGAACAATTGATAAGCAATACTTTATGAACACTTCATGAACCATGCAAACACATGTTCAACTTTATCATTTAAATGTTCACATTATCTCACTTACATGTAGGTGAGGTTGCACAAAAGACAGTGTGTTAAAACAAGAGTAAAAGATCAAGCAAAGCTCAAAAGACAAGCACCTGTCGACAGCTTCTCAGCTACCTGTCGACAGATAACTACAGACAGAACACACCAGGTTCTAGACATAGCCATCTGTCGACAGATCCCAATCGACTGTCGACAGCTACCTACAGGAAAACCCTTCCCGGAAGTTCAGAGTTTTGTCAAATGCAAATCTGTCTCTAGCTGTCGACAGATGATCTAAGGCCTGTCGACAGACGTAAACAGAATCTCAATACGAGATCTCCATCTGTTTCCTATGTGGGTGTTTCCTTGTTCCACGACTCTCTATACTTGAACACGCATATAAAAGGAACTCTTTGGAGTTAATTTCGTACACAAGCAGCCACCATCCAATACCCTAAGAAAAACTCAAGAGAAGAAGTCTCTCTGCTGCTCTGCTTCAACCTGCCGCCTAGAAATCAAGAAGATCCGTCTTTCAAACGTAGGTGAAGTCAGTTCGTCGGTGATTCAAGCTTCTACATCAATCTGAACCTGTCAAAATGAAGTTTGAAGATCATCCAGACGACTTGTAGAAGTGTTCTACATAAGGATTTGATTCTCCAACTCAGAACCTTTCTAAGTCTCTGTTTTCACTTCTGTGTGTGTAGTTGTGGATCAAGTGATTCTTGTACTTGATCTACGTGGTTTGTGTTGATCTGATCATGGTTTCACATCAGACAACTCGTGTGTGTGAGTTGTAGTGTTGAACTAGCTCATAAGCAGTGCTTTCTGTGTGTGTTGTGGACGGTGGACGTAGGATACACAAGTTGTGTACTCCGAACCACCTTAAAACTTCGTGTCATGTGGTTTGCACGTCTTTACGTTAGATGTTTGGTAGGCACGTTGTTTTCACACACGCTAGAACAGTTGCTACTCTATCTATCTACAACAAACACATCTCAGTTTAGTTTACACTCTGTTGAAAGTCTCAAAGTTGTGTTTCTCGTCAAAAGAAGGTGGTGGTAAATTTTAATTGGTAGTAATCTATTCAACCCCCCTTCTAGATTACCATATAGTATAATTCTGCAACTTTTCAATTGGTATCAGAGCGAGGTTTCACCGATTTACTGCTGTATTTATTTGATCTTACGATCAGGAGAGTCTCGATCTCATGGAATCTAATAAGGGGTACATGGCCGAAGGACACTCTGTGACCAGGCCACCCTTCTTTGATGGTACTGATTATCCCTATTGGAAAAACCGCATGCAGGTGTTTTTGAGAGCGCAAAACTTCGAATTGTTGAAGATTGTCAGCAAAGGAGCATACACACTTCTTGAGGACGAAGACACCTGGACGAAGGACCAGATTGTGAAGGGAACTCTCAACTGGAGCACCCTGAACATGATGCAGTGCGCAGTTCATCCCAAAGAATACTCAAGGGTCTCCACATGCACTTCAGCGAAAGAGATGTGGGACAAACTTGAACTAATCTACGAAAGTACGTCTGAGGTAAGGGAATCAAAAGCAAGCATGCTAATTTCTGAGTATGAAATGTTTAAGATGAACAATGATGAAACCATCTTAGACATGTTTGCAAGGTTCATGCTAATAATAAATGGTCTGAAGGGTCTTAAGAAAGAATACTCAGAAAGTGACTTGGTGAGGAAGATACTTCGGTCTCTTCCATCCTCATGGAACACCAAGGCCACTGTCATTGAGGATTCAAAAGATCTCACAAAGATGAAACTAGATGAACTAATTGGCTCCCTGATGACATATGAAATAAATGTGGAAAGGAAAGAAACTGAAGAAAACCCAAAAAGGTTAATCGCCTTAAAAGCCTCCAAGAAAAATTCTTCAGGTTCCAAAAAGGATGTTCAACAGGAAAGTGATGAGCTTGAAACTTCTAGTGATAGTGAGAATGATGACATGGCCATGCTCACTAGACAATTCAAGAAATTTCTCAAATTCAAAAGGAAAGGGTCAGGTAACTCTCAACATTTTCAAAAGAAAGATTTTCAAATAAATTTGAGTCTAACAAAAAATCTGACGTTGTATGCTATGAGTGCAAGAAACAAGGGCACATGAGAGGAGAATGCCCCGAGCTCAAGAAGAAGCTGAAGAAGGAGAAATTCACCTTCAAGAAAGCCAAAGCAATGATGGCTACTTGGAGTGATGAAGATGCAGATGAGGATGAACAAGCTACCTCTGGAGATGAACAAGTTCAATGTCTAATGGCAAGAAGCGACGACTCCAATGAGGTAAATTCTTCCTTTGAAAGTTATACAATTGAAGAATGGGAAGAAGCCTATACAGTCTTGTTTGAAAAGTTCTGTCAATTTAAGTCTGAAAATAAAGCACTCAAAAAGAAAATCAATTCTCTTGTTCATGGCACTAATAATGATGAACTAATTGCATCCTTGAGCAAAGAGATTGAGATGATGAAAATTGATGAGAAAGCTCACTGTGAGGAGATGGACAGTTTGAAAATAAAACTGCAAGAAACTCAAAAAGAAAAAGAAGGTCTAATGAACTCCCTTAAATCTCTCCAAAGTGAACATAATAACCTAAAAGAAAATTTTGAAAAGGCTGAAGAGAACCTTAAAGGAAAATTTGAAGATTTATCAAGGTTTGTTAAAGGGAAACAAAATCTTGATGCAATTCTAGGATCTAATGTATTTGTTGCAAAGCATGGGATTGGATTTCAACCTGTAAAACCAAAGGTAATTGGTAAAAAATTGCTAACCTCCTTTGTTGATTCTGGCCCAAGCACAAGTAAGCAAATCACCTCAAAGATCAATAAGACTCAAGCCAAGGGTAAGAAACAGGAACCCAAGATAATCAAATCAGTTGTTAACTCAACTAAGAAATCTGTCAACAGCCCCAAAGAGGGTTGTCGACAAGTTTGGAAACAAGCTACCCAAGAAAAGCTAACAAGGCAACAAAAGGGTAAAATGCCCATGCATGTTCCCAAGAATAACAAGCCCACTGTTGTGAAAAAATCTTCATCATGCAATTTCTGTAAGAAAATTGGGCACAATGATAAACAATGCTGGAATAGTCCAAATAAACTGAAAGTCAAACAAGTTTGGATTCCGAAGCATTTACTTTTTGGCATGAATGATACATTGGGACCCAAAGTAATTTGGGTACCAAAACCTCTTGTCTAATTTATATATGCAGGAATGCCTAGCAGCCCAAAATCAAAATAAATGGTACTTGGACAGTGGCTGCTCGAGGCACATGACGGGCGACAAAGGAAAATTCTGTTTGCTGGTTGAAAATGACGGAGGTCAAGTTATCTTTGGAGCTAAAAATAAAGGCCAGATCATCGGCACAGGTAAGGTCGGTAAGTATGCCTCCAACTCAATTGATAATGTACTGTTGGTTGAGGGCCTTCATCACAATTTGCTCAGTATAAGTCAATTGTGTGATAAGGGTCATAACGTTATCATTGAATCAAAATCATGTCAAATCATTGATAAGGAAACAGGAAGTATAAAATTCTCTGGAAAAAGGGTGAACAACATTTATGTGGTTGACTTAGATGATCCAGAAAATGAAGACTTGTGTCTTATGGCAAACAAGCAGGATGAGCTTACGTTGTGGCATCGTAGGCTTGGCCATGCAAGTTATAACGTCTTGCACAAGATCATGAGGCTTAAACTGGTAAATGGACTTCTTGAAATTTCCTTTAACAAGAATGAAAGTTTTTGTGATGCATGTGCACAGGGAAAACAAACCCGAAAATCCTTCAAATCAAAAGCACCGGTAAGCACTTCTAAACCTTATGAATTGTTGCACATGAACCTTTTTGGACCTACTAGAACACTGAGTATCAATGGCAAATGATTTGGTTTTGTCATTGTAGACGAATTTTCCAGGTTCACTTGCGTAAAATTTCTGGCTCACAAAAATATAGCACTGAAAATCTTTGAAGAATTCTTTAATAAAATTGAGCATGGAAATGTCAATAAGATATGCTCAATACGCACTGATCACGGGGGAGAGTTTGACAACAACTCATTTTCTGATTTTTGCAGGCACCAAGGAATAGAACACCTATTCTCCTCCCCGAGAACTCCGGAGCAGAATGGTGTAGTGGAGAGAAAGAACAAAACCCTGGTGGAAATGGCTCGAACCCTTCTGGTCGAAAGTCAGCTTGCAAGGACCTTTTGGGCAGAAGCGGTAAACACCTCATGCTACATCCTTAATAGAGCCATGGTAAGACCTGTGATAAAGAAAACTCCCTACGAACTTCTAAAAGGTAAGAAACCCAGTATTGGATATTTCAGAGTTTTTGGCTCAAAAGTCTTTATTCATAATAATGATAAAGTTGACTTGGACAAGTTCGAAGCCAAAAGTGTTAGACCCCGAATTTTATCCTCTTTTATGTGTATATATATATATATATATATATATATATATATAGGTGTATAAGATAATTCATATAGAAATGAGCAATTAGCTGAGTTGAGAAGTACTATGAATACTAAGCATCTTGGACTTAGAATATTTGAATAATATTATGCATGTATTTTCTAAATATTGAAGCATATCTTGTGCTACTTATTACCTGGATATTGTGTGTGAATCTATGAAGTACATATGTATATACATATATGCATGTATATGTACGTTATCTTACGCGCGTGATATTTGCCTATCCAATTTGATAAGGCCCTCGACTTATCTTTATTTGTTGTGCGTGTGGAATTGTGCTTGTGTGTAAATATCATGCATGCATATGTAGATATCTATGTACATATCAGCTAGGTGTACTTGTGAATGCATGTGTATGTTTAGTTGTGAACGTTGCTCAATTTATATGTGTGTATATTATCTTAGGCATATGATAATAGTATACCTAATTCTAAGCACCTGACATCTTGGTATACTTAAGTATGCATGTGTATGATTAGTGTAAACGTTGTACTTATGCATGGTGTAGTTGATGTGTACATTGTGCTTAGTGCATTGCATGTACATGTAGGGTGCAAGTATGATTTTCTACATTGTTTTGTCTTCTGGCCGTAGAGGAAGTTGGCGTCAACATGGGTGGACGCCCATGATGAGTAAACGTCCATGTCGATGGACGCCTATACCTAAGTAAACGGCCAGTTATGTGGACGTTTACTTCTCTGGTTTCTGTGCGCAACAGGCCCAGGAATTCCGGGATGGTCTTCCTCCCTGGTTGGGGAGACGTTTCTTCAACGTCTCATCCATCAGCCCTGCGCAATACCTCCACCCTCACCCTTTAAGCAACCCACTCTTGCAACCTGAAGGGTCCCCTTGGCCCTTTGAAAAAGGAAACCCTAGCTATGGGAGAACAAGAGAAGACCTAGAGTTGGTGACCTTTGATCCGTCGACTAGAGGTGCAAACCAAGGAGCTTCAACGTCTGGAGGACGGCCAATACATCCAAGGAGAAATCCCAGCTCCGAGGTGCCATCTACATCGACAGGAGAAGAGGATCGAAGGAGTTTCTGAACACCTTTTTGGCAAGGCCGAGAAGGGCTTCATCAGCTTATTCCGATCCTTGTAGATTTATTTGAGAGGCAAGTAAACCTAGAACTTGATCCCACACATGTTCCCTTAAGTCCCAGTATTTTTGCGGATTTTTCCTCGAGTCCTGGAACCCCACATTTCCCCCATCCTTGGAGTTCGGTCTGTGTGTCTGCACAGACAGGAACTTAACGGCAAGAGATATTGCCGTTAAGATCTCCATCTGGCGGCAAACGATGTTGCCGTTAACTCATGTGGACGGCCAGACCTTGCCGTCTAGTTCATCTAGACAGAACAGAAAACTATTCTGCCCTATATGATTATTTTCTGTGATTTTGACGAATGAGGATATAACGTAAATGTGATGTGCTATGTTATATAGATAATAGAATGTGTTGTGGAAGTAGGGTGAATTTATGTAAATAGTATAAATAGTTTCATGTATAAAATGCATCTTGAATGAGACTTTGCTTGTGTTAAAAATATTGTCTACATGATCCATGAGGAAATTAATGCCCAACTTTGTCTAGACCATGTGTGTACATGTCAGTCCATGTTCTGTAAAACTTGGAATTTTTCCTTGACCATGGTGTTTCTTTATGATTTTTATATCGAAGTTAGAAATCATGTTTGAGGGTGTTTAAATTCTAGTAAAATCACATGATGCCCGATAAATTTAGGGAAAATTTCCATGATAACTGATGTAGCAGCCTCCATTTTCAAAGTGCCAGATGAAGGGGCTGACTACCATGAATTTGAATTTGACTTACATGAAGCCTACTCAATCTTGACAGGCCATCCTGCAGATCCATCAGATGCCAAACAAACCTATGTGACAAGGTTTAATGCCAACTCATTTCCACCTGTGTTAAGGGTAATTCACCACATCTTGACAACCATAGTTACCCCTCAAGGTGGTGGGCGGGATAGACTGACAGATATCCAGAGATTCATACTCTATTGCATGGTCAAAGATATCAAGGTCAACCTTCATGTGATTCTTTATCAAATCATTTCTGAAACTACAAGAACAGACTTGAAGAGATCACTTCCTTATGGAGCACATCTGACCTCAGTGTTCAAGCACTTTGGTGTGCCATTGGAATCTGAAAAATCCCAGTCCATTCCCAAGTCAAATATCTATACATTCAAGAATATCCAAAAGTTCATGGGATTTAGATTAGAGGGAAATCAAATTAGAAGAGGACCAGCTGTGGTTGAGGCTCCTCCAGTTCAAGAGGAACAGCCTCAAGACCAAGAGGAACAGCCCCAACCTCAGGAGGACCAGCCTCAGGCTCTAGGGGATCAGCCCCAAGTACAGGAGGAACAGCCTCCAGCTGAAGGGGACCAGCCCCTAAGTCAAGAGGATCAGCCTCCTATGCATGAGGATCAAGCTCTTAATGAAAATGTCAGTCCTTTTCATGATCCTCTCTCACCTCAGCTTCCTCATTTTTCTCCACAACCCTCATTCCAACCATCCACATCTTCTGGTGGGCCTCCTGTTCCACCAGAATTGATATCTTTCCTAAATGACAAATTTGAATCCTTCAACTCCTCACTTCAATCCATGTCCTCATCTTTTGAGCTACGGATTCAAAGACTGGAAAACACAGTTTCTGCCAAATTTATTAAGCAGAAGGCAGCTTCTGATTATGCAGCTCAGCGATTTAACAGACTCATAGGAACTCTGGGAGATTCCTATATTGAGCTAAAAGAACATCAGGACATGTTAGAGAAAGTTCTTCAGGGAATTTTGGCCAATTCCCAAGCAGATGTCTTCAACACCAACCAAACATTGCATGAGATTTCCAGCACCAGACTATCATTTGCTCATTTTGTGGATGACTTGGAAAGTATGAGAAATTTCAATGAGCACATTGACAAGCAGCTCACAGATTTGACCAAGGAGTTCAAAATCATGCAAAGACCTGGTTGGTCAGCTGGGTCATCAAGTTCTCAACATGCTTCAGCTGAATTGAAAAGAACTCAAAGCACCTTGATAGAACATTCTGATAGAATGGAGCATTATCTTCACACTCGGCTGACAACTATCCATGAACAGATAAAGTCAAGCATGAAGTCAATGGATAAGAGATTGTCAAATATTGAGATGCTTCTAGCTCCAATTCCTCCTCCTCCTCCATCTTCTACCTAATGTACATTTTTTTTGATAATGTCAAAGGGGGAGAAGATTGAATGAATTGTAATGATCTTTTGATCTTTTGAATGAAATGAATGACATGAAATGGTTGAATTGTAATGATCTTTTGATCTTTTGAATGAAATGAATGACATGAAATGGTTGTTTGGCTTCAATACAAATTTTTGTCTTTGTGTGTGAATACTTGTTCAATTGTTGACTTGTGTGCACAAATCTTCTAATTCCAAGTAACGTTGTATCTCACAAAATATCATCAATTGTTACTGAACAATATCAAAAGGACATTGAAAGTATGAACAAAAGAAAAACAAAAACTTAATCAATAAAAATTGCTTAAAAAAATCACACTTCATCAAAACCACATTCAAATATGGATTTAATGTTGCCATCATCAAAAAGGGGGAGATTGTTGGGTTGAATGTCTAATTCATATCATTTCCCTCCTATTTTGATGATGACAAGAAGTGTTCTTAAAGCAATTTAATTGGAACATGTCAAAAGCATCATACCTGAAAGTCATGCTCAAAAAGCATTTTTCAAACCACATTTATCATTTGTGGTAATGATAAATCATTTAACTAATGATATATGTGTTTATTTTTCAGGTACAAACTTTTTATGCAAAAGATGTGTCGACACACCCATCAATGGTGTCGACACATCAACACAGACTCAAAGAGAAATTGTGCAAAAATGTCAAGAGTGTGTCGACACATGTCAAGAGTGTGTCGACACGAGTGGCAGTTTTCCAGAGATCAAGGGTACCCAGGTCGACACACTCCCAGGGCAGGTCGACACTAGACCCAGTTCCCAGAACAGCCAGTTTGAGGAATTGGGACAGCAGGTCGACACACTCAAGAGCAGGTCGACACGGGACCTTTCTCCCAGAACAGATTTTTCTATCTTTGGGACAGTGTGTCGACACAACCACCAGGGCAGGTCGACACACTACGGAAACTTTTCATCCTAAGAGCTGATGGCTGCCACGTGTCCTTCTAGGGCGATCAGAATCTTCCTTGGGAAGCGTGCCCTTGTACCCCAAAAGGGTATCTTTGGAATCCTAAGGGTATAAAAGGCTCCTTTTGGCCTCCCTTCGAAAAGAGAGACCCAACTAACCTCTTAGAGTCTCCTGAAAAATTCCTGGCGGCCATAAGAGTTCGTGTCTCCCTCCTCTGCCTTCCTGGAGTCTCCTGAACACCTCTTCTCACCAATTCAAGGTGTGAGAATTGTGGTTTGATCTTTAAAGAAGCCTCTGAAGCATCTCAAGGAAGCAGATCAGGTAGAAGCCATCGTTGGAGAAGAATTCAAGGAAGGTCCAACCTCCCAGATTGCAGAGCATCGTCTTGGACTTCATGTTTACAAGCTTCTTCCCAATTCAAGCTTCTACAAGGGAGTACACTTGAAGAACGAAGCCATTCAATACATTTTACTTTACTTCTGTTCTTCTGAGATATCTCTTGAGATTATGCAAGTGCTTCTGCATAATTCTCATTAGTGTTCTCAAATTTCGACTAGATCTGTTGCTAGGAGATCTTGTCTTAAGTTGGTGTCTAGCAAGTCTATGTGTGAGCCTTGTGCTCAGATTGTTGTGAGCCGGTGTGCTCAGTGTTGAGTTGTCAAACTCAAGTGTGTGTTGAGCAGTCTTGCTCAGTTGTTCTAGAGTAGTCTTGCTCTAGAAGTGGTGTGAGTTGTAAGCTCTTCAGTGTTGGAGTTGTCAGGCTCCAGTGGGTGTGTTACCCAGTTGTGTTAGTGAATCCTCACGGGTTGTGAGGGGTGGATGTAGGAATCACATGGGTGATTTCCGAACCACCTAAAAATCCTTGTGCATTTGTGTTCTGTGGTTTGACTGGTTCATCCGCTAGATGCTTGCATAGGACTCGTTTCTAATTCACTTAATCAACTTGATTCTCATCTAAGTTTTTCAACTCACTCCAATCTAATCAGATCAGTAGCTTTTCACTGATATTATTGCCTCTGATTCTAAATAGTTTTAAAATTATTTAAGCTTCCGCAAAAGTGGCTAAGATCTATTCATCCCCCCCCTTCTAGATCTTTTCCACACATTTATTTCGATCCTTCAATTGGTATCAGAGCGGGTTTATATCGATCTGATTTGAACTGAGCAGCTTTTGTTTCTGAGTATTGAGTGTTTGTTTGTCTGTCTGTCTGGTTGTTTGTTTGCCTGCTTGCTCAACTACTTCTCCTTGCATTTACTTAAGTGTCATGGACTCAAAGGGTTTTATAGCTGAGGGCCATTCCATAAATAGGCCACCATTCTTTAATGGTTTGGACTATTCTTATTGGAAGAACAGAATGCAAGTATTCTTAAGGGCCCAGAACTATGAGATCTGGAAAGTAGTTGAGGCTGGTCCCTATGAAAACCAGGGTGAGGAAGAAACCTGGACGAGGGAGCAAATTAGGAGAGCTACATTGAATTACAGTGCCATGAACATGATTCAATGTGCTGTCCATCCCAAGGAGTATTCGAGAATCTCTATGTGTAAATCTGCCAAAGAGATGTGGGATAAACTCGAACTACTCTATGAGGGAACATCTCAGGTCAAGGAGACCAAGGCAAATATATTAGTTTCAGAATATGAACTTTTCATGATGAAATCTAATGAATCTATTTCTGAAATGTTTGCCAGATTTATGGTGATTGTCAATGGACTCAAGGCTTTGGGTAAGGAGTATACTGATGCAGATTTGGTAAGAAAAATTTTGCGTTCACTTTCTTCAATTTGGCATACCAAGGCCACTGTTATTGAAGATTCAAAAGATTTATCCAAAATGTCTTTGGATGAATTGATTGGATCTTTAATGACGTATGAAATAAACTTAAGAAGAAATGAAGATCTTATCATTAAGACCAAGCCTATGGCACTCAAAGCCTCTTCAAGCAACAAAGATAAAAATCAGGATAAAACAAGTTCTGAAGAGTCTGAGTCAAATGAGGATGAGATTGCCCTCATGACCAGACAATTCAGGAAATTCTTGAAATATAGGAAAGGGAAAATGACTGGGAAAAAGAAATTTCCCCCAGGTAAGAAGAATATTTCCTCTTCCAATTTCAATAAGAATCATAAACCTGATGAGAATGTTATCTGTTACAGGTGCAACAAGCCAGGACACATGAAGGGAGAGTGTCCTGAGAACAAAAAGGAAAAGCACAAAAGATTCCAGAAATACAAGAAGCCCAAGGCCATGGTAGCCACTTGGTCTGATGAAGACACAAGTGAGGAAGAAGAAGAGAAGAAGTCCTCAAGCTCAGAGAGTGAGGAAGTTTGCTTCATGGCCAACAGCACAGATGGAAAGGTAAATACTTCCTTTGAAGATTATAGTGTTGAAGATTGGCAGGATGTGTATGCTGAATTGGTAGAAAGATACTCTGAAATGAGAAAAGAAAACAAACACATCAAAAAGAAAATTGAAAATCTTTACCATAACCAATCTTCAAACAATAGAACCTGTGAACTGGAATCTGAAGTAACAGAATTGCTTGAAGAAAAAGAAAATTTACTGAACCAAATTGATGAATTAAAGCTTGCTTCTCAGAAGGCCTCCCAAGACTTCAGAAATTTAAATGAAAAGCTGGAAATTGAAAAACAAGAAAAACAACAGAAAATCGAAGAAATTGAAATTCTTAAAAACCAGCTAAAGGAAAAGGAGGAGGTTATCCAAACCTTCACAAAAGGCCAAGATAACCTAGAGGCATTGCTAGGATCCAACAAGACAACCACATCTCATGGATTGGGATTCAACAAAAAGAAATCAACAAAAGATAAATCTGGTGAGAAAAAGGGAAAAGCACCATTAATCAACTTTGTTAAAGGTCCCAATCTGGAAAACACTGAAATCCAACAAACAGCAAACAAAACCCCAAACAAAAACCCAAACAAAACTCAAAACAAATCAAAAATTCAAAAACAAAAGAAGACTGTCAGGTCGACACAGTCCCCTGACAGGTCGACCTGTTCAACACCAAAAACCATAATCAACTCAACTAAAAATTCAAATAAAAATCTGAGAAATAAGAAAAAGGGAAAAGAAATGATCCATGAAAAACCTTGGACCTCCAAGACAGCTCCTCAAGAAAATTGGATTAATCCTTGGAACCAATGGTATGAAAATCCCTGTTGGTATTATCCTCAATACCCTTATCCAAATTTCTGGATGTACCAACACAATCCATGGATTCCACCTCCTTCTATGAACTCAAATTTTCAAATGAAAAACTCCCCTCCTACCAAAAACAAAGATCTTGGTGCTTTCATTCCTAAAAGAAAGAACAAACAGAAAAATGCTGAAAACACCAAAGTAACAAAACAAAAATCTAAAACAAATCAAATTTGGGTGAGAAAGGATTTGCTGTCTATGTTAAATCATTCTGATGGTCCCAACTCTGTTTGGGTACCAAAATCTTCTCTCCACTGATCTTGTTGCAGGGAAGTCGTGCACCCAACACAAATGTATGGTTTCTTGACAGTGGGTGTTCACGACATATGACTGGAGATAGAGCCAAATTCTCATTCCTGCTTGAAAAGGAGGGAGGGTCAGTCACCTTTGGAGGTAAAAATAAAGGAAAGATCATTGGATCTGGTAAGGTTGGTCAAACTTCTTCAAACTCTGTAGATAATGTCTTGTTAGTTGATGGACTTGACTATAATTTGCTCAGTATCAGCCAACTATGTGACAAAGGTCACAAAGTTGTGTTTGAATCTGATTTTTGCAAGATAATAGATTCATCAACTGATAAAATCAAATTCTTTGGAAAAAGAGAAAACAATGTCTACATGATCAACCTTAATAAAAACTTTTCTGAAAATCTTTGTTTTGTTGCAAATAAAGATGAAATTGCATGGACTTGGCACAAAAGACTTGGCCATGCAAGCTTCAGAACAATGAATAAGTTGTTAAGATTGAATTTGGTTAAAGGTCTTCCTGAATCCTTTTCTAGTGTTGAAGGTCAAATTTGTGGGATCTGTGCTAAAGGAAAACAAACTAGAAAATCCTTTAAAGTCTTCAATGATGTACTCACATCTAAGCCACTAGAACTTCTTCACATGGACCTCTTTGGGCCAACAAGAGTTCTAAGCTTGAGTGGCAAAAGATATGGATTTGTAATCATTGATGACTTTACTAGATTTACCTGGGTTATTTTTCTATCTCACAAAAGTGATGCATGCCTTGAATTCAGGAACTTTTGTACCACTGTCTTAACCACTTATCCATATAAAATCAAAAACATCTTAACTGATCATGGGGGTGAATTTGAAAACACATCCTTTTCTGATTTTTGTGCTGAATTTCAGATATTCCACAAGTTTTCTTCACCAAGAACTCCAGAACAAAATGGAGTTGTGGAAAGAAAGAACAGAACTCTTGTGGAAATGGCTAGAACCATGCTTCTTGAGAGTAACTTGCCCAAATCCTTCTGGGCTGAAGCTGTGAACACAGCAAATCACATACTCAATAGAGCATTGGTCAGACCAAAAATCAAGAAAACCCCCTATGAATTATTGAAAAACAAAAAGCCAACTGTTTCCTATTTTAAAGTCTTTGGGTGCAAATGCTATGTACACAATAATAACAAAGAAAACCTTGACAAGTTTGATGCTAAGAGTCAGGAAGCTATCTTCCTTGGCTATTCTGAAGTGTCAAGGGCCTTCAAAGTGTACATAATGAAAACCAAATCTGTTGAAGAATCTCCACATGTTATTTTTAATGAAAACTCCTTTTCCACTAATGATTCTAAATCTTGCAGGGAAAAACAAGACAATGAAGAGGATGACCTCATTGTGGATTCTTCACCAACCGTTGAGGAGAGTAATAACATTGAAGAAAACCTGAACAACAACTCACAATCTCCAAATGGTTCAGGTAATACTGATTCAGAAGTGGGTACCTCTCAACAGGTAATTTCTGAACCTCGATTTCTAAGAGATCACCCATTAGACAGTGTAGTTGGCAATCTAAATGATAGAGTTAGGACCAGATCATCCTTTTTGCAAAACATTGAAGAAGACTCACTAGCTCTAATTTCCCAAATTGAACCCAAGTCAATTGATGAAGCCTTATCCAGTTCTGATTGGATTAATGCTATGCATGATGAACTTCATCAATTTGAAAGAAATCAAGTGTGGGAATTAGTGCCTAGACCTAGTGACCAAACAGTGATTGGCACTAGATGGGTTTTCAGAAATAAATTGAATGAAGCTGGTCAAGTAATAAGAAACAAAGCTAGGCTAGTTGCAAAGGGGTATAACCAAGAATTTGGAATTGACTTTGAAGAATCTTATGCCCCTGTAGCTAGACTAGAAGCTGTGAGAATTTTCCTTGCTTTTGCATCCTCCATGAAATTCAAAGTCTTTCAAATGGATGTTAAAAGTGCATTTCTAAATGGATATATAAAGGAAAATGTGTTTGTTGAACAACCTCCTGGATTTGATAATGAAAAATATCCTAACCATGTTTTCAAGCTTAATAAGGCACTCTATGGTCTTAAACAAGCTCCAAGAGCTTGGTATGATCGTTTGAGTTCCTTTTTACTTGAAAAAGGATATTCTAGAGGTAATGTTGATCAAACATTGTTCACTAAAACAGTAAAAAATCAAATAATTGTGGTCCAAATTTATGTTGATGACATAATTTTTGGCTCCACCAATAAAGGCCTTTGCACTGAATTTTCAAATCAAATGCAGAATGAATTTGAAATGAGCTTAATGGGAGACTTAACATTCTTTTTGGGGTTGCAGGTTAACCAAACGAATGAAGGTATCTTCATCAGTCAAACCAAATATGTCAAGGAGCTACTGAAAAGGTTTGACTATCAGAACCTTAAACATTCAAGCACACCCATTGCAATAAATGCTAAGCTAGAAGAAGACCCATCTGGTAAGTCAGTAGATCCAAAGACCTACAGAGGTATGATTGGCTCTCTGCTCTACCTTACTACTTCTAGACCTGACATTCAGTTTTGTGTGTGCTTATGTGCTAGATTCCAATCAAATCCTAAAGAAAGTCATATGCTTGCTGTGAAAAGAATTTTTAAATATCTTGTTGGAACATGTGACTTAGGAATTTGGTATCCTGCTGGTTGCAAGTTAGAATTGTTTGCCTATTGTGATGCTGATTATGCTGGGTGTAAGTTAGATAGAAAAAGCACAAGTGGCTTGTGTGTATTTCTAGGTGGGTGCCTTATTTCTTGGGCTTCTAAGAAGCAACATTCAGTGGCTCTGTCAACAGCAGAAGCTGAATATGTTGCAGCAGGTAGATGTGGAACTCAGATTCTCTGGGTGAAACATCAACTTCTTGATTACAACCAAGATTTAGGGTGTGTACCCATCCTATGTGATAACACAAGTGCAATCAATCTTTCTAAAAACCCCATTCAGCATTCTAGAACAAAACACATTGAAATCAGGCATCATTTCTTGAGAGATGAGGTTGCAAAGAAATCTTTTGAACTCCATTTTATTGAAACTGAAAAACAAATTGCAGACATATTCACAAAACCCCTTCCTGAAAATAGATTCTCATCTTTAAGGAGAGAACTTGGTCTTTGTAAATGTCCATCCTTCTGATCTCTCTTAAAGTTTGGGTTGAATGCTATGCTTTGTCTAAGGGGGAGTTCTTTGTATTTCATAACTCCTTGCTTCCTCAAGCTACATTGCTCATATCTCTCTCTATTCCAATTCCATTTCCCTTTTTACAATAAATTCTTCACTTCTGATTGTGTTGAAACTTCTTGGTATATCAAATAGTGATTTGGAGAAGGACAGGCTATGCTTGTCTAGACACTTTCACTATGCGTGAGAACATATCTCCGCCAAGTACTAAGAAGTCAATATGCAATAGTTGAGGGGGAGCTTTTATTGTTCAAAGAGAATGTCTTTTCTGATTTCAAAACTTGCACAGTTTTAACCTTCATTTCTTTCTGATAATGAATTCTTCAACTCTTATTGTATTGAAATCTCTTGGTATATCAAATGGTGACTTGGAGAAGGACAGGTTATGCTTGTCTGGACACTTTCACTATGCGAGAGTATATGTCTCCGCCAAGTACCAAGAAATGAATATACAATTGTTGAGAAGAAATCTTTGTTATCCAAAAAGAAACATTCTTTCTGATTTCAAAAAAAAAAAAATGCATATCTTTATTTTGATGAAAAATGATTGAAATCATCATCTCAGGGGAGCTAGAAAATTCACAAGTCATCTTTTTGCAAATTTCAAAACCCTTCTTGCATTTCATCAATTCCTTGCATGATGTCCTCATTCTAAAGTCTAGAGTCTCAAAATGAACCTTGAGTGATACATTATATTTTTTACTAATCAACTTTCCACTATGTCTCTCAATCCACAGAAACTCAGATCTCTTCCTAAACTAAATTACAATTTGTGTCTTGAACTTAAAACATTTCCTTGTTTGCAACTGATGGCTGGATGTATTTGAATTCTATCTTACAAACTCTCCAAAATCTTGTAAAATTCAACAGAGCAATGACATCTGTGCTGAGAAACTGCACACCTTCACAATGAATGAAGTGCTATGCATGTCATGAGGCATTATTGTTAACTCTGTTCAAAGGGGATCCAAATTGAAAATAACCTCAAAATTTAAGCAATTATGTGCTATGCTTTTTGATGATGACTGAGTAACTGGAAATATTGGCGTCTAAAAAACGTATATTTTCATGTCAAAAGGTCATCATTTACCCCTTTGAGACTTGACAATGACTAAATCTTGAGTATCCAGGGACTATGGTGTGTAAAAAGCACTAGTACTTGAGTGAAAGAGATTTACATCATTTGATAGTTTGTTAAAAGAACAAAAATATGAAAATTATTGGAGATTTGTTTAGAAAGAATCATCTTCCTCCTTCATCAAGTTGTTCTTTAAGTTTGTGTTTTACTTTCAACACAACTGTGTTTAGTCTAGATGATATCTTTAATTCTTGAAAATTGAGAAACATGGCAGATTTTGGTTGATTGTAAGATACATTATATCCCTCAATTTATCATTTTGTTGATTCAAGTCTTGGAATGCTAATATCCTGTTGGAAATTGTATGAAATACTTGAACTGTAATGAATTTTTGCAAAATACAGCAAATGAATTTTTAGGCCTCTTAAAAATCCTTCAAATGATAATTCCTCTCATTATTTATCATTATAAAGATGTCCCCAAATTTCTCAAAAATTTCCTCTCAAAAATTCTCATTTCTCTCAAAGGCTGTGTCGACACAATCCTCTCTCGTGTCGACACATAATTCCAGTCAGGTCGACACACCCTTCCTCATGTGTCGACACTGCCTTCTTGCCAGAACCTTTTCAAATCTTTCGGGTTCACCTTAAACCCTTGTTGTTCCTGCGGGGCAGTGTACCTCTGCATCCCTTTTTGGGCATCAGGTCGACCCGACGGCCAAACTCTCACCATTCCGGCAAGAAATTTTCACCATCTCTCTCTAATCTTCAATCACCTCACCAATCTTCCATCTCCTCTCTGACATTCCACTCCTTCCTTGCACCATGGTCCGCAAGTTGGGTCCCCGCCGTGGCGCAAGGTCTCAGGCTTCTTCAAGGCAGGTTCCGGCACAGGTTCCGGTTGAACAGATTGAAAGAAGAACCAAGCGAAGAAATGATCCTGCAGAGCTTCCAGGATCCTCTTCTGCACCTCTCAGAGCTTCAAAGAGAGGTAGGACCTCCAATGCTGGCAGAGGTAGACAAAGTTCAAACCCTAGATCAGATATTTCGGGCGATTCCTCTGACCATCCTGAGGAATCATCTTCGTCTTCCTCTACTGAGTCTCAAGAGGATATACCCTCAGAATCCGTCAGTGCTGCCAAACTGATTTTGAAGCCTAGAATTCTTGACCTTTCTGACACCCAATTAGCAGACTCTCTCCCTGAAATTCAAACCTATTTCTCCTTTCAATCTTGGATACCTTTTATTTCTGAATTTCAAGTCTGCTATCCAAGGTTAGTTAGAGAGTTCTACAAAAACCTCACCTGCACAGAAGAAGGTTTTAAATCCAAAGTCAAGGGGATAGAGATAGACATGCCAACTGATGTAGCAGCCTCCATTTTCAAAGTGCCAGATGAAGGGGCTGACTACCATGAATTTGAATTTGACTTACATGAAGCCTACTCAATCTTGACAGGCCATCCTGCAGATCCATCAGATGCCAAACAAACCTATGTGACAAGGTTTAATGCCAACTCATTTCCACCTGTGTTAAGGGTAATTCACCACATCTTGACAACCATAGTTACCCCTCAAGGTGGTGGGCGGGATAGACTGACAGATATCCAGAGATTCATACTCTATTGCATGGTCAAAGATATCAAGGTCAACCTTCATGTGATTCTTTATCAAATCATTTCTGAAACTACAAGAACAGACTTGAAGAGATCACTTCCTTATGGAGCACATCTGACCTCAGTGTTCAAGCACTTTGGTGTGCCATTGGAATCTGAAAAATCCCAGTCCATTCCCAAGTCAAATATCTATACATTCAAGAATATCCAGAAGTTCATGGGATTTAGATTAGAGGGAAATCAAATTAGAAGAGGACCAGCTGTGGTTGAGGCTCCTCCAGTTCAAGAGGAACAGCCTCAAGACCAAGGGGAACAGCCCCAACCTCAGGAGGACCAGCCTCAGGCTCCAGGGGATCAGCCCCAAGTACAGGAGGAACAGCCTCCAGCTGAAGGGGACCAGCCCCTAAGTCAAGAGGATCAGCCTCCTATGCATGAGGATCAAGCTCTTAATGAAAATGTCAGTCCTTTTCATGATCCTCTCTCACCTCAGCTTCCTCATTTTTCTCCACAACCCTCATTCCAACCATCCACATCTTCTGGTGGGCCTCCTGTTCCACCAGAATTGATATCTTTCCTAAATGACAAATTTGAATCCTTCAACTCCTCACTTCAATCCATGTCCTCATCTTTTGAGCTACGGATTCAAAGACTGGAAAACACAGTTTCTGCCAAATTTATTGAGCAGAAGGCAGCTTCTGATTATGCAGCTCAGCGATTTAACAGACTCATAGGAACTCTGGGAGATTCCTATATTGAGCTAAAAGAACATCAGGACAAGTTAGAGAAAGTTCTTCAGGGAATTTTGGCCAATTCCCAAGCAGATGTCTTCAACACCAACCAAACATTGCATGAGATTTCCAGCACCAGACTATCATTTGCTCATTTTGTGGATGATTTGGAAAGTATGAGAAATTTCAATGAGCACATTGACAAGCAGCTCACAGATTTGACCAAGGAGTTCAAAATCATGCAAAGACCTGGTTGGTCAGCTGGGTCATCAAGTTCTCAACATGCTTCAGATGAATTGAAAAGAACTCAGAGCACCTTGATAGAACATTCTGATAGAATGGAGCATTATCTTCACACTCGGCTGACAACTATCCATGAACAGATAAAGTCAAGCATGAAGTCAATGGATAAGAGATTGTCAGATATTGAGATGCTTCTAGCTCCAATTCCTCCTCCTCCTCCATCTTCTACATAATGTCAAAGGGGGAGAAGATTGAATGAATTGTAATGATCTTTTGATCTTTTGAATGAAATGAATGACATGAAATGGTTGAATTGTAATGATCTTTTGATCTTTTGAATGAAATGAATGACATGAAATGGTTGTTTGGCTTCAATACAAATTTTTGTCTTTGTGTGTGAATACTTGTTCAATTGTTGACTTGTGTGCACAAATCTTCTAATTCAAGTAACGTTGTATCTCACAAAAATATCATCAATTGTTACTGAACAATATCAAAAGGACATTGACAAGTATGAACAAAAGAAAAACAAAAACTTAATCAATAAAAATTGCTTAAAAAATCACACTTCATCAAAACCACATTCAAATATGGATTTAATGTTGCCATCATCAAAAAGGGGGAGATTGTTGGGTTGAATGTCTAATTCATATCATTTCCCTCCTATTTTGATGATGACAAGAAGTGTTCTTAAAGCAATTTAATTGGAACATGTCAAAAGCATCATACCTGAAAGTCATGCTCAAAAAGCATTTTTCAAACCACATTTATCATTTGTGGTAATGATAAATCATTTAACTAATGATATATGTGTTTATTTTTCAGGTACAAACTTTTTATGCAAAAGATGTGTCGACACACCCATCAATGGTGTCGACACATCAACACAGACTCAAAGAGAAATTGTGCAAAAATGTCAAGAGTGTGTCGACACATGTCAAGAGTGTGTCGACACGAGTGGCAGTTTTCCAGAGATCAAGGGTACCCAGGTCGACACACTCCCAGGGCAGGTCGACACTAGACCCAGTTCCCAGAACAGCCAGTTTGAGGAATTGGGACAGCAGGTCGACACACTCAAGAGCAGGTCGACACGGGACCTTTCTCCCAGAACAGATTTTTCTATCTTTGGGACAGTGTGTCGACACAACCACCAGGGCAGGTCGACACACTACGGAAACTTTTCATCCTAAGAGCTGATGGCTGCCACGTGTCCTTCTAGGGCGATCAGAATCTTCCTTGGGAAGCGTGCCCTTGTACCCCAAAAGGGTATCTTTGGAATCCTAAGGGTATAAAAGGCTCCTTTTGGCCTCCCTTCGAAAAAGAGAGACCCAACTAACCTCTTAGAGTCTCCTGAAAAATTCCTGGCGGCCATAAGAGTTCGTGTCTCCCTCCTCTGCCTTCCTGGAGTCTCCTGAACACCTCTTCTCACCAATTCAAGGTGTGAGAATTGTGGTTTGATCTTTAAAGAAGCCTCTGAAGCATCTCAAGGAAGCAGATCAGGTAGAAGCCATCGTTGGAGAAGAATTCAAGGAAGGTCCAACCTCCCAGATTGCAGAGCATCGTCTTGGACTTCATGTTTACAAGCTTCTTCCCAATTCAAGCTTCTACAAGGGAGTACACTTGAAGAACGAAGCCATTCAATACATTTTACTTTACTTCTGTTCTTCTGAGATATCTCTTGAGATTATGCAAGTGCTTCTGCATAATTCTCATTAGTGTTCTCAAATTTCGACTAGATCTGTTGCTAGGAGATCTTGTCTTAAGTTGGTGTCTAGCAAGTCTATGTGTGAGCCTTGTGCTCAGATTGTTGTGAGCCGGTGTGCTCAGTGTTGAGTTGTCAAACTCAAGTGTGTGTTGAGCAGTCTTGCTCAGTTGTTCTAGAGTAGTCTTGCTCTAGAAGTGGTGTGAGTTGTAAGCTCTTCAGTGTTGGAGTTGTCAGGCTCCAGTGGGTGTGTTACCCAGTTGTGTTAGTGAATCCTCACGGGTTGTGAGGGGTGGATGTAGGAATCACATGGGTGATTTCCGAACCACCTAAAAATCCTTGTGCATTTGTGTTCTGTGGTTTGACTGGTTCATCCGCTAGATGCTTGCATAGGACTCGTTTCTAATTCACTTAATCAACTTGATTCTCATCTAAGTTTTTCAACTCACTCCAATCTAATCAGATCAGTAGCTTTTCACTGATATTATTGCCTCTGATTCTAAATAGTTTTAAAATTATTTAAGCTTCCGCAAAAGTGGCTAAGATCTATTCATCCCCCCCCCTTCTAGATCTTTTCCACACATTTATTTCGATCCTTCATTCTAGACCTTACAATTCATGCTATGAACTATGAAACCATGCATATGAGAATAAATTACATTAAAACCAGCAAGTGAAATGTGAAATTCCATATGAAAGGTACATGTGAAAAAGTGAATAGTCATCATGTTAGGTTGCTCATTTCCTTATGTCAACTTCTATGTTCTAATTGTAAAATTATATCATGAAATGGATAATTGTGTGAATGAATGTCTCATGTTACATGTAAATAGAACGTATGTACAAGTGTATAGCATTAGCATCCGTGATTTAGAATAAACATGTGATATAACAAAGCATGGTTAATTGATTCAAAATCGTGTTGATAGTTGAATGTGTGTCCCATGTGTATTCTTGTAATATGAATGATTGTCTGTATACTTTAGTGTTTAATAGCTTAATGTGAAGGTGGCATGTTTGAGTTTAAGTCTTTGTTTTACTTGCTGAGTCTTTGGACTCACCCTTGCTCCGACGTACAGGTGAGACAGGTGTTGCTACTTTGGAGGAAGGCATAGCGAAGGTCGATCTATTGGAGGAGTAGCTCGTGCGGAGTATATTTTAGTTGTACTTTTCTTTCTCAGCTTGCACAATATGTTGGATGGACAATCATTTTGGACAATGTAATTTCATTAGCATGTAACAATGGGGGTTGCTGTCAATTAATTTTGCTATATAGACTGTGGAATATGTGATGGTGATGAGCCCAAGTTGAATTGTTTATTTTAAACTCCACTGTAGTAAATTGCTATTCACGTACGTTTCAACCTATCGGCTACCGTTGGGTTTTATCCCACTGTAATGACGCCCTTTATACCGATGGGGATTGGTATAATCGTACCGGTATGAAGAGGGTCGTTACAGAGATTGGTATCAAAGCCCGAGGTTGAAATTGTACATGGATAGATCATCATCACCACCATATTGCAAAGTCTTTATAGGAAATTGTCCATGTAGGTAGGAATTTATTAATAACGAAGGAGAAATTGTTAGGGAAGTAGCCAGGATTTAATAATCTAGATTCTAACTAGATTATTTGTTTTGCAGGACATGGCGGGACGTGGTAGGCGTAGTGCTCAGTCTAGGAGGTATGAGCAGAACCGCAAGATAAAGAAGTTCGTGAGAGCGCTCAAGCCATCGGTAAGGGCTAGACTTCTGGAGCTTGACTCCCGTACCTTGGAGGAAACCCTTGGCTTGGCAACCGAGCGAGAGAATGAGGTGGAAGCGCATTGGGGAAAGAAGGAGGAACCGCCAAAGCCTTTCCAAAGGCAAAATAGGAAGATGAAGAAACTGATGGATGCTCAGAAATCAACTGTGGCGTCAGGCAGCGGGAAGCCGGAGTGTATCCATTGCGGGAAGCGTCATGGTGGAAATGCATGTTGGAGAGCGGAAGGGAAGTGTCTTAGATGTGGCAGCAAGGATCATAGGCTTAAGGAGTGTCCCAACCTGAAGACCAAGTTCATTCCAAGAAGTGCTTCATCAGCAGCCATAAAGGAGCAAGGATTAGCTGGAGATGACCTCGACGACGTCATTCCAGGTACTCGATTCGATCTTCGAGGACGAAGATCTTTTTCTAGAGGGGGAGGGTGTTAGACCCCAAATTTTATCCTCTTTTATGTGTATATATATATATAGGTGTATAAGATAATTCATATAGAAATGAGCAATTAGCTGAGTTGAGAAGTACTACGAATACTAAGCATCTTGGACTTAGAATATTAATAATATTATGCATGTATTTTCTAAATATTGAAGCATATCTTGTGCTACTTATTTCCTGGATATTGTGTGTGAATATATGAAGTACATATGTATATACATATATGCATGTATATGTACGTTATCTTACGCGCGTGATATTTGCCTATCCAATTTGATAAGGCCCTCGACTTATCTTTATTTGTTGTGCGTGTGGAATTGTGCTTGTGTGTAAATATCATGCATGCATATGTAGATATCTATGTACATATCAGCTAGGTGTACTTGTGAATGCATGTGTATGTTTAGTTGTGAACGTTGCTCGATTTATATGTGTGTATATTATCTTAGGCATATGATAATAGTATACCTAATTCTAAGCACCTGACATCTTGGTATACTTAAGTATGCATGTGTATGATTAGTGTAAACGTTGTACTTATGCATGGTGTAGTTGATGTGTACATTGTGCTTAGTGCATTGCATGTACATGTAGGGTGCAAGTATGATTTTCTGCATTGTTTTGTCTTCTGGCCGTAGAGGAAGTTGGCGTCAACATGGGTGGACGCCCATGATGAGTAAACGTTCATGTCGATGGACGCCTACACCTAAGTAAACGGCCAGTTATGTGGACGTTTACTTCTCTGGTTTTCTGTGCGCAACAGGCCCAGGAATTCCGGGATGGTCTTCCTCCCTGGTTGGGGAGACGTTTCTTCAACGTCTCATCCATCAGCCCTGCGCAATACCTCCACCCTCACCCTTTAAGCAACCCACTCTTGCAACCTGAAGGGTCCCCTTGGCCCTTTGAAAAAGGAAACCCTAGCTATGGGAGAACAAGAGAAGACCTAGAGTTGGTGACCTTTGATTCGTCGACTGGAGGTGCAAACCAAGGAGCTTCAACGTCTGGAGGACGGCCAATACATCCAAGGAGAAATCCCAGCTCCGAGGTGCCATCTACATCGACAGGAGAAGAGGATCGAAGGAGTTTCTGAACACCTTTTTGGCAAGGCCGAGAAGGGCTTCATAAGCTTATTCCGATCCTTGTAGATTTATTTGAGAGGCAAGTAAACCTAGAACTTGATCCCACACATGTCCCCTTAAGTCCCAGTATTTTTGCGGATTTTTCCTCGAGTCCTGGAACCCCACATTCCCCCATCCTTGGAGTTCGGTCTGTGTGTCTACACAGACAGGAACTTAACGGCAAGAGATATTGCCGTTAAGATCTCCATGTGCGGCAAACGATGTTGTCATTAACTCATGTGGACGGCCAGACCTTGCCGTCTAGTTCATCTAGACAGAACAGAAAACTGTTCTGCCCTATATGATTATTTTCCGTAATTTTGACGAATGAGGATATAACGTAAATGTGATGTGCTATATTATATAGATAATAGAATGTGTTGTGGAAGTAGGGTGAATTTATGTAAATAGTATAAATAGTTTCATGTATAAAATGCATCTTGAATGAGACTTTGTTTATGTTAAAATATTGTCTACATGATCCATGAGGAAATTAATGCCCAACTTTGTCTAGACCATGTGTGTACCTGTCAGTCCATGTTCTGTAAAACTTGGAATTTTTCCTTGACCATGGTGTTTCTTTATGATTTTTATATCGAAGTTAGAAATCATGTTTGAGGGTGTTTAAATTCTAGTAAAATCACATGATGCCCGATAAATTTAGGGAAAATTTCCATGATGATGTGAATGCTATATGCAGGTTAGTGGGCTGTTAGATCTGACCTTGATGTTGTAACTCCATGATAAATTGAGTTATGGGTGGCATGTAAATAAGTATTTTAATTCTTGCTAAAATTTTGTAATTCAAAAAAAAATGTGAGAATTCACATGAGAAATCTGAACCCTGTAATCAGTGTGTGCACAAATTTTCGAGTGATTTAGATAACCGTAGAGTAGGTTATGAAATTTCCATGCGAAAATGAATCCTTAAAGCATGATATTATGATTTTGATTGATAATGTGTTTTCCCCACATGATTAGTGTAAATTTACTGAATGCTTAAACTCTGTGGGTAGTATCATGATTAGGTTAACTGAAGTTATGTATAATTGATCACTAGTGTATGTAAAGTGATTAAGTGATTTATGAAAAGTGTGTGCATAATGAGAGAAAAATGCGAATAAGTAAATGTATAATAATTGGGCCAAGAATGACACTGCTACCCTAGGGGACTCGAGAGTTGTACATAGAAAAGTCCCTATCGAAGGCTCTATGTGATATAAGTTTGTCCCAAGGACATTGGGGAAAACCCGGAGGTGGATAAGTACCACTAGACAGGGTGGAGAGTGCTTCTCCGGTCTGCGCAGTTACCAAGACTCACCACTACATTGCCTAGGTGGTGAGTATGTGTTATGAGTATGTGTTATGAGTATGTGTTATGAGTATGTGTTATGAGTATGTGTTATGAGTTATGTGACATAAGTTATGTGATATGAGTTATGTGACATGGGCTATGTGACATAAGTTATGTGATATGAGTATGTGACATGAGTTATGTGACATGGGCTATGTGACATAAGTTATGTGATATGAGTATGTGACATGAGTTATGTGACATGGGCTATGTGACATAAGATATGTGATATGAGTTATGTGACATGAGTCATGAGTATGAGATGTTCGTTGTGTCCTCTATCAGTAGTTAGGACTATGTGTCATGACATCTTTAAATTATTGAAATATGAGTAAGTGCATAATGATATACAAAAGTGACATGTGATGAGTATAATGACATGAAATGTGATATGTGAAAATGAAAGAGTAAGTATTGTGAGGATTTCGTGAAGAGTAGAGTTAGTGCTAATGAGAATGTGTTTGCATGAGAAAACAATATGTTAATACGGTATGCTCGTGAAAGTTCATGTATTGGGTACCTTCGTCGCAATATCATGTTTTGCAACATCACCATATCATGTTTAACATCCTTACAATATCATGTTTAGCACCACGTCATGTAAATTATTTCTATTCATGCGATAGCGCATGTAAATAAATATATTTGACCCTGTTATTCTTGAAATACGAACAATAAATATGAGAAGCTACCTAATGAATGAGATTGTGTGTGAATAATCTAATTCCATGCAATTAAATCCAATTCATGTCAAAAACAGCAAGTAAAGTATGGTTAGGAATGTGATAAACATAAGTAAGAATGTTTAGATTCCATGCTAGGAGTGATGAGTAATTAGCATAGAGTTTCATGTTTAAATCGGTTGGATTTGCCAATCAATTGACGATATTCTAGACCTTACAATTCATGCTATGAACTATGAAACCATGCATATGAGAATAAATTACATTAAAAACCAGCAAGTGAAATGTGAAATTCCATATGAAAAGTACATGTGAAAAAGTGAATAGTCATCATGTTAGGTTGCTCATTTCCTTATGTCAACTTCTATGTTCTAATTGTAAAATTATATCATGAAATGGATAATTGTGTGAATGAATGTCTCATGTTACATGTAAATAGAACGTATGTACAAGTGTGTAGCATTAGCATCCATGATTTAGAATAAACATGTGATAGAACAAAGCATGGTTAATTGATTCAAAATTGTGTTGATAGTTGAATGTGTGTCCATGTGTATTCTTGTAATATGAATGATAGTGTGTATACTTTAGTGTTTAATAGCTTAATGTGAAGGTGGCATGTTTGAGTTTAAGTTTTTGTTTTACTTGCTGAGTCTTTGGACTCACCCTTGCTCCGTGTACAGGTGAGACAGGTGTTGCTACTTTGGAGGAAGGCATAGCGAAGGTCGATCTATTGGAGGAGTAGCTCGTGCGGAGTAGATTTTAGTTGTACTTTTCTTTCTCAGCTTGAACAATATGTTGTATGGACAATCATTTTGAACAATGTAATTTCATTAGCATGTAACAATGGGGGTTGCTGTCAATTTATTTTGCTATATAGACTGTGGAATATGTGATGGTGATGAGCCCAAGTTGAATTGTTTATTTTAAACTCTGCTGTAGTAAATTGCTATTCACGTACGTTTCAACCTATCGGCTAGTGTTGGGTTTTATCCCACTGTAATGACGCCCTTTATACCGATGGGGATTGGTATAATCGTACCGGTATGAAGAGGGTCGTTACAAAAAGTGATCAAGGTATTTTTCTGGGATACTCAGAACACTCTAGAGCATATAGGGTGTTTAATCATAAATCTCGAACAATGGAAGAAACTCCACATGTTATTTTTAATGAGTATCCAGCAAAGCCTAACAATTCAAATGCTTACAGGTTTGAGGATGGAGATGAAGAAATAACACTTGGGGAACTACAAATTAAAGCAAAAGAAAATCCTAAAGCACTTTCTAAGACTAAAAGTGGATATCTTCGCAGGTACAATGATGAAGATGACGTGAAGCTGTTCAGAAATCAAGATGATGAACCTGAACAAAATCCACAAGAGGAGAACCTCAAGTTGAAACTCCTCAAGCACACCCTCCTCCAGAACAACCTCCTCAAGTCCAAGATCAACCCGGACCTTCAACAGTGACAAATGTCAAGTATTCTAAAGATCATCCACTTGATAACATCATAGGAGATATGAATGAAAAAGTTCAAACTAGGTCTCAAGTTAGACAAATAGTTGAACATGATCATCTAGATTTTATCTCTCAAGTGGAACCCAAAAATGTTGAAGAAGCTTTAAAAGAAATTCATGGATTGATGCTATGCATGAGGAGCTTGGGCAATTTCAAAGAAATAATGTCTGGAGTCTAGTTCCTAGAACCCCTGAAATTTCTGTCATTGGAACAAGATGGGTCTTTAGGAATAAGCTAAATGAAGAGGGTAAAGTGGTGAGAAATAAGGCTAGACTAGTAGCAAAAGGATATAATCAAGAATTTGGTGTGGACTTTGAAGAATCCTTAGCTCCTATAGCTAGGTTAGAAGCTGTTAGGATCTTGTTAGCATATGTATGCTCAAACAAGTTCAAACCTTTTCAAATAGATGTTAAAACTGCCTTCTTGAATGGCTACATCAAAGAGGAAGTCTATGTCTCTCAACCACCTAGTTTGAGGATCATGATAAACCTAACCGTGTATATAAATTGCACAAAGCTCTCTCTGGATTGAAATAGGCACCCGAGCTTGGTACGACAGACTAAGCACTTTTCTGGTAAGCAAAAACTACTCACGAGGTAAAGTAGATCAAACTCTCTTCACTAAGAAAGTTCGCAATCACATTATTGTTGTTCAAGTCTATGTGGACGATATCATATTGTTTCTACTAACCCATCACTGTGTGAGGAATTTTCAAATCATATACACAGTGAATTTGAGATGAGTTAATGGGGGAGCTTCATTTTTTCTTGGTCTGCAGGTAAAACAACTAGAAGATGGATTTTTCATCAACCAGAAAAATATGTCAGGAGCTACTGAAAAGGTTTCAGTTTGAACAAGCTAAGCCTGCTTCAACACCAATGAGCACAGTTGAAATTAGACATGATGAGACAGGTAAACCGGTAGATGCAAAGCACTTCCGAGGTATGATTGGTTTCACTCCTTTATCTTACTGCAAGTAGACCGGACATACAATTTAGTGTTTGCCTTTGTGCTAGATATCAATCTAGTCCAAAGGAAAGCCATTTGGTTGTAGTTAAGAGAATATTCAGATATCTCTCAGGTATGCATGCCTTGGGTCTTTGGTATCCAGTAGGGAGTAGTTTTGATTTGATATCATATTTCCGATGCTGATTATGCTGGATGTAAAATTGATAGAAAAAGTACTAGTGGTTATTGCCAACTTCTTGGTGGTTACATGGTTTCGTGGGCATCCAAGAAGCAACACTCGGTTGCACTCTCCACTGCAGAAGCAGAATATGTTGCTGCAGGGAGTTGTGCAGCTCAAGTGTTGTGGATCAAAAGTCACTTGTCTGACTACAATATTGACATTGGATGCACACCTATCTTATGTGACAACACTAGTGCCATCAATCTTTCAAAGAACCCAGTCCAACACTCTAGGACAAAACACATTGAAATAAGACATCACTCTTGAGAGATGAGGTAGCCAACAAAACCTTGAGATTAGCTTCGTACCTACTGAAAAAATTTGCTGATATTTTTACAAAACCACTGGCTGAGGATAGATTCACAACATTGAGAAGAGAATTGGGTTTGTGCAAAATGCAATGAAACTCATACCAAATATTGAGTATATGTTCCTTGTGTGCACCAACTATGTGGTATATCAAATGGTGATTTGTGGAAAAACAAGTTATGCTTGTTTGGAAACTGTCATTATGCGTGAGAAACAAATTCTCCGCCAAGTATCGATAGTTAAGTTGTAAATAAGGGTCATTTACTTTCTATAAGGTATTTAGTTTCTTTTCACTTTGCCCTTTCTTTCCTTCATAAATAAATGGATTTCTTTAAAGTCTGTCCTTATTCATGAAATTGTGTGCATTTGATTGTCCAAGCTGTGCAAAGTGTCTTGAAGTACTTGATTGTCTGTGTCCACATGAGCACACACTATGGGGGAGCAATTTCAGGTAGATGACTGCAATCTTGAGGGAAATAATCATCTTTCACACCTCCTTCTTTTTCCTCACATGCCATATCTCCTTTTCCTCTTTCATCCTAGCCTTCAATCTGTTCTGTACAAGCAGCTGTCGACAGCCCTGCTCCATCCTGTCGACAGATCAGGCTCCATAGACACCTGTTTGGCATTCTGTCTGTTCTGTCGACAGACAACATTTCATCTGTCGACAGCCAAGCACAGTTTCTGCTCCCAGAACAGCCAGTTTCTGTCGACAGGCTCCTTCTAGCTGTCGACAGCGACACACTTTCCATGCCTTTCTTGGATATCTCACAACATTCTCCTTGAGCAGGTTCATGCCTTTAGTAAGGTGTCACTTGGGTGTTTATGCATGTTTTAATCATTCATACCCACAGGATATTAAGCCATTGTCTGTATCACCTGATTTTGACATACTACTCATGCAAGAGTCTAGGTTGTATCATTCGGAGAATATTGATCTAATCTAGTGGATATCACCCTAACTCCCTTGCATAACTCTCTTGTAGGCACACACTATTCACAAGTGTCTTGAACAGTCCTATGGTCATTGAAATCTATGTCTAGCATTGATTGTTAACCACATACATTATTTGACCTTATTTTCAAACAGAACATGATAAATTCATAAAGGGAGAAAAGCTACCTATTTCTCATATCTTAATGCAATTCAAAAATTGGGCTCAATATAGAGCAATGATGTGTATTGCTGAGTAACGGGGATATGGGCATCACAAATGTCTGTCCTCGCGTCAAAAGCTAACTCATTATCTCTGTAGACTGGTATGATGGTCACTTTCACTAAGTAACTAGGGGTAAGGCATTGGAATGTCTATCCTCATGTCAAAAGGTGTTCGTGAACTAATTACCACTTTCCCATTGCATTTTGTTAAACAAAAAAAAAATCAAAAAAAAATAGTGTGAAGACTCCACTGTTTGATTATTCCGGTCCATTGGTGTCTATGGCTACCATCTAATTAGACATTTTCTTCATCAACCATTTGACCATCCTTTACTTGGAATCGTGTTCGTCGCAATAGTTTGTTATTCAACAGGGGTTATGGCTTCTCCCCTAAGTTTTTGGTAAGATGTTCTCTTCATGCTCAACCTGACACTTTTGAGATTATGTTTTAAACCATTGAGGATATTAACTTGACTTAATCTCAATGAGTATGATAGGTTTAAACTATGTGTCCACCCATTTTACAACTTATATGTTCTTTGGATACACAATGCTCAGCAATTTTTAAAAAAATTCCTCAAAATTCCATTAAGGCACATTTTCTGTGTGCGCCGTCGACAGGCCCTGGGCATTTGTCGACAGCCGGCGGCAACCCTGTTTGGGGAAAGCCAACAGGCGCGCCGATTCGGGGCTGATTTGGTGGGACCCTTGCCTTTTCAAATCCCATCCCAACTCCTTAAAAAGCACCACACGCCCCTTCTTCCTTCCCTACCACCCAAACCATCCCCAACCCAAAAACCCTCCTTCTCCAGAGAGCAAACCCTGCCCAGTCCCCCTCCTGTTTTCTCTCTTCCGTCTGTATCTCTCGTCTCTTCCCGCTCCTCTGTACTTTGTTCTTCCATCTCTATGGCTCCCAAGGTGAAGAAGCTGGTCTCCCGTCGTCGTCCCGCTTCCTCTA